>JAFIRS010001348.1:0-380536 GCA_018342105.1 Gonioctena quinquepunctata | reverse complement strand
AGTTCTGAAAATCTCATCTCACATTGTATTAGCTGATCCGGAATTCCATAAGCCCAGTCCCGTCGATATGTTGAACGGGACTGATCTATTTTAGCAACTCCTAGGTACCGATGAAATCATCTTAGGCAGGTGCATAGTTTCGGGCCCACTCAGCGTAATCAGCCCAAAAACAGCCTCGTGTAACCTCAGCCAAAATCTAGAACTACGTCAAGCACTCATACTATTTTGGGTAGTTGAGCTCTTCTCCGAAAGGGTATTCGCAGAAACTACAACTAGAAGTCCTGATTGGCTTTATGGGGGATTAATGGTCAATATGCAGGTCAAACAAGAACCCACAATTCTGGGAGAATCAAGGTCCCAGGCGAAACTCAGATTTCTAGCTTTCGGAAAATGTTTATCAAGGAACGAAAGGCTATATGTACGAAGACTTCATGAACGAATACATTGATTTCAACCATATGTCAATAATCGACAGCCCAATTATTGGTCAAAAATACTAGATGCCTCACCATGGCGTGCTAAAGGAATCAAGTCTCACTACAAAGCTGCGAGTAGTGTTCGACGCCTCGGCTCCAACTGATAATGGAATATCTTTGAATAATATTCGAGCTATAGGACCGGTTTTACAAAATGAATTATATAAAGCGAAAATGTACCGTCAGGTTTTGATAAAACCAATGCAATTACCACTACAGCGGATTCTATGGCGCGATAACTCTTCAGATGAACTATGTACATACGAGCTCAATAGCATCACCTACGGTCAAGCTTCGGCCAGATTTCTTGCTATTAGATGTTTATTCGCAGGAAACCGAGGAAATTCAAGAACCCAAACCAGACATAGCTCGTATAATAAAGCAAGATTTCTTTGTAGATGACTTGCTCACGGGCTCAGATTCTCTACGAGATGCGCAGGGAATATGCTGTGAGGTATCCGATGTTCTGGAGGGTGGTTGTTTCGAGTTCCGGAAATGGTACTCCAACTCATCCGAAGTTTTGCAGGATATTAGTCATTCTAACCTAGCTCGCAATACTCTCGAATTCTCCAAAGATGATAAAACTAGAACATAAACATGTCAAAACGACAACTTAATGTACAGTATCCATATTAATTATAATGATCAAGATTTCACAGAAAGAACCATCTTGTCCGTTGTGTCGAAAATATTCGATCCAGTGGGATAACTAAGTCCTTACTAATTTTAGCCAAAATTCTATTGCAGGAACTGATGTCAACCAAGGCATCTTGGGACGACCCTTTTCTCGATTCTATGAAACCCCCTTGGCTCACCTTTCAACGCGAAGTGCTTATACTGAATAACCTTACTATATCGCGGCACATTATATGTACTAGAAAATTGTATAATGGTCGATCTACATGGGATTTGAGATTCATCAGAGAGGGCCTACGGCGCCTGCATCTATTTGCGTAGTTTCGACGAAGATGACAATATACGCATCATGTTACTAAGTGCTAAATCCAAAGTGACGCCACTAAAGACTATCAGCATACCTGGAACTTTGCGGCTCATTATTATGTTCACGCCGTATGAGTAGTGTTTCCTTTGGTACGACTCAACTATCACCTTAGCTTGGATCAAAATCATCCCAAATTTACTAATAACATTAACAGGTAACCGAGTCTCCAAAATCCAAACATTGATGCAAAACTATCAATGGAGATATGTTCCGACCAGAGAAAATCCTGCTGACATAGTCTCCAGAGGTTTGTTGCCATACGATATTCTGCATTGCGATCATGGTGTAAAGGTCCATATTGCTTCCATGCGATCAATCAAAATGACCAAACGAACAACCCGAAGCCAGTAACGAGCCGGAGTTAAAGTCTCAATCGTATTTGGCAAGCCAATCCGGAAGCACTCCAGACTTTCCAATCGAAAAATTCTCGAGTTCCAATAAAATGCGAAAAAATTGCTTCCGCTTATATATTTCGGTTAAAGGGAAATTGTCTCAAAATAAGCAATGATAGACTAAAAGGTGATTCACACCCCACGAATTGAATCGCGCTACTAATACGCTAATCAAAACCTTCCAGTATCAATATTTCTCGAGCGATATTGAAGACTTGAAAAAGGGCGATGAATTGAGACCATCGAATAAACTTTCAGGTTACCCCATGTCTAGGCAGCGAAGGCATTTTACGTGTAGGGGATAGACTCAGATACTCGAACTATGATTTCGATTAAAGGTATCCCTATTCTAATAGAATATCAGTTGGTTGCCTTATATTCATCAAAATAAAAAAACTCCTGACTAACGCAAATTACCATGACTATAATACACGCCACGCGAATCTGATCAGGTCTCAAAGATTTAAATACAATAAGTATCTCAAAAACTCAGTTAATGTTGATCTTTACAATATACTTCGTACCACACTAAAAAACAAAAACCAAGCTACGTTTAAAAACTCCATCAAAGTGATACTGTAGAAAAAGTGTTACTACACTATCGCTGAGTACATGGCTGACCCACCCGAGATGTGATTTGATCCAACTATCTTAACACCATACTTTGTGTATGGTATATCGTAATGTCTACATATATGTACACGCATTATTTTATTTTAATTGTTACTGTATTTTAATTGTGAATTTGTACATTATTATTTTCTGTATTTATTTACTTGCTACCTGACTTGCTACAAATGTTTTTTAACATAACGTAGTCAACTAAAGATCTATATACCTGTTGAAAAGGGAAACATTCTCAATTGAATATTGATAGAAAGATTTTTCTGTGAATTGAAAAATCCACGATTAAAATGAAGTCATTTTTTGTGAATGTCTAACAGAAAACAACTACTTCCCCGGCTAAAGCCACGCTGGACATTGAACTACATCTGAGGTTATCTTGACGATGGCAGATAGTGACTAAAGTTTATCTTTCAGTCGCAGATGATTCCACATCTGATTTTATGAATATCCTGTTTATATTTTCAACAAATCAATCTATATATCTATAATATATACACAAATGTTCAATAACATAGTGTTTAGTGCAGATAATGGAAAAGTTGCAGAAATGGTGAGCTAATGATTTTTGATTATGGACAATGGAAAACACTTTTCCGAAGTATATCAGCAAGAAAATAAATCACTTGAAGTTATGAATAATCTGTTAGACTCATCAGTACTTTTTGAGGTTTCCGGCCATCCAAAGGGATCAAAGGGAATGAAATTATTGCTGCAAGTGATGCCAGCAGAATGGTAAATATCCTATTTATGATCAAAATGTATATATTCTGAGATTGGCCAGTTATTTATTGTCTGCCTAACTAACTAGCTCAAAATATTATGCATTTCAATCTTGCCTTGTTTCCAGCAAACAAACTGAAAACTATCATTGAACAAAACCATCTTCCGAAGGAGTTTGGCAACTGATATTCCATTAGAAATTCGACAAGAGAACTAGGAGACATGAATAAGAATGGAACACACTGTGATGAATCATTATTCCTCAAATATAATTTGGATTTTCCATTTAATTCTGAAGAATATTTTTATTTGTATTAATTTTTGTTTTTAATACATATATGTACATGGTTTTCACATATATTTCGAATACTTCCTTATATTTACAGATTTCAACTGTTCTCCATTTGCGTATTAAAAAATTAGAGGAGGTTCAAAATATGCATAAAGATTCTTGCAGATAGGTAATATACCGTATTCTCATTTCTGTATTTTTATCCCATAAATACCTATATAATATTGCTTTCAATTATCAGGATCTAGTGTTTCTTCTGTAATAAATCAGAAAACCTTTTTTCAGGTAAATGAATTAGCAAACAATTACAATATGGTGAAGCGTTTATTGACTTGACTGTTAACTAATGAAGAAGCCATGAAATATAGTTGGCTGTGACGAAAAAAAAAGAAGCCCTTCAATAACATGAAAATTACTCAACTTATCATATGTCAGTATATTATTAGACACTGCTTACATTAGATATAGATATCATATTTTTGAGGGATATTTTCTTCTGCCGGAACAAATTTTAGGACTCATTCCAATTGTCTAGGAACTGAATAATTCCAATATAGATTTGATTTTCATATTGATCTGCCATTCATTTTGAATAAGCAATTTGAATTATTTTCAGGTACATGAGAAGGCAAACATGGCAAAGTAGAGGAAAGATGTGAACTCCATGAAACAGTTTCAACAAATAATTATTCATAGGTTATTATTTCCATGTTCCTTCCAAATAAACTATTTTGCATTGTTCTATATTTCATTATTTCCTAGAGG
This sequence comes from Gonioctena quinquepunctata, assembly GCA_018342105.1. Classification (NCBI taxonomy): domain Eukaryota; kingdom Metazoa; phylum Arthropoda; class Insecta; order Coleoptera; family Chrysomelidae; genus Gonioctena; species Gonioctena quinquepunctata. The sequence goes on along the minus strand of JAFIRS010001348.1, from coordinate 376,261 downwards.
CAATTTCACCTAATAAATGAAAAATAAATCATGTTTAGCCTACAGAAATGCTGGACGGAAATATATAGCACATCTTGTAAATGTTTATTTGAGCACCTGATTATGTCAATGATCTTAATGAAATGTTCTAATATGGACGTTTCAAAGGCATCCCGATTATTAAAAATGAACGTTCTGAAGATGTCCATAAGACGTTTTAAAGATGTCCTGAATGTCCAAGCGGGTTGTTTTTGAAACGTCCATAAGACGTATTTGTGCTGTCTGGGTACCAAATACTATTTTTTCAATATCAGCCCTCCTTATGAATGCATGTCTGGAATTTGCGTTCTTTCCACGAGCGTGGAAATACGCAAATACAGTTATGATTCCTAAACCTGGCAAAAATCCCACAAAATTAGATTCATACAGGCCGATTAGTTTAATTAATGTACCTGCAAAATTATTTGAACTAATTTTGAAATAACCAATCATGTAACACTTCAAAATTAATAACATTCTCCCCAAAAAGCTTTCGACGAAGTCTGGCCCGCTGGACTTCTAAGAATAAATGTATACGAACATTTTGTAAATCGGGTCAGCACTGTTAGAATCCCCCAAGCAGGCGTCCTCCAAGGCTCCATCCTCCCCCCCTCCCCAATTCATTTTTGCTATATGTTTACGATATTCCAAAAACTCACGAAATCATTCAATATGAAGACGACACTGTTTTATATGTATCAGCCCCACATACCAACATCCTAAATAGGCGGGGTCAACACATGCAAGATGAATTTTCGAATTGGTGCAGTCTGTGTCCGACTTAATCCCAACAAAACACAAACTATCCTTTCTAAACATCCAAACAATTCTTAAAATCTGACGAAACTAATCTCACACTCTTAGAAGAGAGGCTCGAATTGCAAGATGAAGTTAGTTATTTGGGATTAACGTTCACGCGCACTTCCAATTGGCAAATGATCTAAATAAAGGCGCGTTGCCATGGATAGTGAACCACGAATGTGGCACACTCTTTCGCGGACCACTCCCTGTGTCAACTTTTAGAATCGTGAAGAACGATCTTTCACGAAAGAAAATATTCGTTTGATTTTTGTTTCGTGTAGTTGATCGTGAGTAGACACAGAGGACGCTTGTGTTTATCATGGCGGCCAATATTTTAAGAATGAATGACGCAGACACTATTATATTCTTAGAATTTTACCAAAATGAGCCGGTCTTGTGGGATCCTACTAGAAAAGGCTACAAAAATCAAGATTCACGTGAAGCTGCAGCAAGAATAATTGCGACTGCAATGGCAATTGATGGTTTTACAGACGTCCATGTAATCATAGAGTTCAAGAATTTGCGTAGCTCATACTCCCAAGAATTAAAAAAAATCTACAGAGCACGAAGTCTGGATGTTCTTCTGACGATGTTTACACCCCTAAAGTGAGATGGTTCAAATTAACGGATTCTTTCCTCAGACCACATGTAAAAGGAAGGGAAACCCAATCAAACTTGGTAAGAATTTATTTCAATCTATAATTTTATTTATTTATTATTTATAATATTATGTTTTATAGCTACTACTGCTTCCTACTTTTAATGGAACATTTTTAATATACACAGAAAACAAAATCACAGAAAAAACCTTTTTGTTGTTTAGTTTTCAACTATTTGCCACTGCCAAGGAACTGCTCCGGCATTGTTAAAATAGGTGCAATATTCTCTTTAATGCCAATCTCTTCTCTTTTGGCTACTGCTCGGATGCCTGTCATGATTTGGAACAGTCAAGTCTATAAGACCTGAACTCCTTACATTTCTCCATGTTTCTAAAGTCACGTTATAGTTTTCGTCCTCATAATCAATTAAGCTAGGAGGCACATAACAGTTGCCAGTTTTTCGTAGCCAATTATGAATGGAACAAGTTTTTACAATTTTATCAACTTTTCGTAAATTTACAGAAATCGGCCTTTCAAATACTCTAGATTTTGATACTAGTTTACCAAAGGCATCTTCAGGAATGCGTCTAGCTCTTGACAGCCTGTAATTGAAAACTCGTTGTGATCTAGATAAATTTCTTTTGATTGTATATTGCGCCTATTTGCCTGCAGAGCTGTATTGAAACTGCAGTCTCGCCATACTTCCCCGTCCGATGCTGTACCTTCCGCCCCTACATCGACGTATGTGAAGCAATAATCATGGTCAACTGAAACCATCAAAATTATACTAAAGGATTGTTTATAATTAAAATAATGAGATCCAGTCTTAGGAGGCGCCCTTATCACGACGTGCTTGCCGTCTAAGGCTCCAATGCAATTTAGAAAGTTCCATTTCAATTGAAATCCATTTATTATCTTCATCCATTGATTTTTTTCATCTGGCACCTAGAAAAGAATAACATTATTAGACCTAAGGCTTTTTTCTGTTTTGCAGGAACATCCGGATAGAAAGAAACGCATTGCAAAAAATACTGCATCGGAAAATGAGGAGCCCCTTTCACCTGAAGGTATGGTGTCGCAACAATTATTGGACGGAGACCAACCAACTTCATCCCAGGAAGTGCAAGGCCCGAGCGAACTATAAAAAAAAGGATCAACCTACTAATCCAACCGCATTTCGCAAAAAGAAGGTATGTTTGACACCTGTTGGAAATGATATTAATTCTGCGATAGAAAAGCTAGCTGCCACTAGTAGTGTATCGAAAGAAGATTGCTTCGATCATTTTGGGAGATATATAGCGTCAATGCTGCGATCTTCACCACAAGATCGATCATCTCAACTACAAGCGGCTATAGTTTCTATGATTTTTGAACCGCCGATTCCCCATATACCCTCCAGGCCGCAATCTCAATACTCAATTTCCCCAGTACCTCAACAAATACTCGATATGGCCAGCCATCGGATGACATTACCTCGACCCGAGATTCTGTGTTTTCGCCGGAACATGTGCAAGAAGATTTCATCACTGACTTGTCTGCGGCAATAGACAATTACTAACAGTATGCTTCTCTTACTTGTAACTTACCTTAATAAATTATTTTAGAGCATCACACACCGCATCCATGACTTCTTGTATGAATTTACTTATCGATGATTTGGGGACCCCAAATAAATATTCTAAGCTCTTAAAAGAGTCCCCAGTAGCTAAATATTGAAGCGTTACTTCCACTTTTAGCTTGGCCGGTAGAGCTTCCCTCATATTAGTGTCACTTCTTTGAATTTTGGAGCTAACGAGTCTCAATAAATAATGAAAATGATGTTCGCACATCCTAAGCAAATTTTTAAAATCTTCGGGAATCTCGGAAATTTTATTACTCAAAGTGGTATAGCTCCTTTGTAGAATCCATTTCCTTGTCCACCATCGTCTATTTTTTTTCTTTCTTGCCGAGAGTGCTTTCGAAATTCTCCCGGATATCACTCCACACATGATTTGACAGGCTTCTGCTACCAAGCACTGCATTTTGGCAACTGACTGGAATGTATGTAAACCTTTCTCACGAAAGTAGAAGAGACTTTCTGTAGTGAATGCACTTGATCGTGATACCACGATCGTGGCTCACGTCCGTGATTCACTACCCATGGCAACGTGCCTTTATGTTACTAAATTGATAAAACAAGAACATTATAAGTTGAAAGCACGCGATTTAGAGTTCTTGAAAATTCTGGATGTACATCTGGCCATCTTAACTCTCAATTGAAACAAAAGAGAGAAAAAAAATATTTTGCCGTCCAAAGATTAGATCTCTGAACGAATACTTGCAAAAATGCAGGAGACTGCATTTTGATTCATTAAAAGAACATTTCAATACAAGTGACTATAAAGGGGTGCAAAAAGCCGCACTAACTTCTATTCAATTATTTAATGAAAAAACAACAGGTGAAGCAGAAAATTGAGGTTGGGGACTTTGCCAATTATGCATCTTATGATAATAATAGAGATCAAGGAATAGTTGATGAGTTCCATGAAGAATGGAAGAAGGATGCGTTTGACTTAGTGAGATTCCCTATGAGAGGCAAATCCCTGTTTTGTTATATGAAGAATTGCTAAAATATTCAATGAAAAATAGAGAACCAGCTGGTATTTCAAAGGGAAATCCTTACATATTTGCTATTTCTCATTCTAAAGATAAATGTTTGGATGCTGATGCGTCATTTTTCAATTATGTGCAGTGCTAAAAACACTAAAATTTTGCGAGGAACTACCTTAAGGAACTTAGCTAGTGCATGGTTCATGGAGGTATACCTGTAAATGATATGGCAGATTTTATGGGTCATTATCGAAAGATTCATGTAAACCACTATATTTTACCATGAGCAATAAGAGACCTCATCAGAGTATCAAGAATGTTAATGCTTGGGAGTGGAATAGAAGCTACAGTAAAAAATTATTGCATAACTAAATGCTTGTAGAATTGTCTTTCATAGCAGTTTTCTACTTTTTTTTTAGTTGGTACATATGTTGACGAAGATAACATCAACACGGCCCATGTATCTTCAAGTAATTGAAAGTGTGAATTTAACTCGCATTGCTCTGTCTTCTTCATAAGTTTTCATTTTCAGTTGATACAATTTCTGATGAAATTGGTGTGATTTATAATCATTCATCTTCGACTTTGAGCAGTGGTCGTCAGTGTGAGTATTCTGATTCTTTTGAAGCCTACAGATTCAAATATATGTATTTGAAGAGAGATGGATATGCTTTGCAATCCAGGATATTATGGATAGCTTATAACACAGAAGCCTCGACTTCCACAATGATTTCTTTTTTAAACATACAGGTAGTTTCTATAAAATCAATGCTTTTATGTAGTAATTCCATGCAAAATTTATTTATTCATAAAAAAAAATCTCACGTTTATCAGGATATCATTCTCTACCTTAGGTGCATATGCTTCATAATCCTGTCGATCATTTGTTTACTCCGACGCCTCAACAGTTGAACTCATTATAATAGGCCAATTCATGGTACAATTTCAATTTCTTATGAGTTTTGTATTAATATTTCAAACAGTGTGTAGTCGGCTTGGAAAAATCTATGGGATATTTTCTATTATTAACAATAGTTTTTGATATAAATCGATTCATAGCAATTTCTTATTTTTCATAAAAATTCCCACAGCGTCATCTATATAATGATGAGGAAACACTTCCCCCAGTTGATTTCGTTTAAATATGCATTAATTCCTATATAATCAGCCCGTTTAAAATTATAGTATTCAATATAATTTCTATTCAAATTATCAATTTGCGAACATCTTACATGAAATTCAATTGCTGGATGATGAAAATCTATTGGTACTAAAAATGGTATCACATTCATTTACATTATGGATTGAATTCTCGATATTACAAAAACAAGGTCTAAGATTCTATCATTATGATTTTTTATAAAATTATATTGCAAGAACTCTCCGGAAGACAACAAATCGATCAGGTTAGCATTTTCATTATCCACATTAACCATAAATAATAACTGATTATGTAGAATTGTTTGAATTTTACTGGTGAATAGAACTCTGGCATTATCATTTTTAGGGGGTAAGTAAACGCAACATAGATGCAATTTAAAATGGGGGGTCTCAGAATACAATGATCCACGTCTTCGGCATCACTAAACCACTTAGGATCTGAAAATTCATTGCTAAAAACACTATCATTGATATTGGTTTCGGTTAATAAGTATATATGATATATGATATGATGAATAAGTATATATGAGCGTCAATACCAGATATCCTTTACTCTACAACCCTAATAGAGAGATTCATAATCTCAAAAACCCAAGATTCCTTACTATAATCCAAACACCCAAACTCTGTTTGTGCTATTTGTCCAAAATACTAATACCCTTCAAGCACTCCGATCAAATCAGAGGATATATGAAGAAAATATATGTGAAAGAAAAGCACACGAATAGACAAACCGAATAATCGAAGCAAATAAATAATAGTGGGTTGCAATATGATCAACAATCAGACAAAATTTCAATCCGCGGGAAGCAATGGCCAAATGCGCCGATTTGGAAGCAAAGGCCAATGAATGGAATGGAATGGACCTGTTGGCAACCCTGCTCTTGTCATAACTTCCTAACTTCATTAAAGGGTTTAAAATCTCTATTAAAACAATAAATGTATTGGATTGTAATAAATGTTTTTTGATTATTGGTTTCATCTCCTCAAGAATATTCCATGGCTTCAGAAAGCTACAAATGTAAAGAAGAACAGTCAAAAATTGCTATTGAGGAAGGTGAAAATGAACAAATCGCGAGTGGGACCTTTAACGCCATTCATAATGTTTTGAATGAAGCCGTGAAGGAAGTGGCCCCTGAAATCAAACTATTAAGTGAATATAGGAGTGAACAAAACGCAAGTGGCAATGAGTTTGATGCTATTAATATTTTAAAGGAAGAAATAGTGGAGGAAGATCCAACCATAACTAAGCCCTTCAGTGAATAAAAGAAGAACAGTCAAAAACTGCTATTGAGGAAGGTGAAAATGAACAAATCGCGAGTGGGACCTTTAACGCCATTCATAATGTTTTGAATGAAGCCGTGAAGGAAGTGGCCCCTGAAATCAAACTATTAAGTGAATATGGGAGTGAACAAAACGCAAGTGGCAATCCCCTGAAATCAAACTATTAAGTGAATATGGGAGTGAACAAAACGCAAGTGGCAATGAGTTTGATGCTATTAATATTTTAAAGGAAGAACTAGTGGAGGAAGATCCAACCATAACTAAGCCCTTAGTGAATATGTAGTGTTAAATTATTGTCTAGAGGAGAATGAGGCCATATTTAATGATCCCGATTCATGCGAATTCGAGGTTACACAGAGTTACAGTGTTGATGAAGACCTCAAAGAATCAAATTTCTCTCCAACTCGTGAGTTTCCATTGAGAAGTATTGAATGTTCGCAAATATATACTTAGTTTAATGCCCTATATATGAACTTGAAATGAAAATCAGATGGTTGCAATCTTAGAGTAATAAAAGCACCACCCTGAGATTACTTTATTAGATTGTTTTTTCCTGTCTTCAAAGACTTTTTTTTCAGAACAAATGATTAAAACTTTCCATAATTAGGAAAAATGAAGAATCTGCAATTTATAGGGAAATTTAAAACATTCCCTTCTACATATAAATGCTACTATAATTTTTGTAATCAGTTTACTATTGATTTTCCAATTGGTTTTTATGAACACGGACACTTTATATCCGCGTACATTTTGGCTATAAATGTAAAGGTCCATATTTTGGGATTTAGGTATTCTTGGAATATATCACAGATTCCCAACAATGAGGAAATGTTCTGTAAATCACCTATAGGAATCATACGAGATCTTTCATCTTTCTGCTCACAAATTCTACCGCACTTTATCCAAACAAATTCATAATTCTTAGATGTTGCTGCATCCCGAGCTTCTTTCAGAAGTAATTTATTTTCAGCATCTCATGCTCATTGAAGTCTAAATTTTTCAGTCCGTCGTCAACGTTAACACCGCTTCTGGGATTGATACTTCTTTGGCGAAGTTGTTTTGCAAAAGCCAGAATTTCGTCTCTTGTTTTTTTTGAACCCACCGATTATGTTCTTTGGCCTATTAGGATTAACTTTCATTAGTTGTACACGGTGAGCAAATTACATTTTTCCTGTTACATCGACGCCCGAGAGTATTAAAATGTTCTGAACAACCGAAATCAAATTTTCATCTTTTTTTTTCGTTGGCTCCTTGAATCTCAATATTGTTATTCCTTGAATGTTGTTCAAGCTCATTCATTCGAGCCAAAACAATAACTTGCTTCTTTAAATCATCATTTTATCCTTTTAGTCCATCTACGGTTCTCACCAAAACTTCAACATCCCCCATCATTTTTTCAAAATCTGTGATTTTGTTAGAGCAAAACGAAACTGAATCAACAAGTTCACCTTGCTTCAAACGGAAAGATCTTAGATCATCACGAATTTGTATTGTGACGTTTGCAATAAAGGGACGACTTCTATCTTCATATTCGTTGTCATCAAATACGTCAACGGCAGAAGAGACACTGGGCTTATCAGTGATGTGCTGCAAACTATCAGCGGGAGACAATTCGCAGGTGGGGCATTTCCAACTCGAGCCGGGGATGGCCTTCAGAAGTTTAAACTGATCGCTAGTTAAATCAACACACTTGTAGTGATAAAAACATCGACAAGAACAAAAACATTGGATGCCGGGTGACTTCTTTGTTAAAGTAATTCCATGCAAAATTTAAAAAAATAATAAGAGGACCCATATTTATATGATTTTTTAAATTTCCATCTTTATCCAATCTAGGATTTGTTTATTTATTATTATTACATGGGATCCCCCTTATATAAATTTTGTATACATTCAGTAAAAAAAACAAATGGTATATATATATATATATATATATATATATATATATATATATATATACATATATATATATATATATATATATATATATATATATATATATATATATATATATATATATATATATATATATATATATTTATATTTTGAATATTGCAAAAATAGCTGAATTTTATCCTAGGTTTTTCCATTTCCGGAAAAATCTTATTTTTAAATATTCAATTGAGAATATTTCCCTTTTCAATTTTTAATACCTATATCTATACCTATTAATCATATCGTCCTCTAGATCAAGGTGTGAAAAGCATATTCATCAATGAAATTTCCAGTGCTAGCTTCTGAAATGGTAGTTCGATCATTCTGTAACATGAGTCCGTAATATGAAATAATATTTATTTTTCAGTTGATCAACGAGAGTGAATGTAACGTGTTTCAAAACGTTCAAGTAAGGGAACTATGTTTCTTCAGATAACACTACTTGAAAAAATAACTAATGGTAATTTCTGTCAGATTTTTCAGCGTCTTCAATAGGGCACAATGAAAGGCGCTCATGGACTCCAGTAGGAGATTTAAGCCGGTTCTGGGTCTCCCCCCACCACTATGACGTCACGTGTGACCTTGAATGGTTTCAGGTGTGCAGTGTGTGTGTGTTTGACCTTGAGATTTGACTTTGAGATATGTCATTGAGTTTTGATATTGGGTTTGGTCGACTTTGGGATTCGACTTCAGTTTTGACCTTGAATATGACCATGAGATTCATAACATTAGGTTTTGACTTTGAGATTTGACCTTGAGTTTTGATGTTGGATTTGTTTCGGCAACCTAAAGATTTGATCTCGATGTTTGTTTGACCTTGACTAAAGTTGTGGTGTAGGCATACATATTCTGTGTAGTCATGACCTTCATGAATCCTTGCACTCTCCAAGCGAGGAGGGCGTTCATCCTGTGAGAGAGGTAAGAGTGAACTGCGAGTATTGATGAGTGTGTTGATGTTCAAGCGCGCACTGACCTTCACACTCCCATCTACTGGAAATGGTGTGGGGATGTCTCTTATAAAATATGTGGAGTCGTTGATGAGAAATCAGATGTTAGATAATATCATCAGAGTGAATACAGAGTACGAGAAGTTTCTCAATTGAGTGAGTGTATTTTTTATAAGGTGAAATAATCTATATTTTTTCATACAGTCTTACTATGTCTTTTCTTCCAAAAGTTGTGGATTTGAAGAGAATCAATGCTTCAATAATTGAAAAGAGGGTGGGAACTTTTGAACAAAGACCAATATTATCATTACCCATCCGTAAATCTTTCAACATAATTTGTATGGCGATTTGTATAACTCGGTATGGGAGATCTATTCTGATGACATTACGTGATGATAATGATACTTTATTCAAATCATGGTTGTCAAAAAGTATTTCGGATGAATTCAATGCGGACGATGTCAGTTGCATAAATGCTTCAGATTTCAAATATACAATAACATATTTGGGTCAGAGTCCACAAGTAGCAGGGAGTTTAAGAACTCGACCTCTAGTAGAATTCAACTTCATTGAATGATAATATTGTTTAAATGTTAATAGTTAGGATATAGTGATTTTATGTTGAATATAGATATTTCTCCATTAAAAAAATAACATTCAGTGAAGAAGTACTATATTTGGAGCATCACATTTTTCTCATGTAAGTAAAATTATTTGAATATCAGTGGAATATATTAAGAAATCGTTTTTCTTTTCAGTTTTCAATATGTGGATGCATTACTCGAGTCAATGTTGGACGGAAGCCGTGGACATCAATACAGCCATCGAGAGATTGAACTCCTACTTGAATGCTTTGGCGGAAGATACCCTCCATGCCACTGTCTATGATCTGAATGTTTGCTTCGATGAAGATGAAATCCAAAGATGTGCACATTTATCCGAGAAGTACGTCAAGGGTGCAGTACTTTGTGAGGAATTCAGTCAAGGCATCATGAGCATACCACAGTTCTGTGAAGAAATGATCAAATTGGATCTGGAAGGATTTCTCCACACCCTTTACCATTCCTGCCCGATGACATCATCGAGAAATATCAACTATATGATGAATATGATGATGAATATAATCATGTAGATATTTGATATGAAATAAAGCACATATTTACAAAATCTTGTTTATTTATTTTCCCATTACGCATAAACATTATTGATATACTTAAAAATATTCAGATACAATACAAAAATAAAATATTGAACATTTCAAAGTGAATTACGAACAGAGCCATCCAATGCATTGTAAGTCAAGAAGGTGTCGTGTATAATGAGTGCATAGACTTTGGTGTTGGCTGGAAATTTAGTTTTGCTTGTTTCGAACTCCAGCTTGATATCCACTGTAGATGATTTTGTAGCATTCGGTTGATGTAAACAATCAATGATGAACAGGGGATTCTGTTGAAATGCTTCAAGATCCATAAGAGGTTCACTCATATCTTTGTCATAATAACTACGTTGAAAGTCCTCATATGCATAGTAAGCTGAAGAGAATAGCTTTTTATCAAAGTCCAGGTTCCAACGCTCATATGGGTAGACTTCAGAATTCAAATACACTCGGATGTTATTAATGTCTGCATTTATGAATTTTGTCATATCCAGTGTTCTGTTTTCGGATGCGTTAGTACTTTGAAAACCAATAATTATGAAGCGAGGTGTTTCCAAAGTGTTGGTTGTTTTTATTGCCCATATGTCTGAAGATGTGCTGCGCAATGAGGGTAATTCATAAAGATCCAACATACGATAAGCCAACTTGATTTTTGAATTCAGGCCACTCGTATTTATTCTACTGAATAATTTGAGCTTCTGCTTGTCATCGGGTACAACATGTTTTATTTTCCATTCAATCTTTGTAATTTCCAAAGAGGCATCAACTTCTCCAATATATGAATTCTTGAATGATCGAGCTATAATCAAAATCAGTTCTTGTTTTGCATTCAGAATGCTCTTTTTATAATCTTCGGCAAAACCCATCAAATATTTGAGAGGAAGTTTTCCACTGAATAAATGACTGGGTGCATCAATGATGTGTTGTGTTGGATAAGGTTGGACGGGAGGTCGAACGTTCTCGTCCATCTTATGACGAATTGAGACAAGTTCAATTAGAATATGATGAACACCTTCGACAGGCTTCCAAATTGAAAGAACGAATGGAAGAATTGGAAAAATTGAATGCCAATCGCGAGGCTCAATATCAGCGAAATTTAGCAATGTTTAAATTTTATGAGGGTGTATATAAGGAACATTGTGATAAATATCTCAAATAATGTCTAATAATGTTGAGTTGATAATTTTGATTAGTGTTGATTTTCCTAGACTTCATAAAGCTGATTGGAGTGTACATGTGAATAATTGGTTATTTGGTTGGTCACACAGGATGGTGCGTGCTGGGGCGCCATCTTCGGCTTTATGAAGTCTTTTAGTATCATATTTGGGAAAATATATTAATATCACTAATATTTTTTCTTACACACCATTAGCTACAAATATTGTTGATATTCAGCTGCTAAGATAGTTGACTTGTAATTTATTTTCTATGTCATTTTTCTATCTGGTCTGATGAAATATCGATTAATGTTCTGAAAGTTGTCACTCAAAGTTTGAGTATATTCCATCAAATTCTAAATAAAACACACAATTAAGCATCTTTTCCAATTTTATTTCTTTCAAATAACACACAAGAAAACAGATTTTTTTAACTACATCATATATTTTTACATATACTGAGGATCTTCAATCACATGTTGGGTTGGCAACCAGGTGGTGGGAACATGCAATAATGCTTGATCAGATGTCCTTCCATGAGTGGATGAATTTTTCTTTTCCAACGCTTCAATTCTTTTTAATACAATGTCCACTGCTGATTGAACGGATGCTCGTACAGCAGCAAGAGTAACTTCCTTCGTGTCTGTTATTTGATTGTCGAGATATGTGAGGGTTACACAATCGCTCGCATCAACTGGATCACCAACATTCCTCAATCGTTTGCCCTGCATATCATAGTCTTCATCTTGTGTGTGCTTTAAACCAACACCAGTAGGTCTATGTATGATTGAAGTATGATTACATTTCCTCTTGCGACCAAATTTGTCTATAACATTGCTCATCTTTCCACTAACATGGATAAATTCACACTCATCATTGTGACAAAGATCTAAAGATATATAAGCCTCTATCCGGACAAATTAACATATATGAAATATCAGACATATATGAAATTCTAATATAAAAGTCATCTCAGATATATAGAAATGAATCTACGTACCCTCAATCTAGCGGTTGACCGGTCGCAAAAAAATTTTCGAACCGCGAATTAAATTAATTCGCGGCCGCGAAGCGGACTTTCTACCGCGAAGCGGACTTTTCTACCGCGAAGCGGTATATTCGCGAAGCGGACATCTAATCGTGAAGTGGTCAATGTCCATACTTTTGATTCACGGCCGCGATCCGCGGTTTGAATTTCAACCCGAACCGCGATTCGATCCAACGGACTAATTTAATCTGCGGCAACGAATTAATTTAATTCGCTGGTTGATTTTTTTTCGCATCCGCGAAGCGATAATTGCACAAATTTCTGATTCGCGGACGCAGATTGAAGATTGAATTATTTTGAGGATTCACTACTTCTATTCAAAATAAAACACAATAGTATGCCTCAATACTTTTATTTTCTCATTACTTATGTCAATGCTATATATATTAATTATTTTAACAACTCAACTATGCATTTTCCAGTTAATTTGAGTATTGCGAATGATGTTATTCAGTTATTTCTGCACTCAATAATGCGATTAAATGATCCAATCTACTTTCGGAATTCATGCCATATTCTTGAGAGAAAGATTTAACTATGTTATTACATATACGAATAGTTTCATTGGGATCGCATTGATAGAACTCAATGTCATTGTGCCCCAAGGGAGGGTTTGTGTTGTATTGGGAATTATGAATCTTTTATCATCATCATATGATAGTGCTACTTTATTTTTCAATTCCGTATACATATCATGTGAGATGCTTCTGAAAGAGTTCATCTTCCTAAAAATTTTACCACCATTCTCATCTATTTTCTTGTAATCCTCCAATGTCAATTGATTCTTTATCACAGATCTTTTTACCCCTTTGGCTCTCTTTACTTCTGTTGTAAGAGATTGTACATAGTATGCTTTAGCACATGTATCATAAAAACTAATTATTGGATCATTGGGAAACTCATCTTTGAAATTACCCAAGACTGAATGAAATTACCCAAGACTGAATTTGTTACAGGTATGCCGAATTTATTATGTTCAATGTAATTAGACGTGTCAAATCTATTTATATTGGTGCTGATGAACTCATAAAAATTGTCGGTATTTACTTTTAAAATTAGAGAATCTGTGTCAGTGTAGAGCAGAGAAGCATTCTGGCCAAATTCTTTCTTTATACATCCATAGTAAAAATCGTACATTACAGTCTTGGATAATTCCAAAATACAGAATCCCAAATACAGTGGTTTGTCATAATACACTTTCACTTTACCCATTTGAATCGCAACGGAATTTTCATTAAAATTGTGCAACTTTTGAAGTTTGGTCGTGCAATCAGAGCGCCTGCTCCCATACTTCTGTGAGCATTCTGCCAATGTGTAACAAGCCTCACATCGATCCTATTGTCAACGTTTTCCATCGTTTTGCCATAAACTGCATTGTTCATCAACTTATAGAAATCTTTCTCAGACTTATTATTAGATCTATTACGCATTTGAGTGTTGAGATCGATGTAAGGCTTCATCCAACATGACTGCTTGAATCTTAGGATTCTATGAGTATGCATAACAATCAAACCATTATTGACGGCCTGTTTCAAGTTTTTATAATGAACCACATACTTTCGCTTATCATTCAAATTTGGAATCGATTTTGGAATCTTGCTTTTGGAATTTGGTGGCACTATACTTTCTACCAAAAAAGGGAGGTCTGAATGTTTATCGTGCAATTCTTGAGGATAATGTATGTCAACTTCAAGGACATATCCATGTGGATCATTGTCTGCCACAGCCATAATGTCTAAATTTGTGATTTCTTCTCGAGTTAGCCGAGTGAAATCAGATGTAGGTAATGGTTGTGACATACTATGTCCATATAAATTTGTAGCATCCAAATATGAAATGAATGATGATTGCTCATTGGGATCGAAATCAGGAAGAAACTTATTATTTGCTATATGCTTCCTATCGCTACATTGACTAATACCTCCACGGATGCCTTTTTTGAAAAAATTTATCATATCAATGTCAGTTAGCAGTTCAAGTTCAATATCTGTATATTTCAACATGGCATCCCAAGATAATCCAGGTGCAGTATAATATTGAGCTGGATCCATTTTATATGTATCTAAACAAATCCGTCTAAAATTCTCGAAAATATCACATAGTAGTAGGACATCAGATTTTAAATATAAGTCCGAATATTCTCCAAGACTCTTACATTAAAATAGTGCCCAAACACGTTCGGCTCTCATATAATCTTTCTCTGATACATGTTCCTCATTCAAATTGTCATAAAACTGATTTTTTGTCGGTAAATTAGGATGATCCAATTTATTGATGTTGTCCACAAAACTATATGGGAAAACACCTTTCTGCCTCATTAAATTGAATTTTTCTTTATCGGGAAAACATTTTAACATCTCTACACATTGCTTATCACTCAAATTTGCACCCAACTTTTCTACTGAACTTGAAGCTATCTATAAATCTCATTTTCAAAAAATTTTTCTTAATTTTTCCTTCTTTACTTTGATAGCTATGTGTGTAGAGATGTTTTGTAAACGAAATGTATTTTTCCTTAGTTTGGGGAATAACATCAACTTATCCTTTTCCTCATACAATTCTTTAATGAACATATGGCAATCATAACCACTCATATTATGGCATATAATGGGGATGAAATTTGGTATTTTGAAATTCAAATTACAGGCAGAGTGCGCTGCTGGATATCTTTTTCTCCCCGTGAGATGGCAGTGGTCTCTGACTCTAACATCCCTTCTGTGAAAGGTTTTTCACATATACCACAAGTGGTGGCATCATGAAATTCCCTTTCCTCTTCTGGGGTTTGTTTAGTCATTGGTTTGACATACCTCAAATGATTATTATATATATTTCTTAAATCTTCTTCTATTCGCATTGTGAAAACCTTTGCCGCATCAGCACCTCTATATGAAACAAATTTTGTTAATTTATCATCAAAGGAACATTTTATCAGATAAGCAAATGAGTAAGCTTCGTGTTGGAAGGTTCTATTCGTGTACGCGAGTTCGGGATTCGGTTCGGTGGTTTGTATAGGCTTCAGAACCGATTCAAAATCTGCATATACTACAAAAGGTACATTCATTTGTCTTTCGAAATTTTCAAATATTAATGTATTACCGGCAACCATTTTCCCAAATTTATTTATTCTGAAATCAGTTTGCGGCACTGTTGTACATACATGATTACAATCATGCATCTGGTGACGCAATAGTAATCGCTCATTCGAAAAGTACAATAAACATCCATCACAGAAATATTTTTTGTGTTCATGAGCTGAAATTTGACTTGACACCAATCTTGAAAGATCTTTTATCCAACAATAATGACTATTTCCCACCTCATCTGTGATAAGCAATAAATTGACATGTCTTCTGAGTTTTCCTGAGAGTATCGCAAGGGCCCAATCACCTCATATTTGACTCTCTTATTCTCAATCTTAGATTCCAAACCATAAACATTGACTGAAATATCATTCAAATACTCAAACATTTTTATATCACGTAATTTTACTGGAAAATCCATACCTGTTACATTCAAGAGTCTCATAATGTGGATAGGATGACACCTCCGACACTTTATTATTTGTGGGCAATAATGCAGATGTCACGGCCCATGCAAAGTAGCATTGGTCTTCATTTTTTATGTTGACAACACCTTTTCTTCTCTCAATGAATTCGGGAAGTTTCATGTATGATGATCCGCCAAGTGGACTGTATTTGTTTATGTTCACCTCAAGGAACATAATTTTCTCGCAACTCCATCCTGAAAAAATTACTTTTATTAAACCTTTCATCATTTGCAACAATTATAACTACAAACCTGAATCACGCTCCTCAAACTCCGTACTTTGGGCAATTATAATGTCACGAAATGCATCGAATAATCCATTCAAATCAGTTGATCGATCTGCTATACGATTGGGAGAATTGAACGATTTGATGTCTGTCAATTCCTGGGTTTGAATGATATAACTTCCAAACACTTTCATGTTGACCTTGATGGAGTTTGCAATTTGATGTTTTTTGTCAATAGCTCGAGTACTTTATGCTTGATATCATTGAAAAAAGGTGTGTACTCAGTATACATATTCTCACTAGATACTCTGTAGCTAGAAATGCGACATTTGAATGCATTTTTAATGAGGTGTACACCACCACCCAAGTGAACACATGAATTCGTCCTATGTGCGAGTGTTCTATTGTGAGAGTTGACTTGACAATATGGGATTATTACATTACAACAATTACATCTATAGAGTGGTGCAGGTGGTGAGTCATCGCCATTGTTGAATTTAACTCGTTTCACTGAAGGACCTCCCTGGCAAGTTTCCCGTTGATGCCGACGTAGATTATCACTACGAGTGAAATCTTTACCACAATCACACGAATACATTTCAGCAACTTGTTTTCAATAGATCACTGGAGGAGACACTGATTCAAAATACTCTTCTCCTGGAATATTTCAATGAAATATCCCCACCCTACAACAAGTCCGATGCGATGCGCAATCTGTATGGATATGAGGGGATTCTCTTGACATTCAGCGCACTCATCAATAATCGCAGTTCATTCTTAGCTCTCACAGGACGAACGCCCTCCTCGCTTGGAGGAAGCAAGGATTCATGAAGGTCATGACTACACAGAATATGTATGCCTACACCACAACATTAGTCAAGGTCAAACAAACATCGAGATCAAATCTTAAGGTTGCCGAAACAATCCCAACATCAAAACTCAAGGTCAAATCTCAAAGTCAAAACTTAATGTTATGAATCTCTAGGTCAAACTCAAGGTCAAAACTGAAGTCGAATCTCAAAGTCGACCAAACCCAATGTCAAAACTCAATGACAAATCTCAAAGTCAAATCTCAAGGTCAAACACACACCACATTGCACACCTGCAACCATTCTAGGTCACACGTGACGTCATAGTGGTGGGGGAGACCCAGAACCGGCTCAAATCTCCTACTGACTCCTAATG
Source organism: Gonioctena quinquepunctata (assembly GCA_018342105.1). Classification (NCBI taxonomy): domain Eukaryota; kingdom Metazoa; phylum Arthropoda; class Insecta; order Coleoptera; family Chrysomelidae; genus Gonioctena; species Gonioctena quinquepunctata. The sequence goes on along the minus strand of JAFIRS010001348.1, from coordinate 358,608 downwards.
AAAAATCAACTGTTGTTAGAATTTTTAGACAGACCTCCTCAACTGGCAATCTACCTTCTCTTAATCAGTGTCAACAGACAATTTTATTCAACACCGAATTGCAAGACGCAGTCCTATGGTTGCAAACTTAGTTGAAAAATAAACGTAAAAAATCATCGAAAGGTGTTTTGGATTATTTAATTTCGTTTTTTGTGATCTATATTGGTGTATATCATTTGAACAGTAAGATTTTTTTGTAGAAAATGTCAAAGGCAAAATTAAACGTACTCCATGGAGCAGCTCTGAAGTCAGTGGCTCGAGAATTTAAAAAATTACATGGGGGAAAAGCTAAGGTCCCCGTCTTCTTAACTCTTAACTCTCTGAATTCCGAGGCGAATTGGCGGTTAAGAACACTTTTTAATATTACCTTCCATCACTGTGTGAGGGATATCATGAGAAAATGTCCTATTCTTAGGAATAGAACTCCTCTGCAGGTAAAGTTATTTGTGAGCAACTACATTGAGAAGAAAGCCCAACGAAATGTATATGTGAAAATAAATTGTTTATTTTTGAAGTGGTTCGATTTTTCAGCGATATGTATTTTATTTTCTGGAAAATAGGTGAAGTAGGTGCTTCGAATAGTTGAAAATCTAAAGAAACATTTCTTTCTTGAAAAATAACATTTTTTGGGTTAAGCCTTCAAAATCTCGATACTAATTCATATTGTAATTGAGTTAACATGGTGATGACGTTTACCATAATGTTGAAGATTCAAAAACAGTCGATTTTTATTTAGAATAATCAAGTGAATTTCAGAAAAATCAAATATAACTTCAATTTTGCATCAGAAGCCATCGAATGTAATTCATATTCGTCAATCCTATTTAAGGTCATACTGGTTTTATAATCTAAGAATTGAATTAAGAACTAGGAATTAGGAAAGATCAATACAGGAAAATCCCATCGGGGATAAATAAACTTTCATGTCATTCAGATTAAGAATTAAGGAGATTGCAATCTTCTCAACTGAGAATTAACAATTACAAATTCAACGCATGTAATTATGTAATATTTCTGACATTGACAAATTGAAGATCGAATGGGATTGAGTGACATGGATGGATGAAGTTGGACATTTTTCTTGATTATATCGAAAAAGTTCTCTACCCATATTTAAAACAAAATATCAAATTTCCTATTATAATGTTTCTAGACGGACATTCAACACACTCAACTTATCAGTTGAGTGAACTATGTAGCAAACTGTAAATAACTGTAATTTCCCTTACCCAAACTCTACAAGAATACTCAGGCCAGCATATGTTGCTGGATTCCGTCCTCTGAAAAGTCTCTGGAAGCAAGGAGTTCTTGATTGGCGCAGAAAAAAATCCATTTTGTAAATTAGGAAAAGAACGTTTTGATACTGAAGCAAGCTATTGAATCTCTCAAACCTGAAACCATTGTCAGCGGATTTAAAGCATGTGGGTTATATCCATGGAACCCAAACTCAATCGATTTTACTAACTGCCTTGGAAAACAGCTCAATAAAGTTCTAGATGAAAATTCAGAGGAAAAAAATGAAGTAGGTGCCGACGCTTCTGGGAAACAAAAAACAAATAATATTTTGACATTCGAACAGTTCTCAGACATTGTTGTACAGTGGAGAATTGAAGAGCTAAGCACAAGCCGCCTGGAAGAATATTGTGGCAATTTTTCGTGCTTAGAAAACATTTATAAAGCTTTTCAACCTAAAAGCGAAACTATCTCGAAAAGAGACGATATTCCTGAACAATCTATAGTTGAAATTGATGATGCTTTGTTATCGGAAGGTGACATTGACCAGCTGCCGATAACATTTGTAGAGCTGGATACACATCTCCCATCAAATGATTATGTTATTACAGAAAATAAAATAACAATATTACAAAAAAAGTAGTTCCTCAAAGGTTCCGAGAAAGAAGAATCTATTATCGGGGCAGGCGAGGTTCCTGATTTCAATTCCGAAAATATACCATTGCCTGTTCAAGAAACAATACTGAAGGAAAATAACCAACAATCTGAGTAGTGGTTTTGAGCCGGTATCAGGGATCCTCCCCACGACCTTGACTCCCCTAGCCCCCCCCCCAATTGCAGCCCATTGCATTTGATCTTGACCCTCCCACTGTAACCTTGAGATGGGGAGGTTAAAGGTCATGTATCATTGACATTGAAGTGGCCTTGTAATAGAATGTCATAGTGTGGTGTTTGCATGACCTTGTGTGTAAGAGGGATTCATTTCTCGTTGACCTTGTATCGCTAGTCGATGAGTAAGGGATTGTGCATTCATTTCAGTATGCACGAGAGTGTGATGCATGACCTTTGAACTAGCATCAGCGTCACAGGTCTACTTTTCATATTCTTCAATCACCCTAACCACCGAGATGATTCATCAAGGGGGGGTGTGCATGGCATTCGAGCCAACATCAACGTCACAGGTCTATTGATTTTTCAGAGTCTTCAACAACTCTGCGATGATTCATCAAGGCAATTTGCATGACCTTGGACACTGCGTATGTGTATTATGAAATCGAAACAAGTGGGAGGGGTCGAGCACATATTGATTTTCGCATGGCCTTCATATCCAATACACCATTCCGTTTTGAACGATCATAGTGAATCATATCAAAATGAGCGATGCGCCATAGTATGTGAGAGGGTGGGGCATATTGATTTTTCATATGTGTGGCCTTCATTCACCCTAAGGTTATTTTATTTTGGGATACATCACATACATCCTAAGAGTGGGAGGAGTGTGACATTCGTTGCACCACTACATAAAAGAGGGTGCACGCAATCAGTTGCTATTTGTGTGGTCGACTATTAAGAGTTCAAAAGATGTATTCTTGTAATTGTGGTAAATCCTTTACTCATGGTAGTAACCTGCGTCGTCATCAACGCGGAAGTTGTCGAGGTGGCCCTTCAACGAAACGTATGAAATTGGATAATGGGAATGATAACTCATCGCCAGCTACATCTCCACCGCCATCGCCAGCTACATCTCCACCGCCGTCGCTACCATTGCATACATGTGAATGTTGTAATGTGACAATACCCTATTGTCAAATCAATTCGCACAATAGAACATTAGCACATAGGACGAATTCATGTGTCCATTTGGGTAATGGCGTGCACATGATCAAGAATGCTTTCAAGCGCCGCATTGTAAGCTATAGAGTGAGTAGCGATAATGTGTATACTGAGTATGGGCCATTTTTCAATGAAATCAAGCACAGAATTATTGGACTATTGGAAAAAACCATCGAATTACACAACTCGATCAAGGTCAACATGGAGGCGTTTGGCAGTTATGTGATCCAAACCCAGGAATTGACAGACGTCAAATCATTCAACTCCCCGAACCGAATTGCCGATCGATCCAGCGATTTGAATGGATTATTCGAACGTTTCGCGATATCATCATCGCTCAAACTACGGGATTTGAGGAGCGTGATTCAGCTTAGTTGTAACATTATTTCATGTATGGAAAATGTCCTGCATAAAAATGTATTTGTTCTAGGATGGAGTTGTGAAAAAATTATGTTCCTTGAGGTGAATATAAATAAATATAGTCCTCTTGGTGGATCATCATACATAAAGTTGCCGGAATACATTGGAATGAAAAGAGGCGTGGTCAACGTGAAAAATGAAGACCAATGCTGTTTGCATGGGCTGTGACATCTGCATTATTTCCCACAAACAATCAAGTGTCGGAGACGTCATCATACCCACACTATAATACCGTATTGGATGTGACAGGTATAAATTTTCCAGTTAAATTGCGAGGTATAACAACGTTTGAGTGTTTAAATGATATTTCAATCAATGTGTATGGCTTGGAGTCTAAAATAGAGAACAAAAAAGTTCAATATGAGGTTGTGGGTCCATTGCGTTACTCTCAAAGAAAACTCGGAAGACATGTCAATTTGTTGCTTATCACAGATGAGACGGGAAATAGTCATTATTGTTGGATAAAAAATCTTTCAAGGTTGGTGTCTAGCCGAATCTCGGCACATGAACATGAAAAATATTTCTGTGATGGATGCTTATTGTATTTTTCCAATGAGCGGTTACTTTTGCGTCACCAGATGCACGATTGTAATCATGTGTCTACAACAATACCGCGAACTGATTTTAGGATCAATAAATTTGGAAAGATGGTGGCCGGTAACAGTTTGATGTTTGAAAATTTCGAAAGACAAATGAAAATGCCTTTTGTTGTGTATGCAGATTTCGAATCTGTACTGAAACATATTCTTACGAGTGAACCGAATCCAGAACTCCCTTACACGAATAGAACCTTTCAACATGAAGTTTACTCATTTGCTTATCTGATTAAATGTTCCTTTGACGATAAATTGACAAAATTCGTGGCATATAGAGGTGGTGATGCTGCAGAGGTTTCTACAATACGAATCGAAGACGATTTGAAGAAAATATACAATCAGCATTTGAAGTATGTGAAACGCCTGAAGAAGAAATTGAATTCCATAATGCCACCACATGTGGTATATGTGCAAAACCTTTCTCAGAGGGTGATGTCACAGTCAGACACCACTGCCATCTCACGGGAAAAAAAAGATATCCAGCTGCACATTCAGCATGTAATTTGAATTTCAAGATTCCAAATTTCATTCCGATAATATGTCACAATATGAGCGGTTATGATTGTCACATGTTCATAAAGGAATTGTATGGGGAAAAAGACAGGATTGATGTGATTCCTCAAACAAAGGAAAAATACATATCATTCACTAAACATATCTATACACACAGCTATCAAAATAAAGAGGGGAAAATTAATAATCATTATTTGAAAATGAGATTCATAGATAGTTTCAAATTTATGTCGAATTCGTTGGAGAAATTGGGGGCTAATTTAAGTGATAAGCAATGTGTAGAGATGTTGAAGTGTTTTCCTGAAACGAATAAATTCCATTTGATGAGACAATAAGGTGTTTTTCCTTATAGTTTTGTGGATGACATTGAAAAGTTGAATGTTTCTAGTCTACCAACGAAAAATCAATTCTATGACAATTTGAATGAGGAACATGTATCCGATAAAGATTATTCGAGAGCTAAACGTGTTTGGGATCTGTTCGAGTGTAAGAGTTTGGGAGAATATTCGGATTTATAATTAAAGTCTGATGTATTAATGCTGTGCGATATATTTGAGAATTTCAGACGGATATGTTTAGATACATATAATGTATTATACTGCGCCGGATTATCTTGGGATGCAATGTTGAAATATACAAATGTTGAACTTGAACTTTTAACCGACATTGATATGATAATTTTTTTTTTAAAGGTATACGTAGGGGGATTAGTCAATGCAGTGAAAGGAAGCATATAGCAAATAACAAGTTTTTACCTGATTTCGATCCCAATGAACCGTCATCATTCATTTCATATTTGGATGCAACAAATCTTTATGGTCATAGCATGTCACAACCTCTACCTACCGGTGAATTTACTTGGTTAACTCGCGAAGAAATAACTAACTTGGACATAATGGATGTGGCAGATAATAATTCATATGGATATGTTCTTGAGGTTATACATTAGCCCCAAGAATTACATGATAAACATTCAGATCTTCCGTTTCTGGTGGAAAGCATCACTCCTCCCAATGACAAAAGTAAAATAAAAAAATTGATTCCAAATTTGAATGACAAACGGAGGTATATAGTCCACTATAAGAATTCGAAACAGGCCTTAAATAATGGTTTAATCGTAATGCAGACTCATAGAATATTGAGATTTAAGCAGTCATGTTGGATGAAGTCTTACATCGATCTCAATACCCAAATGCGTAATAGATCCAACAATAAGTCCGAAAAAGATTTTTATAAACTAATGAATAATGCAGTGTATGGCAAAACAATGGAGAAGTTGACAATAGAGTTGAAGTAAGACTTGTCACACATTGGCAAAATATTCGCAGAATTATGGGCGCGAGCACTCTCATCGCCCGACCAAACTTCAAAAGTTGCGCAATTTTTTCCGAAAACTTTGTTGCCATTCAAATGGGTAAAGTGAAAGTGCATTACGATAAACCATTGTACTTGGGATTCTGTATTTTGGAATTATCCAAAACAGTTATGTATGATTTTTACTATGGATGCATTAAAAGAGAGTTTGGTCAGAATGCTTCCCTTCTCTATACCGACACTGATTCGTTAATTTTAAAAATAAATACAAACGATTTCTATGAATTCATGAAAAGCAATATAGACAAATTTGACACATCCAATTTTGTGGAACAAAATAAATTCAATATGCCAGTAACGCCATCTGTCTTGGGCAATTTCAAGGACGAGTTTCTCAATGATCCTATAATTAATTTCTATGGTACTGGTGCAAAAGCATACTATGTACAATCGCTTGCAACTGAAGTTAAGAGGGCTAAGGGTGTGAAAAGATCAGTGATAAAGAACCAATTGACTCTTGATGATTACAAAAAAATTGTTGAAAATGGTGGTAAAATTTTTAGGAAGATGAATTCATTCAGAAGCATCTCACATGACATGTTTACTGAAATGAGAAATAAAGTGGCGCTCTCATTTGATGACGATAAGCGATTCATCATTCCTAATACAACACAAACATTGCCTTGGGGCCATGTGGACATTGAGTTTTATCAATGTGATCCCATGGAAAATATTCGAATGTGCCAAAACATAATTGACTCATTTGGCTACCAATATGATACAAATCCCGACGACGACAGTAGGTTGGACCTTCTCATCACATTATTGGATGCAGAAATGACGAACAAATAATTTTATATTCTCACAACACTCAAACGTTATATATATATATATATATATATATATATATATATATATATATATATATATATGTCATAGATTGGAAAATTTATATTTGTGCTAGTGTTATTTAAATGAAATCATTATTCCATTGATCAGTAGTGTGGCTTTGTCATTCCATGTGGAAGGATGAGTAATGTAATAGACAAATTTGGTGGGAAAAGGAAATGTACTAATGCATCATCACTCCCAATGTCACATCGTCTCGAATAAAAACTAAATGTAGCTAAACAACAAATTTTCGAAGCCACGAATACTACCATGCGAACATTGGTTGAAGAGATATCTGAGGACGTGTTGAAGTTCCTACAAAAAAAAATTAACCAACTCAAAACTACTTCGATGGAAAATATGACATCTATGTAAAAGGTTGAAGAGTTGGAGAAAAAAATGCATCTGAGCACTAATGCACCCCACCTGGAGCTATCACGTGAAGATTTCGAAAAAAGAAATTATGAACCAGACAAAAAAAACATATTTGAAATGTATTTTGAGAAATAAACAATTATAAACCACTCATCAAATTATTTATTCCTAATTATTTTTTTTTTTTCTTCATTTTTTTGGGGGAGAAGAAAATCCGTTAAGGACACCTGACAGGAATCACTGAGCTCCGCGTTACCCACTGAAAAAAACACCCGATGGGGCTCATCTCTCCAACGTTGAGAGTCTCAACCGAGTTCCTCATCATCAAATTGTCGAAATATGACATCTACATATTAAAAAAACTCGTCATTGATGTTGACATCATCCTTCCGCTCATCAGCCTCTTCCACCTCGATGGTGGCATCTGAATCACCATCGTCACTGCCATCAACAATCTCTGGCATATATCGCCCATTGTCCCAATTCAGTTCTACTTCCCCCTCATCCAACGTTGTGGATGACACATGTTTGAATTGGATTGGCCCATCTTCGGTGACGTCCTCAACCAACACGTCATCAGGTAGCCACCATGTTGTTGAGTCGGCCTCGACTTTCTCAACTTGGGAATTCATTTTGCTGAAACAGAAGCGAAACTATGGAAATTTTGTACACATTCCATGTGTGAAGAAGGTGTGGTGTGGTGGAGCATCATACATAAATTCTCAACATTATCTCCCTCTCTCAGACTCATTAATAAAGCTTTCTGAGTGGGTGGTGGGGTTGTCAACCACACACGACGCATGCATTCAGACTTGCAAAGTGAAAGACTCCAACTATATAAATGCTATCTCCTGTTCCCATAAGTATTCCTACTACCGAAGATGGCAGAATATAATAATACAGTTAATTCCATCGAGAATAATCTTCAAATGATTTCAGTTATAGACAATCAATTGAACTATACTAAGATTTCGAGGGTTGTTATGTGGAAGATATGATGATTGAAGAAGGGAATCTTCCCTCCTACGAATGATGATGATGAAGGTATTGAGAGTGACATTCAAACAATGATGTGCTAGTGAGAAGAACAACTTTGCCCAACTCGACATGGATGGCAGAGCTTGCTATATCGTTTCGCTTGTGGAAGTTAGGATTGGTATATTTGGGTGGGTATCTATGCATGTGGTGCTTCCGCAGATATTTGATGACTTACAATATTCGTCAGGGGACATATGACCATGTGAAGTCCACAAGATCCACACACCGACAACTCCTTCATTCAAATGTTTCGGATGTAATGTTGCTTTGGAACAACTTCGTTCTATCAAGCATGTATAATATGTAATTGTAATTTATTGAAATAAAACATATTTTCGAGAAATGTATTTATTTATTACAATCATGAATACAATATAATTGAAAAACTTAATATAATTCAAGTTTTTTTTGTTTAATATGAATTACGAACAAGAGCCACCCAATGCATTGTAGGTCAAAAGGTGTCGTGTATAATGAGTGCGTAGACTTTGGTGTTGCCTGGAATTTGTTTTCTTGTTTCAAACTCCAGCTTGATATCCACTGTAGATTATTTGCATTCGGTTTATGTGAACAATCAATGATGAATAGGGGATTCTGTTGAAATTCCTCAAGATCCATAAGAGGTTCCTCATATCTTTGTCATAATAACTACATTGAACGTCCTCTATGCATAGTAAGCTGAAGAGAATATTTTTCATCAAAGTCCAGATTCCAACGTTCAGATGTGTAGACTTCAGAGTTCAAATACACACGGATGTTATTTATGTCTGCATTTATGAATTTTGTGTTCTGTTTTCGGATACGTTGGTATTTTAAAAACCAATAATTATGAATCGAGGTGTTTCCAAAGTGTTGGTTGTTTTTATTGCACATATGTCCGAAGATGTGCTACGTGATGAAGGTAATTCATAAAAATCCTACATGCGATAAGCCAACTTGATTTTTGAATTTAGGTCACTCTTATTTTCCATTCAATCTTTGTAATTTCCAAAGTGGCATCAACTTCGCCAATATATGAATTCTTGAATGAGCGTGCTATAATCAAAATTAGTTCTTGTTTTGCATTCAGAATGCTCTTTTTGTAATCCTCAGCAAAACCCATCAAATACTTGAGAGGAAGTTTTCCACTGAATATGTGATTGACTCCATCGATGATGTGTTGTTTTGTGTCGGAAAGCCCCTATCCAGTTGTCAAAAGCATGTGAGAATGTGATTGACCAAATGAAACCATATTCTTCATTGTGGATGTTATGCCTGGTTTTCGAACAGCGGCAACTTGCTCACCACCCATTTCATAGCGGATCTCATCGAAGAGAAATGCCAAAGCATTGTTGGAAAGATAACATACTTTGTTTTGTTCTTTTGGAGTGAATTTTCCCTCAATGTAAATGAAACTGTCGGCAATGTCCAGTATTACACCTTGATTGTTGATTGCAATTCGGATTTCATCTGAATTTTTAAATAATGGTGATCCGTACGGTTTATAGGTATGCTCATGCAGACTTATGAGAGAATGATCGACCACTCGTTCATTGAAAATATTCAACTTGTCACTGTTTGCTTCGAGCAACATTTTATCGTTGTTGTTGTCGTCGTGTTCTGAGTCCAATAGATTTCAGAAAATTAATGTATTCACTGTTTTGTCGTTTGTTGTAGCAAAAACCCATTACATTCGTTATTGCAATTTCTTCAATTCCAATATGACAACTATTTCTTCCACACTACCGAAATCAATGAGATTATTTCCAGGATCCTATATGCGTAGAGTAATGTTGTCGATAAACTGACGTCCTTCCGGGTTGATAGGCATATAAATAATGTTGTTTGGTTCTTTTGTTATATTATAACCCGGCTCAACATCAACATCGAATGAAAAAAGAATATGGTTCTCTTCGTTATTTATGTATGATCCTGAAATGATGTTGCAATCCAATCGAATGAGTCTCACGGGTACAATATTTACAGGAGATGTAGATTCATGCATGCGATTCGCACTGAATTCTTTTTTCTCGAATCCCAACAGGGATGCTATTGAGTTTTATGTCTCAGGTCCACCATATACTTTGATTGCATCATACATTTGAATGTATTATTGTTTGCTCGAAGGCTGAACAATTCATTCAGTGTGGTGTCATCATGTTTCGCGCCATGAAATACTTGCAATTCAAGTTCTCGTTGGATAACAGCATTTATTTCTTCTATCTCATATGCACCCGTATTTTTATATCATGTATAGTACTGACTGTAATGACTTCATTTACGGAAATGGAAAAAGTAATCAAGTTGTTTGTTTCCGTGACATTGTGGATTGTGTTGCATCCATATAATCCCAAAAGCCCCAATCCATAACGGCTATTCTTATTCAGCTCAATGGGTGGGTAGAAGTCTGCACTCAAGACACTGGATCCAACAGCTTGTAGCTCGAACTTTCGTGACATGACTGATTGCATTCATTTGAAAACAAACCATTTTATTGTTGTTCACAACACATGTGATACAATTTTCTTCGTTTCCTCGGCGGCATTGTGCGCCCCAATTCAATTTGATTGTTATTGGCACCAATATTACAATCATCGATATTGCAATAACAGTAAAATAGTTTTCGAGGTATGGGTCCGTCATTCACATCACTGGAATTTGATGTTCCAACACTTGCATTGTCCATATGATGTTCATAGCAATATTTATATTTTAAAATATCGATGTCCTCTTGGAGGTGTTTGGGAAGTATTTCCCAAACCGATGCAATTTCATTAGCTGCACAAGAAATCATGACCTCTTTGGGCATGTCTGCAAGTTGAACTTTACTCATTTTTCCAAGCTGCGTTATCTTGAATATGCGATGAGGCAGTGCCCCATTCTCTTAATAGCCTCTCGATCCATTTCTGGCGTGAAATCCATCTCAGTTTTCTCGGGTGATTGGAAGAGAGAGAGAAACTTCAAGCATAAGTGTCCACACACAACTGTATTGTATTTCTGCTCACGTTCATAATTATACATAATTTTTTCGACTGCATGTGTACCTTTTCGGAAGTAATGAACTCCACTGGTGGGAGTAAATCTCCAAAACTGTCGAAATATGTTGCAACTTTTCCAATTTTCCTGTATGCCACCCAATGTGTTCCTCGACCGCTGATTCCATCCAAATTGGTGATGGCTGTTTCATGATTACGTGGTCCTGAGGTGGGCAAATTATCACGCATGAACACACCACGAAAATGTGGAATTTTCAATTGTTTGGCATAATGTGTCAGATCGATATCTGTGAGAGGTTTAAGAGGTAGGGCATCAATAAGTTTTTTGATGTATATGGTTTGAGGTAGATACCGAGGCCTTTGCGATATGGTTTCAAGAATATGCCACTACCCTTTTTTCCCAAAGCTATCGCCTCTATATTTCTGTTTTGGTGTTTTACCTCTTTCAGATAATTTCTGCTCGCACTTGCCGAATTTATAGCTCTGCTTATACCTGCAGCAGCACCGGCCAAATTACCCAATTCAGACAATCCGGCAAAACTTGGAATCAATGGTAAAATTCCACCAACTTTCGGAATAGGTATTATGCGAGGTGTGGGATTTTTTTTCTTTCCGCCTGCTGCTTTCAAATATTTACGTGCTGCTTTCACGTGCTGCCATTGTTGTGGCCATCTCTCTATTGTTTGTCACGAATTGATTACCTCCAGCTTTATGTAATTCATCCCGAACATTTCGTACAATTCCTGCTCCGAATGCTACTTTTCTGATTTTATTCCGCCCATTTTTCTTCGATGATTTATTTTTTCTCCTTCGTTTGACATTGTCTACATTACAACCCATACCGAAACGCCTTTTTGCCTTCATTATGTTGGTGACGAGTAGTGCGGCTGCTCTCTCACGAATGCTTGCGTCCTTCGATTTGACTCTATCCCAAGCACTGTATTCAAGTTGTTTGTTCGCTTTATGGCCAGCTTCAATATCGTCGAGATTCTCTGAATATTGAATATCGTGTGTTTTACAGGCCCTATTCAATTTATTGATGCCCGGATCGTTGCGAGCCAATCGTTTTTGTAACTTGGTGCCGGGTCCACAATATTGATGGCCTCCAGGTAAATGCAATTCAAATGGTAGCTTATTGATTAATGAATTCCCAAATCCGCAACCTTTTTTATTGGATGCGACACCGCTCCTTTTACGTCTGTTCCGTACGGTAGTAGACATTTAATTGAAATATGTTTCATAAAATGCTGATTATTAAGTGTCCAACTGCCAAGCAATGCGCATTGTCAAGCAGAAAGAAGATTTTGCGGTAGATAATTTAGATGAGAAGATCGGGACTGGATTAAATGAGATCATGTGTCATGGCCCACTACTTTCATCATCAGTTCGGTGGCTTATAATTGGCCCGTCAAACTGCGGGAAAACTAATGCAATGATATCTCTACTCACACATCCACAAGGATTGCGATTTGCAAACGTGTATCTCTATTCAAAGTCATTGAATCAGCCAAAATATGAATACTTGCGCAAGTGTTAGCGACAATAAAAGGATTGGGTTTTTTTACATTTAGTAATAATGCAGACATTGTTCAGCCCTCTGAGGCCAAACCAAATTCAGTGTTCATTTTTGTTGATGTTATTTGTGAAAAACAGGATATTATTCGATCATATTTTTTTATGGGACGTCACAAATATGTCGACTGTTTCTATCTCGCACAGACCTATTCACGAGTCCCCAAACAGCTAGTGCGTGACAATGCAAACTTCATCGTCATATTCAAGCAGGGTGAAATGAATTTACATCACATCTTTTCCGATCACGTCTCACCCGATGTAACGTTCAAAGAATTTCAAATGATGTGTGTGAAATGTTGGGATGACCAGTATGGATTCCTTGTCATCGATAAAGATCAAAAATTATGTGATGGACGATACCGCAAAGGATTCGACAGTTTCATATATCCTTGATATCTCAATTCGAAAAGACTTAATCATTCATCGAACTCCGTCAAGGTCGCTACAATAAACACATAGACATCGCATTGCATTGTCATTGCATTGTCGTCGTGACATCAAAATAATGAATCTTTTGAGAGATGAATGTGTAGAAGCCAAAATGGATTTGAAACGTCAACTAGTTCAAGCGACCGAAGCTTGAAAAACGGTTTTATTTGCACCAATAAAATGCATAATATTGGAATCAAATGCCAAAAATGTACACGATCCTACCATGTTAAGTATCTGAACAAGTATGACAAATATGAAGGAAACTTTCTGTGTGATAGCAGCAAGAAGAAAATCAACATTGAAATTTGATTTTGTAACATTTTGAAATTATATACTCACTTTGATATACGATTGTGTGAATAAACCATTTTTAGATTGCCTGATGGGTATTTTTTGAGAAATGCCAATGAATAGCAAGCATATTATGTGTGCCAATCATTAGCAGGGTTGTGCCAATCTTTAGAAAAAGTATAATATCCTATATTTTTCTTTCGTGTGATAATGTGAATTGAAATTATGTCAAATATCTTTCAAATTTGTTGAGAAAACAATTTTCTGCATTGAATCACCTTCTCAGAATATTTGATCATATGCATTCATTCGTATAGGTAACGTGGCTTTAAAGTGCCAGTGATTGGGGATTTAACCCTAGATCGTGAAGAAGTTATCGAAATGATGGGTACAAGCATAACTCACTAGTCAGTACAACTTTACAACTGGAATTATGAAATTGGAGATTCGAGATGAGGCCAGTGACAAAAATATCATCCAGTATTCTGAACTGAATGATAGCGAATAATTTACGAGTGACATCATTATAATGGAAATGGTTTTCCTTCTACACTATTCTTGGAATCGACATTTTTCTTATCATGAAGGAGTCGAAACTCTTCTTCTTCAGTTTGGTTTCTCGTAATTCTGACTTCCTTCGAGGTCAATTTCTCCAGCTCAGGTTATATGAATGTTTGGACTAGGTAGGTTTTTGGATAGGTATGTTATATAGTTTTGTATGATTGATTCACCAATATTTGTCCAGTGATCTAACAATTACTCTATTGAATAGAGTTGAACTGCTTTGTGGGCTATCCCATACTGTTTTTTTTTCAAATATTAATTTGACTTTTATAAAAAAAGTATTTAGTATTTTGAAAGTTTTAGAATTTGGGTTTATTAACACTGTCTTGACTATAAATGGAGTTTGGAGACATCTTTGTCGAACTTGTAAAAAATTCATCCACATTTTATTTATTGTCTTCTCATTCAAATAGTAAATGATTCATATCTCCAACCTGACCACATTCGCATAGATTTGAGTCCTTAATTTTAAACAAGTGTGCAGATAGACAGCAGTGTCCCACTCGTAACCTACATATGGAAGTGACATGAGTAGAACCATGGTTTCTCTTGAATTTTGGGTTGGATCTCCTTTGATATTGCCGTTTTATTCCAAAATTATATATTTTTTTTAAGAATGAACAGAGATCTGTGTTTTGGAACGGGGAGAAAGCATGTTTAGCGACAAGATCGGCTTTCTCGTTTCCCTCTATGTTGATGTGTCCTGGGATCCAACACAATTTAATTTAGAAATTGTTTTTCTGAAGGTCGAACTATATTTCATTTATTTTTCTATACGTTATTTTTTTCTTCTGATTATTTTTCAGTCTTGTTACTGCACTTTTAGAGCCTGCGAAAATGATAAAGTTATCTGATTCGTTTCTAATCAGTACTATTTCAAAGTATATAGCCGTTAATTCGGCCGTTAATTTAGATGATTCTTTGTGAATTATACCTCCTTTTTCTAAATGAATTCCAAACGATGTGTTTTCATCAGTATTGGATCCATCCGTAAATATCAATTTGTGTTTTAACCATTTTTTCTTTTACTATATCCATTAGTTTACCATTATTTCTGCTAAACAATTTTTCTATAATTCAAACTTAAAGTAATCTAAAGAAGAGCTGAATATATTATTATCTTGCATGAAGTTATTTGATTGTAAGGTGGATTGTAGCGTGTAATATATTTCCTTCAAGATTATTTATTAGTGCATTGTGAATATTTATCATAAGTTTGGGGTCTGCTTCCCATCTCACCTTTGCAAGATATTTAAGGGTGTTCAAAAATTTTATTGCATTTCGGTAACATGATTATTCCACGTAAATTTCTATCGATATTTAGATGTGGGTTTTTTTTGTTTAGGGAATATAATACCTCTAGTTTTTTTCGTTTGAGATTGTCAATCCATAAAACTCTATCCAGTTTTCTAAGGATATCAGGGCCCTGTTCAATTGATTATTTGCAAAATTTGTATTTAGGTGGGATTTGTATCTAGTTATGTCATCTGCATACTGTACATAATCACAGTGTGGACAAATGCATCTCATAGGGAGTCCGTATATAGGTTAAATAAAAAAACAGCCCCCTGTAATAATCCCCAACAGCTTTTCCTGGATACCCATAAGTGATAGTTTTTATCTCTAATATATATATATATATATATATTTGTTTTTCTTTGACCTCTTCTGTTGATTTCCAAGTCTAATAGAGTATCTATTGAAATTTCATTCTCATAAGCCGGCTGTATATATGAAAAAATTCCAATAGTTTTTTCTTTCGCTAATTTTAAATCTAAGTAGAATTCGAAGGGAGTACCTGTGGTGCCTTTTTCCTTCCTAAGTCCAATTGATTGACTGGCAGGATATTGTTGAATTCTATCCACAATTCCAATCGATGCTCAATTAAAAATTCAAGTTTTTGAGACATGAAGATAGAGCTATAATTCTTTATATCATTGGAGCTCTTACCAGTTTTTAGGCTAGGGATTGAAATTATGTCATTCCAATCTTTGGCATATCAATTTTATTCAAACATATGACATTGTGAAAGTTAACCAGCCATGTAAATGCTTTTATGGGAGATTTATATTCATTTTGTAAGTAGTTTAATCTTCACCCGGAGACGACTCTCTCACATTTTCATAAAATCAGATGTTTGACATTCACAAAAAAATAACTTAATTTTAATCGTGGATTTTTCAATTCACAGAAAAATATTTATATTCAATATTCAATTGAGAATGTTTCCCTTTTCAACAAGATGTTTGCTATAGTTGAAGCTTATGAAAATCTTCAGTTGAGACATATTTATAGATTCCTTATAGGTTTACATATCCTACAAATATTTTCTGAGATGAAAATTGAAATTTTACATATTAGTATATACATGTTTTCAGTAAAATTAAAAAAATTGAAACACATTCAATGTTTTTTCTCACATAGTTGAACTGGAAAGGGGAGTTTGAAGGATAGACCGCCGCACTAAGCGACTTCTCAGGACTGGCCGCAATATTTTCAAATTGATGTCAAGATATGGAGATGCCGTCCACATATTGAGTTCAATGTTCGTAAAAGTAGAATATTCTGAATAAAGTGTTTGTGAGCTAAGTCACCGTGAATCATAGGATGATAAAAATTCCTACGCTGAGAGTGAAACATTTCATGTATCAGGAGTGAAGATAATAGTATACCGATAAAATAACGAACCTTCCAATAATGAGGGATATGCGCAAGTCACACATAAGAAGAAAAGAAAATTTCTAATTGGTAAAACAGAAACATCATATCTAGTTGAGACTGTTCCTAAGCTTATATCGTTGCATGTAACAAGACTCAAACCATCAACTGAACCGGAAGAACTAAGAAATTTCTTCGGAGCGTACCTTGAGGGGGTTAAATGTGAAATATATGCATCAATGAAAGTAATTATTAGGCAAGAACAACTGAAAACAGCCTGGCGTCGTGAAATCTGACCCAATGGTGCTTTAATATAGTTTTTTATAAGGAGAGGGCCGGCAGCAACGTTGCGTCCCCACAAGAACCACTGAACATCTACTCAGTCTTCACTAAATATCCATCGATGGAATCCACACACACAACCGAACAAAGTGACATCTCGAGTGATCTGTTTAGAATTATCTCCGTGAACAGCCAGTCAAAAATTAATAAAATCAGTCGTATCGAAATAGTTTTAGGCCTTAATAAGCCAGATATATTTTGTGTATCGGAGTGTTGGTGCGGATGGGAGTCACTTGACTCTGTAAATCTCAATGGCTATGTGATAGCAGGTGCATATTGAAGATCTAATAAAATTCATGGTGGTACCCTTATATACGCCAAACAATCACTGGCAATTAAAAAGATCAATTTTCTAAAAAGCATATTCGAGGAAGATCATTTTGAGTGCTGCGGAATATCCTTTAAAGTAAACAACAGCAGCTTCTCTTTATTTAACGTATACAAATCACCCTCGGTTGATGTGGAATTGTTCTTGAAGAAAATGTGCAGTGTCTTAGCTAAAGTAACTAACTGTCATGACTCTGTAATGATTTGTGGGGATTTTAATATTAATATCCTGAAAAAGTCCCATGATAAAACATTGTTTACAGACTTTATGGAAAGTTTCAATATGTTCTGTCTAAATAATGAACCCACCAGAGTTGCGATAGACAAAAATGCTCATATTTCAAAGTCTGAGATAGACTACTTTCTCATGCATCCCTCAATAAAGTACAATGAATCAGTTGTAGATCTACAACTTGGTGACCATTTTGGCCTTGATATTAAGCTTGATTACATTAGAATTCCTAAAACAATAAAAAAAACGAAAACAAATATAATTTTCGTAATCTATCAGACTCGAACCTATGTACCCGTATCACTAAAAATTAAGAATGAAGATTTTCTTGAAGTATTTCATTATCCTAATGATATTGATCAAGCTTATGCAACCTTTCTCAATATCTTAAAATATGACTTTGATCTAGCCTGTCCTGTCATAAATAGACAATTTATGACACACACTTCTCTATCAAAAGGATTAACGATGATGTTATAAAATTGGGTAATGAACTGAATAATTTATTTTGGTTGTCTAAGAACACAGAAGACCCTGGCATTCTACTAAGTTACAAAATTCAAAAGGAACAATACTCTAAAATAGTGAACGATACTAAAAGAGCTGCCTACCAGAACTCTCTGGATGAAAAACCACACGTAAAAAACATTAGTTCATATGGAGAACTGTGAATACAAAAACGGGTAAGCATTTATCTAAAAATGTACAATCAATAGAAATTGTAGATAAAATAACTGATAACAAAACGGAAATGGCCAATGCATTTGTAGAATACTTTGCAACATGTGCGAGCATTGCTATTAGTGAACATTTTACTGACACCACATTCCCAAACTACACAACTATGTATGTCCAGAATACTTTTCATTTTATAGGAATCAATAGTCATCAAGTAGCAGTAGCCATTCAATCATTGAAACCCTCTAACACTAGGAATATATTGTATTCCCACAATAATTATAAAACATCTACCCATATATTACTAATCCATTAGCATACTTGATAAACAAATCTGTGGAGCTGGAAAATTTTCCTTTAGATCTTAAAATCGGTGTTGTTACACCAGTTTTTAAAAAAGTTAATCAACTTTATCTAGAAAACTACAGACCAATCACTGTTCCTACAGTACTCTGTGAAATTGTTGAAAAATGCATATATAAACATATGTTGGCAATCCTATTCAAATTTAACATCTTAACAAAACATCAACATGGGTTTCTTCCTGACAGGTCAACGGAAGGTGCCACTGCAGGCTTTTTTGATTATGTTCATAGCCAACTTGATAGAAGGAGGTATGTAGGTGCACTTTTCTTTGACCTCTCAAATGCTTTGGATTGTATAGATATACCAATTATTGTAAACAAACTATATGCATTGGGTTTTAGAGGTGGCTTTCTCCTCATATCTCAGTATGAGAAAAATTTGTGTGAATATTGAAAATAACATGTCTGAATTTAAAGATATCGAAAGGGGAGTTCCCCAAGGATCCGTCTTGGGCCCCTTGATATTTTTATTATACGTCAATGACCTACCTCCCTTTACATACCAATGCTGATTACACAATTCTAGCAACAGAAGCTGAAACTTCCAGTGAACTTGCTTGTAAACTCAACATCCTGGCAGCAAAATTTACACTACGGTGCGAAAAAAACTCTTTAATACTAAACTCCAATAAAACTGTAGCCATGCAGTTCACTTCTAGGAATCAATCAACTAGTCACTTCACTATCAAATTGGAAAAAGAGGATATCCGGCTATCCACGACAACTAAATTTCTAGGGGTAATGCTTGATAGCACTATGAGCTGGATCCCAAACATTGACTATGTCTGTAAAAAAATAAACAGTGGCTACTATGCTATTCTGCAACTTAGAAATATATTCAATACTAAACAGCTCCTTCAGGTCTACTATTCACTTGTTTACTCCCACATATCATACAATATTGGGACGTGGGGTAGCGTATCTAGTGTGACCAGGATCTTTGTTTCTCAAAAAAGGATCATCAGGTTGATATCCAACCTAAATTTCAGGCAAACCGAGAACACTTCAAAACCTATGAAATCTTAACATTCCCTGCAATATACATATATAAATGTATTTTATGTGCTAAGTATAATTCCTCTGTATTCACTAAAAATAATAACTTTCATAACTAATCAACAAGATATGGAGACCAGTTTTGCGTGCCGAAACATTCTACAACCCTTTATGAGTCTAGTGCCCAGTATAATGGAATGAGATTCTTTAATCATCTCCCATTAACTCTGAAAAACATCACTAAACATAATATTTTCAAAAAAACCCTCAATAAATATCTATAAGTGTGTGTATAATATTTCTACTGATTTTATGTGCTAATGTATGTCTATATCTATATGTTTATATATTCTACTGATTTTATGTGCTAATGTATGTTTATATACTTACTGGCAGTGTCTTTGCTCTTGGACTGTCTTTTCTCTTTTTTTGCTAATGTATGTTT
This sequence comes from Gonioctena quinquepunctata, assembly GCA_018342105.1. Classification (NCBI taxonomy): domain Eukaryota; kingdom Metazoa; phylum Arthropoda; class Insecta; order Coleoptera; family Chrysomelidae; genus Gonioctena; species Gonioctena quinquepunctata. Next base: position 338,476 of record JAFIRS010001348.1, on the reverse strand, counting down.
ATATACTCACTGGCAGTGTCTTTGCTCTTGAACTATCTTTTTTTCTTTCGAATTTTCTCATGTGACATGTCTTATATCAGCATTGTATGATCAAAAAAGATGAATAAATATTATTATTATTATATCGCGCTGATTACTCGATTGCAGACAGCAGCTACCAATGATTTTGAAAAAACTCAGTATAGAGTGGCTATAAATAGTATTTTCGGGAAAACGATGGAAAACATTCAGAAACACAGAATAATTTTACCAGTCAGATCATGGGAAGGACGATACGGACCTAAAAACTCAATTGCCAGTTACAGGTTTCACATTAGAACTATTTTCGATGATGATTTAATAGCCATTGAGCTTCGAAAAACAGAACTTATTTTCAATAAGCCTTTGTATATAGGTAGGGCCGTATTAGATTTATCAAAATTATGTATGTATGGTTTTCATTATAATTACATGCTATCGAAAATGGGACAGGAAAAATGTTTACTAATGTACATGGATAGCGATTGTTTCATATATGAATTGAAATGTAATGATGTATATGAAGAAATCATAAAAAATGATTTATCTAAATTCGATACGTCCGATTACGCTCCCGAAAATCCTTATAATATTCCGTTGGTCAACAAAAAACGCATAGGCCTTATGAAGGATGAGGCAAATGGCAAAATCATTTTATAGGGTTGCGATCAAAAATGTATACCTTTGAAGTTCAGGGTGGGAAAATCACTAAAAAATCAAAAATATAATGTAAAAAATAAAATTTCGATGATTTTATGCAGTGATTGTAGGAATTCAGTAGAAAAAACGCAATGCAATGTTTTCAGTATAGAACAAAGATAGCACTGAGTCCTCAAAATCATAAGCGACAATTGATTCCTGGTTCTTTTGATACACTTCCTTTGGGATATAAAGAATCCTAGCAATAGTATTTTTGTTGCAGGTACCATGAGAAGTCTGGAGGATATTTGCATAGAAAGTATCTGTAAAAATGTCAATGGTATTGTTACGTTCACAAACATGTCTCCACTTCCATGGGTTTTAACAGAAAAAATTATAAAAAAATTCAAATTGAAATGGCGACAACTGCGGGGGGAACATTTGGATTATAATGAGGATGAGCTTCTTTTCGATTTCGAATACTTTGATAGCAATGATATATTACCTACGTTTCGACATGTTTCAATCAATTGTGATAATTTAGAAGTACATTCAAATCAAGATTGGTTATTGCACATAGTTTAGTGCACATAATAAAAAAATATAATCTGATTCTATGTCGTGAGTGTTATAAAGCATTCCAATTTGTTCTGAGTCTGAGGAATGAAACTTTTCTTTGTATTTTGGATCATATCTAAGAAAGTTTCAGAGCTTCAGAATTACATACTGCCTTTCAACACAAATACTTATGGTGTCAGAATTCATTTTCTGAAATACTATTTGAATTGAAAGAAAAAGATGTGTGTGATACGGACTTACATCAAAATAAACGAATCAGATTTTCAAATTAATCCTTTTATGACTTGAAATATGTGACCTGTATATTGAAAATGTTATTTAACCTTTATGTAACCTGTATATAGAACCTGTATATTGTAACCTGTATATTGTAATAAAATGATGTTGAAGAATATGTGTTTCAATGTAAAAACTGAAATATAACGTTTATTCATAAAAAGCAATCATTTTTGACAATGTCTTTAAATCTAAAATCTGTTTGGTAGGACAGAAAACACTAAACATATTCCAGTTGAAATATCCTACTGTAACAAGCTTCCTTTCGAATTCGCTGTACTTGGAGTAAGAATTTTCACGAAAAAAATATATGTATCCATCTATGTATCGAAAGTCTGATGTAAAATCCTGAGGAATATCGGGAAATACGTCATTAATACGTCCTCTGTTGACAATTTCATAATCATTATTTAATTCTATGACCGGAGCATTGTCAAAGAACATATAAGTTCGTCCGGTATATGTTTGAAAGGCCGTTTCTATTCTACTGTCTCATGGTATATTGACATTAAATCAAATCAAAATATACTTTATTGTCTGAGGAAGGTATTCTCATTGACAAAGTGTATTCAATCAACTTACATGGTTTTTGGTACATGAACTGATGGGCGGATGCATAAAGTTGCATAGAAATGTATAAAATTTATAAAATGTATAAAATTTATAAAATGTATAAAATATATAAAAATGTATGAAAGAGAGAGAGAAAAAAAAAAGAAAACTGTATAAGCACTTGAGTCTAATAACCTGTACCACGAAATACATGTACATGGGGTAAGAATGCTGGAGAATAAGATATGTGGATGTAGGCAAGACCCTTCAAGCAAGATAGGGTGGGATAGGTATACACGTAAATACATTCCACATACATGTTCCCCAGATCATGCATGTACCTCAGTACCTAAGAGCAATATTGAAAGGCATTTAAAATGCATACGTTACAAAGTATAAGAATATAAAAATATTAGAAAATATTAAAATTGGGACCTGAAGGCAGGTATCACCGCCAAACACACACACACACGAACACCACTTACTGTAAATAAATTAATCAGTAGTTAAAAGTATTAAATCCTATGTCTGACCAGAATGTAGATAGTGACTAATAAGTGAAGAATTATTGAAGAGTATCCTGGAAGAACTCCTGGACGTTATACGGAACCAGTTCGTGAAGGATTTTCTCAATTGAGGATCGAAAAAGGTTATACTCTTCAATATTTCTTATTTTCCTGTGATTATAAATTTCAGCTGCATTCTATATTAGTGAATTCTTAATTAAATTATTAGATGGAATAGGTAGTTTCAGATTACCGTTCTGGCGGGTGATGCCAGCATTGACCTCATATAAGGATTTGTTTTTGAAGACCAAGCAAACTGTTTCAAGGATAAAGAGACATGAAGCCGTTAATATGTTGTGTAGTTTAAAGAGAGGCCTGCATGATACTCGCGGTCCTACTTTGCACAAGTAGCGGATGGCGCGTTTCTGCAGGACAAAAACTGATTGGAAGTTAGTCTGGTTGCATGAGCCCCAGAAAGTTATACCATAACGAATATGTGATTCGATCAGTGCGTGGTAAACCACCCTAGCTGTTGCTATTCCCAATTCATTAGCCACCATTCGCAGAGCGTAGCAGTCAGATGCAATCTTTTTACCCAGTTGTTGAACGTGATGAAGAAATCTTAATTGATTATCCATGTACATTCCGAGGAATTTATTCATGCTAGCGCTGGTTATTGTTGCTTTACCTAGAGGGATTTCGGGTAAATCACATTGATGTGCTATTCCCAAACACTTGACACCCTACTGCTATCGTACAACCTAAAAATGCAAGTACAAGGTCCAACGCGTATTTCACCAATCACTGCCACTACAATTGATTACATATGCACAAACCTGGATGAAGACGAGTTGACATGCGAAATTATCCCAGCTGGTCTATCTGACCATGAAGCAATCATACTAAACTTCCCTTTGAAAAATAAAGCAGCCAATACCAATCATAAAATTGGCAGATTATATAGCAAAAAAAACTTCAATAAATTCAAACAAAATTGTGATGAAGTCCCGTGGGAAAATGTACTATATACGTCGGACTTTCAAAAGCTTCTAGTTAAAATCATTGATGAATGTTTTCCCAACCAGAGAATCAAAACAAAAAAAAAACCCTGGATAACGCAAGGCATAAGAATATCCGCAAAAAACTTACGATCTTTACATACACTAAGAAAAAAATACACAGTTCCCTTTTTCATGAAATACTTCAACAACTATCGCAAAATATATAGACAAGTTATAAGAAATGCCAAGGAAACCTATTACAAAGAAAAAATAAAAAAAGCTGATAACAAAACCAAAGAAAATTGGGCGATAGTAAATAGCTTAAGAGGTATATCAAATTCAATAACAAAAGTTATCGAAACAGATCCTAACACTCTCAATGACTACTACACCACAATAGCTCAGAAACTAACAGCTACTATTGTCCCCCAGACAAAACCCTTGGAATATCTGAGGGCGTTCAACATCACAAAAATTTTTACATAGAGGACACCAATTTACTCGAATTGAAAGGAATTTTACATGACATCAAAAACAAAAACTCAGCGGGTATTGATGAAATCTCTGCAAAAATATTGATAAATCTTCCTGATACAGCCTTAAAAGTACTAGCTGAATGTATCAACAAGTCTTTTGAACTTGGCAAATTCCCACCATGCCTCAAGTTAGCAATAATAATCCCAATATATAAAGGAGGCGCATCTGAAGATCCTAGCAATTTTAGACCGATCTCTCTACTTTCAACGTTATCTAAAATAATAGAAAAGCTTGTAAAAAAACGGATTGTAACATTTCTAAACCTCAATAATATATTGTCAGATTCTCAGTTTGGATTTCAGAGCAACAAGGGCACAAATGATGCCATATTCTCATTCCTGGAACATATTTACACCAATCTGAACAGCAGTGAGGCAGTTGCGGCAGTGTTCTGCGACTTGACAAAAGCCTTTGATTGCGTCAATCATAGAATACTTCTGGACAAGCTGCATCACTACGGTTTTAGAGGAGTATGTCTTGACTGGATTAAGTCCTATCTAGACGACAGGAAACAGATAGTAAAGTCAAATGGGAATTGGTCAGACATCAGGGATATATCGAGGGGAGTCCCACAAGGATCTGTCCTTGGTCCAATTCTCTTCCTCCTATACCTAAATGACCTGGCCGATATTCCCATTCAAGGAAAGTTCACCATCTTTGCGGATGACACTACCATACTCTGGCACGGAAAAAGTTACAACAACATGAAAGATATTATAAATAGAGACCTGGAAATGATTCAAAAGTGGTGCGATGCAAATATTTATGCTTCAACCACAAGAAAACTAAAATAATGGGCTTTGGCTTTGATTGCCAGAATCTAAACTTGAACAGACAAACTTTAGAATACAAAGAAACAACTAAATTCCTAGGAATACTTTGGATGAGAAACTGAAGTTTGACCAACATGTCCTAGCTTTAACAAAAAAATTGGCATCGGGATGCTTTGCCCTCAGAGTGGTCACAAACGAGTTAAGCGCAGCAACAGCAAAAATGGTCTATCACTCAATGATAGAATCCCATATGAGATATGGTATAGCCTTCTGGGGTTATTGTAGCCAACAGCTCCTCCATTCAGTGTTTGTGCTACAAAAAAGAGCAGTAAGATATCTAGCCAAAGTGGGTCCACGTGAGCCATGCAAACCATTATTTTTGAGAAAGGAAATTCTTACACTGACCTGCTTGTTCATATTGGAAACGGCATGCTTGATGCATAAAAAATATATGACAGAGTCTACAACGCAAACTTACCATGCGACCCGTCAAATAACAAAAAAAATAGTCTACCCATTCCAAAGTCCACTCTAACTAAATGCTCTCTGTTTTACGAGAGTAAAAAAATATATAATCACATACCCACTGAACTAAGGACAATCCAAGATCATAAAATATTTAGAAAACTTTTAAAAAAGGCTCTGTTAAAAAAAGCATTTTACGATACGAAAGAATTTTTTAATGAAACCCTGACATAACCTTATTATACATGACTAATAGTTTTCTCATTATAGACTATGACAATTGCTCACCTTTATTTTTAAGTGTAATGTTATAAAGATGTACCGTTCTTTTAAAGTTTGTTAGACAACGGGTTCTCTGAATTGAACCATAAATTACTAAATTTTTTACCTTATACATTATCTGTTAGTACATATATAGGTGCTTACTAATATTTTTTAACTTTATGTCATATTTGTGAAACTGTGTTTAAATCGCTATTTATTTGTTAGTATTCAGTTAATTCTACAAGCTTTGTCAATAAGAATTTGTTTCTTCGACAATAAAGTATATTTCTCTCTCTCTATTCAAGTGGTTTTGTTGATGTTAAAGGAGAGTAGATTAGATTTGCACCAATCTTCGATTTTAGAAATATCCCTAGTTATTTTCACACATAGGCTATCAGTATTGTTGTCATGCCATAGGATAGTAGTATCGTCTGCGAAGATTGTAAACTGTCCATCCGTTGTTATGGTAGCCAAATCATTGAAGTATAATAGAAATAGGATGGGACCAAGCACCGATCCTTGAGGAACACCACAATGAAAAGTCCCTCTGTCAGATAGTTGATGGGTTTTTACAAGATGGGTTCTATGATTCAGGTAGGACTGTACCCATTTGTGACTCTGGTTTCTGAATCCGTAGTGTTGTAATTTACGCAGCAAGATTCCGTGATCTACGCAGTCAAATGCCTTCGACAGGTCGCAGAATACTGCTGCGCTCACTTCACCCTGATTAAGTTCGGAATAAAGTTTGTTCAGAAAGGTAAAAATAGCGTCCCCGGTAGATCAAAATCAAATCAAATCAAAATATATTTTAATGTCAAAAGATGAAATCTCGTGGACAAAGCAATAATGAATAAGTTCAGAAACAACAGAAAATTCTGGAGAATCAACACAGTAATATCAAAAAAGCATTTTATGTTAAAAAAGGAAGATAAAAACACAAATAAATATAAATTAATACATACAAACATATATACATCTTAGGTGAACGAATAGTCAAAGTTAACAGAACATTAAAGTAGTAAATAAATAAAGTATATAAATGAATAAGATAGTTTGAACACTTACACTGTTTTGTAATTCGTAGTGACTATTAGCAGTGGACATATACAATGGTTAAAAAAGAAATGATTTCATAACAGTATGCCATCCATATCTTTATAAAAGTATTCTTGAACACTATAAAATACCTGGTGGATGAGAACTTGCTTTACAGACTTTCTGAACTGATCAATTGATTGGATATCTTTAAAATTAGTCGGAAGATGATTATATATTTTAGCTGCATTATAGATCAGCGATTGTTTAATTAAATTTGATGATCGTAGGATGATTTGTTCTTATGTACCAGGCACACAGTTTCTAGTATGTATAAAGAGGAGAGTGTGAGTAATTTTTGCTCCTTGAACAAGGGTTTACAAGACACTCTAGGCACAACTTTGCACATATATCTAATGGCGCGCTTTTGAAGAATGGATACTGTATTGAAGAGCTGTTGGTTGCAGGTGCCCCAGAATGATATGCCATACCTTAGATGCGATTCAACTACAGCGTGGTACACAATTTTAGCGGTTAAAATACCTAATTCATTCGACACCATTCGTAAAGCATAACATCCCGAAGCTAGTTTTTTGTTCAGTAATTTGATATGGTTATTGAAATTGAGGTTGCTGTCCAAATTGATTCCAAGAAATTTATTGTTTTTTTTATTTGATATAATATTATTGCCCAACGGAATGTCTGATAAGTTGCAATTAAATGATATGAGATTGGTTTTGTCTATATTGAGGGATAACAGACTGGAGTTGCACCACTCTCTCACACTGGCAATATCTTGAGCTATTTTGTTGTGAAGATTTGTTTCATTGATGTCATGCCACATGATGGTTGTATCATCCGCAAAGATTGTAAACATTCCATTAGATTTGATATTAGCTAGGTCGTTGGAATATAACAAAAACAGTACCGAGCCTTGGGGCACACCGTGTCTGACAAAGCCAATGTCTGATAGTGTGTCAGTTCTGACAACTTGGGTTCGTTGACTTAGATATGATTCGATCCAGTTGAGACTTTGATTTCTGATACCATAGTGCTGGAGTTTGCGCAGCAGTATTTCGTGGTTCACACAATCGAAAGCTTTCAATAAGTCACAGAAAACTGCCGCACACACCTTCTTCAAGTTCAACTCAGAGTAAAGTCTTTTCAGCAGATGGAAGATGGCATCCCCTGTACTCTTTTTGTACTGAAAGCCAAATTGCTGAGGGTTTAAGATTTTGTGGTCGGATATAAAATTCATCAACCTAATTTTACCAAGGGTTGGAATGAGCGAGATGGATCGAAAGTTTGATGGATCTGTGTGTGAAAAGGGATCACAATATTTGTTTTTAGGAATTGTGGGTAGGTTCCTTTGGCAAACGAGTCATTAATTAATTGGACTAGTAACTCCAGAGCAAAAATTGGCATATTCTCAAAAATTATTATCGAGATGTTATCGATGCCACAAGAAGTTTTATTTTTGATATGTTTAATTGTATCTATTAGCTCTATTAAATTAGTCTCATATAAAACAAATGTTTCAGATATATTTATGTTGTTCATAAACGATAATGGATCTGGTGCTTTATCTATATTTTTTTATAGTTGGTCAGCTATAGAGCAATATAATTTATTGAGAGTGTTGCCATCCAGTGATATTCTTTGCCAGAGTGGGAGTTTTGCCGCGAATCTCATTTACTATACGCCATGTCTCTCTGATGGTATCCTTACTTTCGCAGATTCTGTTATGATAGTAACAACTTTTTGCTGCTTTTACTACTTTTCTGTAGATACTTCTAAATTTATTGTAGTATTGGTTGGAATCCAAATTGTTGGGTGTTCAAAATCTTATATTCTTTCATGAAGCTCATTAGTCTTGTTTTGACTAATTTCTCAATTATTTTGCCTAGAACTGGCAGAAGTGAGGTCGGCCTATAATTGGATGGGTCGAGTTTTTCTCCACCTTTATGGATGGGAATTTTAATAGAAGTGTTTAGGAAGGAAGGAAAGGTGCCAGTTGCAAACGAGTTGTTGATTATCTGGACTAGCAATTCCAGCGTGAATACAGGCATATTCTCTAGTATCTTTATTGATATATTATCTATCCCGCAAGAGCTTTGGTTTTTCATTTGTTTTATTGTTTCCATTACTTCGCTCAAATTAGTTTCAGGTAGTTTGAAAGTCTCTGCAATAGTTATATTGTTCATATGAAGTAGTGGATCAGTTGTATCCCGGATATTGTTCGATAGAGTTTTCACGACGCTGCAGTAGTAATCGTTGAATAAATTTGGGTCCAAGTCTGCGCTGTTAGATTTCGCGATATTCTTGCCCCGTAGATCGTTTACGATTCGCCAGGTATCTTTGGTATGATTATCCTGGTATGGAAGTATGTTTTTTTCGCTTCTCTTGCGATTTTCCTTTGAATCCGTTTTTAAGAATCAGAATCAATATCTCGATCGATCAATAGGTTAGGAAACGAACTGGAATAAAATTTGTTTTTGCTGACTACAAATAAATTCCCGTTTGTAAAACATGGCTCACATCAGTTGATTCTTGCGGTAGATAATTCTGTAATTTTTCAGGTGCAGGAATTTTCCCTGTGCCAATATCAATTTTCCACAAATAATTTTCTGGTATAACAAAAAGTCGATAATTCGGAAATCCAGGAGCAAAAGCCAAAACATTAAATCCGGTATTTCACCTCACATAAATTCTTTGTTTGGTGAGTTTTCCGAGGAGTGGGCTGGGGAGTTGTAGGTATGGGAGCGAAACTATTTCGTTCTGGAAAACCGTAAAGTGCATGAATGCCAAATAAGTCATCGCTTCGTAAAACCATCTCCTACTCATGATAATATGGAAACATTAATGCCATTGGATCATCACATGACCGAGTCACAGAGAATGACCAATTTCATGCGCAATAATCATCAATAAACTCGAATATCCCTCTGGTGCTTTGGAGTCTTCCTGTATACCAATTTTCGTCAGCATCTTATGAATCTCTGTGCAATAATAGCTGGAAGGATAATAACTATGTCCTAAAACATTTCCCGGACCATCGAATTCAAACGTACAAATATTTTTACCCATACAATTTCTTCGAAATTCATGACATGACAAATGTAATTGTAATATTCAGCTGCGGATGGATCCTATCCACCACTTTGAATGTCAACGTTGATGCATTGTGCCACATGTCGAATGCTTTTTTGACTATGTCAAGATATTGAACATATTTTTCAGAATCCATATCACCTCGTGGCAAATACCATTGCAGATTTGTTGCATTCCATTTTGAAACAACACGATATTCAATTTCGTGATGTTGACGTCTAGGCCGCTTGAGAAGTTCAATAGTTTCATCGTTCAGAGTTCCATCTACTGGTGAATTGTAACGTTCTTGATAAGAACTGAGAGCTGTAATAAAATCTGTTTGTGTATTATTTTCAATATAACCATATTTCGCAAATTACTTTTTTACATCGAGTTCAGTTATGTTTGTAGCTGCTGCTCGCAGCACTAGGAATATCACAACTATTCTCATTGCTGGTTAATTTTACAATAATCACCACAGGAAAATTATATATCATTGGGATAAACAGGTGGTTCGTCAACGAAAAAAGTGTCCGTCTTTCCTTGGATGAGGGGGCCCAAAGATATTTTGTAGGGTTTAAAATATTGTGACGGTTGGACTGAATGATCTTGCTGCCTACTCTCAATTCATAATCCCCTTCCAGTTGAAATAATGTTTGCAACAATAATTGATGTTCAGTTTTGGCAGCCGTCTCGAACATTTCCGATTTTCTATCTAAGTCACCATAGTCTTCACTGAATGGTGAATATTCCGCCATCATTGAAATATTGTCTTGACACTGAAGCTGAATCGACTGCGAACTGGAATCAACTGTGTTTCATAATCCCCCACCATACAAAATCAGTATTTTTTTGTCCAAGAGTTGTATTTACCATCCAAACCCAACCACTTCCCCAAAAATTTTGTTTCCTTTTTTTCTGTTTTTTTTCCACGAGATAAATGTTTGGGTTTGCGATTTTCTGTAATTCTTCATTGTAAAATGCTATTTTTATAGGATCACCACCCAAGTAGCACACAGAGGTCATAATTCGGTTGTACAGACGTCCATGACTTATGTCTTGTAATATGCTGAGACGTCGCTATGTATGCCAATACGACAAAAAAGCACACTCTTGCGACGTCACATCGACGTTATAAAGTAGTGGTAATGACTTGCCAATATAGACTTATATAAGGCAGTCGCGAAAGGGTGGGATTGAATATTATTATTACGTCATTCTGTGGTCTTAGTGTAGTCATTACTCATTATGCATGAAGGTCATAATCTTTCTAATATTAGTATTACAATATGTATACCATATCAAAAGATTTTATATAATATAAATATAATATATAATTCAGTCTTCCTTTACATGTTCATGATACTCTGTGGTAATGTCCTACACCCACTATATATACTAACAACAAATGGCCGTGATAGTTATCGAGATAAAAATGATTTTCATTTATGTATCTTTAAGAATTGTTCTGAGAATAATTTTCTTAGGTACTTCACGAATCTGAAGCAAAAAAGAGCACATCCAGCAAGAGTACTGACTGCAAGAATTGAAAACAATTATAACGATAGATTACGAGAGTTATCCTGCAGTGTGGCCACTACTAGTACCACAAGTGGTTTTGAAAATTCTAGTGGTTCTGAAATGGACACCTTTGAAAATGATATAGCTGATGAAACTCTAAAAGGCGGCGGTTACATTGGATAAGAATTCGTACGAAAAGTTGGTCGTACGAATGCGTACGAATTCGTAAGAAATTTTCGGAAGTAAACAAATGCGTATATTGACATGGTTGTAGTTATATTATATACGACCATTTGTTACGAATTCGTACGTGATTTCCATATGACCAACATATTTTGTTTCTTTCATAGTTGTTCGTACGACTAGCTTGCATTTTGTATGGTGTTTTGAGAGTGACAAATGGATTGCGAATTATTGATAACGTTGGTGCACGAAAGGAGATCCCTGCGGGATCAAAAAAGCAAACAGTATCACAACAGAGAGTTAAACAAAAAATTATGGAAAGAAGTAGCGACTGAAATGAAGCTAGTAGGTATGTATGTCCGTTATCTATTTAATTTATCCAAGAATAATTTTTGTGTTTTAACACTAAATAACAGTCTTACTTTCCAAAGTGTTTTCAATGAGTATTGAAATATTGCATAAATTTGTTCCTAATGTCATAGGCAGTATTAGTAGCTCTGTTAAAACTTCGTGTTCCAACGTTTCGATCACGTGTTTTTTGAGGGGCAGTATTTTGAATGACCTCTGGGCTTCCCTCCAAATCAATAATTATATTATGCAACAAGCAAATACATTTCACAATTAAATCGACTTTGTCGGGAGCAATTTCAATTTCCGTTTTTATAATTCTCCATTTTGAGGTTATTATACCAAAGGCGCATTCGACAAGGCGCCTTGCTCGGAGAAGGCAATAATTGAAATGTTCTTGCTCCTGTGACAGATTTTGTCCATATAGCCTCACATGTTTCATAAACCACTTGTCGGAACAGTTGTATGTGACATTCGGAATGAAAATGCCAATGATCGAAAAGTAGCGCCAGTTCCAAGATACCTGAAACAAAATAATGTACATGTTGAAAAATTCAAACAATGAATTATTTCAATGTTTTCAGGTGATTTTGTGCGTCAAAAATGGCGGGGATTACGTGATACCTTTAGAAAGGAACTGTCTAAATTGGACCAAAAAAAGAGTGGAGATGGTGCTTATGATGAACCACAATCAAAGTGGCAATATTTCAAAAATATGCTCTCCATAAAAGATCAGTTTGCACCCAGACAAACAATAGGTAATATTGAAAATGCTACACAGTATTCAACTGGTGCTGAGACGGACGAAGATGCAACATTAGGTCCAATGAACAATAACGATCAGTCTCAACTAGAAATTGAAACTGACGATCAGTCCCAACTGGATTTTGCAACTGGCGATCAGTCCCAAGCAGGAATTGTAACTGAAATAAACCAACAATCCTCCTCCAATAACAAGAAGAGGTCAGCAACGGATCAATCAAAATCAAACAAAACTAATCCTCCACAAAAAAAAACAAAAATTGTTAAAGATGACGCAATACAAGCACTTATGCATATTGAAAAAGAAAAATTGCAACAATTTAAGCAGCATTTGGAGCATAAGCAGGATGATGACACATACTTTCTACTAAGTCTCCTCCCATATATTCAGTCACTGCCCGTGTATAGAAAGCTGTTTCTTAGATCCAAAATCTTACAGTTGGTTATGTAGGAACATGAAACCGTTTATTCCCCTGAATCTCAGTATCCATCGACTTCTCGTCAGTTTATTCCGATCCCACGTCCCTCACCGATATATAGTACGACCTTAACAGAGTTCTCACAGCCACCGACTCCTGTACAGCTAACAAACGAATCTTCATCTGGTTTTATTAATAATTATACTGATGGTACTGCAGCAGGATATTTAACCAACTTTCAGCCAAATACTTTTTCATAATTTATAAATGATAATATACGTTAATGAAAATAACATTGCTTTTTACTTACCTCAATGTTACAATCAGTTTATGCTTTGGCGATATGCACTCCCGAAAATTTGAGTGCTTAGAAATATGACTCTCAATATTCTGTAATATATAGTCCAATGTGGATTGTGTCATTCTGGTGTATACGAAAAATGTTTCATTATTTCTTCTTAATTCTTCATATGACCTTCCAAACTCTCCTTTTTTATTTCTGGATAAAAAATAGTTGTCAACCCATTTTCCTCTTTTTGGTTTTAGTAAAAAATATTTCAGTAATGGTGATGATTCAAAATAATACAACTTTGATATAGAATCCATAATCACTACTTTTTTCGTATTAAATGAACTCGTCCAATGTAACCACACACGCCTATGAAATTCGTAATAATTGATTCGTACGAATTCGTACGACTAAATTTTCGTACGAATTCTTATCCAATGTAACCGCCGCCTAATAGAAAATTCTGAACATGATGATGATCATTTTCAAAATGTATCTGAAGATGACGTACTTCTGGTAAATCTTCCAAATATGGCAACCAGTATAGAAGAGCTCAAAGGGGATATCATAAAACTTAATGCCAAGGCTGACAAAATCTTGGATATTCTTGTAAACAAGGTGACTGTTGTCAAAAATACAGCATTTCTGAATTTAGATCAAGATACTCCAGACATAGTAGAAAATAATATATTTCCAATCAAATCCCTTGAAGCTCTAAATTCTCTGAACGATAAGTTATCAGAGAATAACTTCTTCAAATCCACTATTAAACAATTCAGTAAGGAGTATATTGGTGCAGGATATACGTGGAAGAAAATCTCATATATATTGATTGATAAATTGGTTGAAAGACAGGTTCTCACATCATTTACTTGGCTCATCAAAGAAACAGTCTAAATTCAGCTTCAGTGCACTAATCAATTTCAACAGACTGTTCTATGGAATTGTAAAAGCGGGCGATCAAGCTTATACTCAATTAAATCACAGGATTTTTTCAAACATTCTATTCTGAGGTATAGTGATGCAAGAGCAACAGCAGCAGTCAAAGGCTTGAAGCGGACCTCTACTCCTAGAGTATCTGTGAGTCGAAAGAAGAGATCCATCAATTTATCCTTAGAAGAGGCAATAGGAGTTCTACTGGAAGATAAAGAGAATGCAGATATCCATTTTGAAGATGAAATATTTGAAACCGAGTGACACTTCTATCAATATCATGACCTATTTCAATAAGTTTTGTTAATATTTTATTATGATCTCAGTTTATTTTGTTTAAACTTTATAGTTTTTATTTATCATTAAATAAAATTCAGGTAAATGGATGAACATGTTTTTATTCTTTCAAAACATTTACATATATTTCCAGAAGTAAGGTATTTCAAAAATAGGTGATAACCGGTCAATTCATATATTTTTATATCAATTGTTAGAAATCAAGGTGTGTATCAAAGGGAAAAAAATCAAACTGTCTCGATATTCCAATGAAACTAATTTACATTCAATATCTCCTATGTGATATAGTTTAGCATTGTTGAATAATTCACCATTTGTCTTAAAAATATTGATGTATAACGAATTGAAAGGATTTTTATCAAAAAGAGGGGGTGTTTCTCTTTGAGAGCTTTCCCATAAACATGAACTTCATTATCAGAATACATACCATATTCCATTGAAACAATTTCAGAATTTTTTGTTAAAAACCACTTATTCTTTTTGTCACTCCTTAGGCTGAGCCCTTCTCTAACATTTACTTGATTGAAGGAGTTATTATCAACCAGAGAATTTCGGAAACCAGCTACTGAAGGATATCTCAAATTCTTAGACTCACTTGTGCAAATTAATTTGGAGTATTCACCTAATCGCATAGCTACTTGTTGAAGTGGTGATTTACCACCACGCAATGATGACTTGATAAGAAATAACTTATTTCCAAAGGGGTATGTGCTTATGGTGCCGAGCTCTTGACATCATCAACTACGTGAATCAAGTTGTGCACATTACTTCCTATAGAATATTTCCCGTATATATCTATAAACTCTTCAACATAGTCATTGAATAAGTCTTTTGCAATATCTAAGTATTTGGAATAGACGATTGATAAACAGATTGTAACAGCACAAAAAAATTTCAAAAAATTTAAGTAAACATCTGGACTCAAGAAGTATTTCAATACTACTGGACCAATATATAGAAGAAATGTTCTATACTCGAGGCCTTTCCAAAATCTAAGGCAATCTAACCCTCTCACAGCCCTGTGTATTTCTGTGGGTAAAGTTTTATTGAATGATAATAATATATTTGATATTTCACTGATTGCATTTGCACTCAATTTAGTTTTGAAGTTGAAACTTCCATGAACCCAGCCTGTCAAACATTTTTTCATGATTCCCAAATCCAATAAGTGCAACGGGTCAGCTACAACAAAATCAGCAATCATATCAATTGGCAGAGTTTCAGTAGACTTGTTTCCTTATGATGATCCTCATCCAAGCGTTGGCGAAATGAGGTATCGGTTCTCAAACTAGCATTGGGTCTATGAAAGCTTGTATGGTGACCTTCTTTAAAAAAACTCTCCTTCAACAGTGCATCTAGCACAACCATGACGGTGATTGAAATTAACAGTACCTGTAATAAAAAGTCATAAACTATTTTGAAAGAATTGAACCCAATTTTGTTCACCTTTAATGAAAGCTCTAGCTGGTGTATCACAAATAAAACATCTTATTTTTATAGTTATCAAACGGTCTCCTTCTTTTATGCCATTTGTAATTGATCTCATAACATCTTCAACAAAATCTTGCAGAAATGAATTCAAATCTGGCTTACATTTACCATAGTAAATTGCTAAGACCAAAGGAGATAGCTCAGGGATCTTTTCAATGTTGGCAAGAATAGGCCAAAATTCATATTTGGAGCTTTTATAAATAGGTAAACCATCTACATTGAATGATAAATGAAATTCAGAGTTTGCTATTGGCTCTAGCATGGAAGCAATATTATCAAAGCATTTTTGCAACCCTTTATACCAGAATAACCCATCAGGTTCTGGACCCATGTGAACTACTTCAATTTTCCGAGGTCTCTCCAGTAATGTCCTAGAATCTTTAGGCAAATTTCCAATTTTTGTTGAAGATTTTATAATATTCATCAGATCATTCAATGCAGTATGCGGAATTTTGTGAACTAATGCCCAGTTCCTCAATTTTTCTTTGAAAACGAAACATTTTTCTAAGTGTTCTTCATCACCCTCATCCATACTTTCTCCTTCAAAAGCACTTTCCACAGTGATACTCTCTGTGGTTGGTTCTGAACTTGTTCCAGGTACATTTTCATCTGGGACTGGATGAACTTCATTTTTTGCAGTGTCCCGATAGAATGATTAGTTAATTTTGGGGTAGGCACCCCTTTCTCTTTATATATTTTTAAAAATTTTCTATATGCTCCAGTTCTCTTGTAAGGCATATTGGATTTTGGTTTTGGCATTTTGATTATTCATATGTAACTGAATATTCCACATACAAACACAATATACCTAACCAACAAAAATAACATAACCAACAAAAATAATCTAACCATAGATACATAATGTAATCATTACGACCAAAGTTCATCAGTTGATAAAACTACATTACATGAGTACAATATGTAGTCGTGGAAACGTTTCAAAAATCGATTCATTAGAACCACATATGTTCATTGTCATAATAACCTCACAGCAACTGCTCTTAAGTTCTACTTAACGACACATACAATTTATTTACATACAAACCACATTATAACTTCATCTTGAGAATTCTTTATTGTACTCTCGTTATATCTACTACACGACGTCATAGCAACGCCTAAAGGTTATAAAACGCACATTAACTTTTTGGTTCTGAAACATTACAAATACGTGGTCTTTAAGACGTTATAAGAAGTCATTATGTTAATTTTATGACTCTCTGCTACTTGGGCATGCAAATCTTTCAACATATAGGTAGCAGGATTCGTAATATTGGCTTTAATGATTTTAAATAACTCTGTAGTCCAATAAGGTGTGTAGCCTTTCTGAAAGGTATATTTTATTTTTGAAATTCGAACGATATCACCTGCTTTGAATTTCCGTGGTCCGGCTATTTTCAAATGACTGTATACTGTGGTGAGAATCCGTTTTTCGTTAGATTTATTGACCTCAGATGGTTTGTAACCTGCCGTAACATGTTTCGTATCATTGTATGACCTCGTGATTTCAGGCAATACATCTATCCATTTATAACTACCGTTTAAACTGAAGTACTTGAATAGCCTTTCTTTTAACGTCCTTATTACGCGTTCCGCTATAGCAGCTTTTTGAATGTATTATAGTGGTTTATTTTTATCTTTCTCATCAAATTTTGGAATTAAGAATTGTAGAACTCCGTCCCCTGATCTGTTTGTTTATTTTTCGGACATCGTTTCGAATGTTTCAAAATACCAGCAAAAGTTTCAGTTATTTCTTTGCCTGTTTTTGTTTTTAATGGACTTGTCTAGACGTATTTGGAAAAACAGTCTATGACAACGAAAATCAGCTTAAAGTTCCGATTTTGACGTGCGTATGATCTCATTTCCGCCATTTGCCATAAGTCATCCAAACCTTTGATTATGGTTCGACACCGATGATATTTTTTTCTAGCTGGTTTATGTAATTCCTTAAACAACTGTATCTTTTTATGGGAAACCATTGTTTGATCGGGAGTATAATATTTTATGGTATTTATCAGAAAACTCTACTGGAGTTTTTCAATATTTTTTTTGGTAGAGTCTCAGACTTATCAACTTTTGCATACACCAAATCAGCTTCAGAAGATTTTCGCTCCATATTGTTTAACCCTTTCGCTCATAGGGTATTCAATTGAATACATTAAATTCGTATTTGTTTTTCTGGGTAGATACGACATTATCATCACGTCAGTTCATGTATCCAATCTAAAATTCTTTATATTCGATACCTACCATGTGCTGCCATCTAAAACCCAATAGTTCAACTTATAGCAAAATTTATTTACGGAGTTTCACGGAAGAGCAGAGTCTGTACTGAATAGCCGCTATTAATATACGTCAAAACCCGATACAAATAAAGGAAACAGGTTGTTGATTGTTGTGATTTATAGACAAAACATAGCTCAGTGCATGAGAATACTTAAAATTCCAGAAATTTCAAAGAGTGCTGCGTAATAATTATTTTGAATTGACGTAGAGTGAACTGAAGGTTGGGAAAATCATGGGTAATATTATCTTACTCTATATTACTTATTCAGAAATCATCATTCTGTATTTAAGAGTTCAAAACGTAATTTGAGTAATCCTTTGAGTAATGAGGGATTGTTGGAAATGATAGAAAGTGGCCTTTCTGACATCGAATTCCTCAGCAATGAGGATGGTGACGATGGTTGGCACGAGGAATTGAGTGAGGGTGAAGACATTTTCGATGTTGGGAATGACGAAGAAGTCGTCGAGGATTTTCCACAAGATGAGAACACACCCAGAATTCACGGGGAGCTAGATATAGACCCATCGTCGAGTACTTCTGCAGGAAATAAAAAAATCAAGAAAAAAGGGATGTCTGAAAAGGAACTTGGGATTGAAAACTTCATGAAAAATAATGAGTTGACCATGAAGGCAGACATAAGCTGGAGAACAGGTCTGACCTATTTTGCACCAGAAATAAAATGGCATGCGGATTTTATCCCAGAAATTGTAGATTTGAAAAGCCCACTTTATTTTTTCAGTCAGTATTTCACTCAGGAGCTTTTTGAAATAATGGCTGAGAATACTAATCTCTATGCAGTACAGCAAGCTACTAGATTTCTTCATACAACGGTTGAGGAAATGAAAACTTTTGTGGGAATTCATATACTGATGGGAAATTTACATTACCCACGTATAAAATGTTACTGGAACTCAAAATTACAAATTCCCAACATTGCCAATAGTATGCCTGTGAATTATTCTACAAATTACGTCAAAATGTTCACTTAGTTGATACACAGGGAAATGGTGCAGAAAATGAGGATATAATGTGGAAAGTTAGGCCTTTGTATGATTCAATTAGGAATAGATATCTTGGCCTTCAGAGCATATGTAGCAGAGGCACTAATAAAAGCTGATAAGCCTGTAATGAAGAGAAAAGGTCGACCATCCTCAGAGCAGAATTCCCGTAGTTCGACCCCAACTACATCAAAAAGACCTACAGCTGAAACCCGAACAATCTCAGATGTTAGATTTGATAACATTGGACACTTCTCCTCTATTGATGGCAAATCTTATGCAGCGAGGTGTAAAAATCCTGAATGCAAAAGGCAAAGTCGCGTTATGTGTGTGAAGTGTGAAATTCATTTATGTCTCTCGAAACATTAAAACTGTTTTATGCAATATCACATGAAATGAATTCGATGACAACTCAAAATAATCGGTATTAAATATTATTATCCTATCAATAACTTTTGAATGAAAATTAAAAGAAATATATTATCCATTTTACCTATCATTCACAATGTATTCATTCGAATACATGTTATAACTCAGAAACTGAAAAACAGAAAAAAAGACTGCTAACACCAAAATAAAAATAAAAACATTTGTAATATATGCTAAATTTCAGATTTTTCTTTTCAAGAACAAAAAGTCGTGAACGAAAGGGTTAAAAGAGACAGTATTTTTTATTTATGAAATCCGTCGGTTGTGTTGGGGAATCCTCCAATTGCTTTACTATTTTTTGTAAATCATCACTGAATTTTTGTCATAACACATCTAACTGCTGCTCTTTACCGTTCAATTTTTCAAAGTCTTTTATTTTTCCGAATTTCCTTACGAGCGTTTTCTGCATGTGTCTAATGTATAAAGAAATTAGTATGAATTGTGGCTATATTTTTTCCAATTGTCTTCATGATGAATGATAGATCAGCTATTTGTTACAAATTTTCAATCTCTACAAGAAGAGTTTTGGGTTGTGATTGAATACCTTGTGTAATTTTCATCAAGTTCGTTTTAATCTCATCAACATATTCCTTGTTCGCTGCATCGCTGTCAACTGTCGGTTGTTTAACATTACATAATTTCACGTTATCAAAATCAATATCACCATCGGGGAGTACGGGCTAGAGCTGGTGTTAATATAGGATGCATTTTTTGTATTTTATTTGAACTACGTCCAAACTTGTCGATAGTCATGATGAAAATTCGTTATATATTTTGCAACAAAATATATTCAGCTGTTGAGTTAGCTAGTATTTCATTATCATGAGAACCTTTGCCGGCATTTCTTGGAGCAATGAGTAATTTTAATCGTTTACATAATTCATTCGGATCATCCCAATGAATATACTCTATGGGTTTGGTATTGAAAATTTTCATTGGTTCGTCAGTCATACCCTTACCTAAAAACATAGGTATGATTACATTATTATATTTTGCTTTTCCACCACCATGTTTAGTTATTTTTTTTTATAAGAATCACGGTCTTTCGGATCATGGTTACGCGGACTTTTATTAAATATTAACTCATATAGTCCAGGAGTTGCTGTGAACGCATGATCAATGACTTTGATACTCCCATTCGTGAAATCAATTATTTCTTCACCAACATCCATTTTGAACTAGTAACATCGTAATACGGACCGAACACTTTATCTATTTTCTCATGTTTGTTCAGATGATTTTGTATATGTAAACGAGCCATTTCAGGATATTTAGACAGGTCAACTTCAGTTTCAAATGCATTTTCCGCATTATTAGTTATGTCATATTCAGGATCAAATGCATCATTTTCAGCATTATCATATTCAGGATTCGATATTTCTTCCTTTATTTCCTCTGGTTCCTTTTTGATATTTTGTATTTTTTCTTTCAACTGTTTCAATGGTGTGGAAATATGTTTGAAGAATTTTTGTAAAGACTCATCTTCTTCTGATTTACCTAATTTAACTGCCAAATACTTTTTTCTGATAACTCTCGCAATTTGTTTGATTTTAATATTTCGATTAACATCGACTTCTTTGCTATGCGGATTCATGGTTATGAATGATATCACGCATTACATTTAAACACTTATATATTTATCAAATCCTTAACGATAGCGACCACAATTCAAATCATAATCCTTTACGATTATTATGGTTCCAAATTTTTCTCTATAACATTCGGCACGCATGCGTTTGAATTGATCAAACGTCAATATCAGGAGACACATGCACATCGTAAACATGCTTTAAATTTATTTCATCCTGTTTGAAAAGAACAATCATCTTACAATTGTCTCTCAGAAGCTGTTTGGGCACTTTAATGAATGTTTGACTTATGTATATCACATCAATATCACGATGGCTGCACATGCAAAAGTACTCGAATTTTCTGCTGTGAATCACAAGATATATCATCGAAGATGAAAATAGAATTTGGTTTCGCTTTATTGGGCGCTATTATTTCTTCATTATAACTATAATAACTCACACCTTTTACATTTTCCAGGATGTCTCGGAGCAGTTGATATTTCGGTTGATACAAAGACTTGGAATAAACGTAAACGTTCTCGAATCGGGCACCATTAGGATGGAATAATAAAGACAATACCACATTAGTTTTCCCTGCACCACTCGGACCGCTTAAAATGGTTCGAAAAGAGTTTGGTAATAATTCACCGTGTTTACTACATCCTGTACTATCATTATTTAAATAATCCAAATTTTCAATTGGTAACGTGTTTTTCTGTTGAACGACTTTCATGATTTGGCTTTAGACAATCGACACAAAGCAGACCAAGGGCTCGATTCTTGAATCTCTATCGAAATTTGTCGAATTCGTAATTTCTCACTTTTAATGTCGATCGCTTTGTACAGGACTTATTCTTCAGTACGAATCGACATTCGAAAATTAATCGACATTTGATGTCGAAAGATTAAGTGGCAACACCGTATTATTGTGACACGGAATGACGGAATTCCATAAACAAGACTCTGTCGAAGTCAAGTGTCATATTAGAAGAAAAATTGAATAGACATTTATTTTACTTTCTCTGTGAAAAATGGTTTGTTGGAGAAAAAAATTAAAAAAAGGTAAATATAATGGAGAAAAAGCTATATTGCAGTCAACAGCAAAAACAGCAACTGATAGAAATGGTCACTAGAGACAAGGAATTGCTGAGTGGCAAGTTCTCCAATAGCTTTACAAAGGAAGACTGTATGGAAAAGTGGGAAACTATAGCCCAAGTCTTAAATTCCATGCCGGGTGCAAGTAAACAGTGGATGCAGTGGAAAAAAGTGAGGTTTCTTTGTTATTCAAAAGACTTTTCTTTTATAAGCAATTTTCTTTTTTAGACTTGGCAGGATATGAAATGCACCACAAAGAAAAAGCACGTAATAATAAAAAATCATATGCAAGGAACGGGAGGAGGGCCACCCATTGTGGATATTTTAACTCCAAATGGGGAATTGGTATTAGAATCAATGAATCCCACAAGTGTTTCAGGAAATACTGAAATTCCTGAAACTGAAATACTTTTCAATTGGGAGAAAGAAATTGCAAATGTGTCATCTGTAGATGAGTTAATTAGCGTTGCTAGAACTCCAAGCCCTAAGCTAGATCATACATACATGAAAGAAAACAAAAAAAGGAAGAGGTTTACACCTGCTAGGCGCCGTGCATTAGCTGCAAATGCTACACAAGTGCTAGCGCAAAACTCAGAGAGAGATTTAGAGATTAGGGAGAGGTATTACACCAAAAAGACAGAATTGATGGAGAGGCAGACCGTGGCTCTAGAAAAAATAGCCAACCATATATGCAACAAATAGTTTTATTTTTATTTTCTTTGTTTTGTTTTTTTTGTATCGTTTGTTTCATTTCTTGTAATATATATATATATATATATATATATATATATATATATGTATATATATTTGTTTGTCGTATTTGCAACTTGTATGTAAACCTACAGCCTGAATGAAAGATTACAGAACGAAACTTCTGTTTCTATAAACAAGTTAAACCAAGTGAAATAATATTTGCTCCAAGTAATACACTAAGGTACCTAGTTCAAAATAAATTCTGAAATTACTTTTACAAATTTATTTACATATAACTTAAATTTGTAATTGATTAATTATTTTTCTTTGCACTCTTCTTCCAGCTGCCAACTCTGGATTAACGCGTGCATTCTCATTGTTCCTCTCATCAAGTGGTTCATTTATTGAACCAAAATCGAAATCTTCATCATCTTCCTCAATCTCTATGTTTCTTAAAATGCATATATTGTATATTGTACACATACATGAATTATTTTGGAGGCCACGGTTGGACTATAGTGTAAAACTCTATGTTTCAACAAACATCGGAACCTCATTTTTAGTATACCATTTACACGTTCTATGGTTGCTCTAGCAGTCTTATGTCTCATATTGTACCTTTCTTCTTGTTCACCATGTGGATTTTCTGAAGGAGTCAGCAGCCATGGACGAAGTCCATAGCCAGAATCTCCTAGAATACATACATTGTAATTATTAGTATACAAAAATGGTCATTTATGTACCTAACAAAAAATATCCTTCGCCAACTCGATTATAGATGTTTCTTAGTATTTGCTGGACATTACTAGTATTCCACATCTGGGAATCATGGCAACCTCCAGGAAATCTAGCATTAACATGATATATGTATAAGTTAACATCACATATCTGAAAAAGTAATATTTAGTTTATGTACCTATCAGGTAATGTACTACTGGCTAATTCTTTCTATTCACGAAAATATTCTCTGGAACATTTGGGTGGTTTATAGGAGGAGGCAATATAGCTACATGAGTGCAATCTATTCACCGAATCACACTTGGCATTCTATATTTCTTGTAAAATCTGCAGTGAACAGTTAGTTATAAAAATGTGTATACTGCGTTAACTGTTTAACTACATGCAAACTGCTTACTTTTGACGAAGGTCATTCATTTCTGCAATATTCTCAGGAAAATTAACCCATCGATGAAATATTTCTGGCCTATTCAAAGCCTCCGTGACTTCTTTCACACTACTAACGGAAGCTTGCGATATTCCTGATAAAACATTTTGGCCGACACCTGTCTGATAGCTCCCTGTTGCAAAAAAGTTGAGTGTTGATAAAACCTGTAAATATTATTATTTCCAAATCCATTTAACAACAAACAAGAATGTTTACCTTCCTTTCAATGGATAGTCCAGATGCCCGAGTTCGCTCTTGCATATATGGTGTAACCATTTCGATTAATTCGTGGGTAACGGCTTTTGTTGATCTGAAATTCTTTTTGAACTTATAATCACTAATGTGAAACGCATCTATATAGTTTATTATTCGTCTGGGAGCATTATCTTCCATGTTCTCTATTGCCACTCCTAATGCTATATTTGGATTCATCTTTAAACTAACACTAAACAGTACTAAACACTAACAAAAAAAAACAATACTAACAAGAAATGAATAAATACTAATAAAACAGAATAAAAATGAATTATGATCAAATGAAATGCCAAGGAAGTTGTTAAATTATTAAAACTTGTTCTAGGTTAGCGCTGAAAGGTTATCTATGACAGAATGAGAATAAAATTCGACAATAATATTCGACACTTCAATAAGTCGAACGGTTTTACCCATTCGATGCAATCTCGAACAACAATTGACGAATTTATCTCGAATTCGACTTTCAAGAATCGCCTTCATACAAAACTATCGAGATATGTCGAAAATCGACAGTGATATGCCGATTTCGAGATTCAAGAATCGAGCCCCAAGTATTGGAAAACAAAGCCTGGGAAAGGGTTAAGTCCAAAGAAGCGAAGTTCGGTGAAAAAGCCGTTGCTTGGTTGGTAACAACATGTATGAAAGCCAAAAGAACGCTCCGGATGGGAACCAAATCTTTCCGAAGCAACATTTTGAAAAAAATTATCAAGAATTTGAAATTAAATAACGATATCAAAAAATCATCTGCCTCGGCTTTGACAGCAGCGAAAATGGTTGTGAAACAAGGCGGTGGGCGCAAGAAAGTACGAATACCAAGAATAATTCCGTTTGTGTCCAGATCCGGAGGCATTTTACCACTCATACCCATGTTTGCCGGACTCTGCTTTGGGTTGGCTAGCAGGCGGAGCAAGCACCATCGCGAAAACTATAATAGACGCTAAAAATGCAAAAAAAGAAGCTTGAGGAAGATAAACGACATAATAAAACCATGGAACACTTGGGTTCCGGTTTGTATCTGTAGCAAAAACTTAGGGAACATCCTGTAAGAATGTCGCCGGGATCCCGAAACGGGGTCTCACACTTGGATTAGAAAGTTTTATCTTTCAAGGGTCATAAACAGTTAAATTTATGAAGAGTTCAACAATAAACAGTTTTCAGAGGCATTGCCATCTGTGGCACAGGGCTGGGAAAAATCAAAGTCAAAGGCCAGAATTAGTATTTTTCGAAGAATTGTGACATCTGCGAGCTTTCGTAACTATCTCGGGGGGTCAAGTAGAAATCCCCAGCAGGGGTCCAAATTAGTGTGACGAGAAACTCAGGCCCCTTGTGAACCAGTTCGTATTGTTTTGTCACGTACGAATCGGACCTTCGCAGAATGGGAATTTTTCTAAGGAAGGTCGGGTCGCTAACACTGAAGCGACCGTTTGTAACCGATTTTTTATGCGACGGAAAATTGTTGGATTTTATTGGCGAAATGAATTAGCACTCACATGAACAACCATTTGTATTTAGATTAAGGGCTTATTAGACTGCATCGAGTTAACGGGGGGGGGTTTTAGACTGCTTTTCCTCCAGCAAAGAAAACCCGAAAACTCTAGTTTGTAAAGGGCAATCACTTTCAGCAGTCTAAGAGAGAGAATTATTGTCAGAAAACGAAATAGTCAAATTAAGAATTCCATCAGTTCAAAGTCGTACCGCGCGAGCAACGGGGAGGCGCCACCTCTCGGATGACAAATATCCCGGGATATCCCCACCTACGTCCAAGATTCGGATTGCTCGACAGAGACATAACAACTTGGTTTATGATTTTTCAAAATACCACCTCATTGGTTCGGTAATTATGCCAACACGATTTGATTAGACTAGGGGTGGAATTTACTTTTATTGCCAGCCAAAATTTTGCTGTAGTAGGGTTTTTCAGAGAAAATCGGGGGGTTGAAATTGGACGAGGTAAATCCTCGCAGAAAAATAGTCAGTTGGTGTTTCATCGTTGCTCGAGTTAGTTGACCTATCCGAAATTGTAGTTCAGTCAATCAGTTCCTTTCTTCGGTCGAACTAGAGAACAGTCAACAAAACGGGCGAATTAGCGTCGACTCGTCGGGTTCAGATCATTTCCAAATTTCGCTCACCGGTAACTGTGGAATTCTTGGTTCGAAGTAGAATTGTTCAACTATTGAAGTCATTGAGTTTCGCGAGATTTAATTTCAGAACCTATTGGTTATAGAGTGTCATTCGATCCACTTAGTTTGCTCACAAGTTCATTAGATTGTTTAATGTGTTAAAGTTTCTTTATCTAGTTTCATTTCATACATGTCATTCACGTATTTTATTCGCTCACCAAGAATTACTCTCAAATAAAAGCCATCTTTAGAATCAGTGTTTTACTGGGTATACTGGGGAATTGGGAGAGTGTGCTCCAAGGTTAGGCGTGGACGCCGAACCCGCCATTCGTATCCGTGGATACCGAGAGACGCCTTATTCCTGGGGAGAGGATTAACGAACTCAAAGGTAAGTGTCCCATATATGTGCTATCACACGTTCCTGGCATACGCTGAGATAACCACCTGTCGTCCTTCGGAAGCAAAGTGGCATATTTCGCAGAAACCCTGGCAGTTCTAAGTTTGTTTGGGCCGCCCGGTATCTTTCAATGAACTCACATTAGGGCCAACCGACAGTGAGTTATGCAATAAAGTCAATCAAAACACAACGGGGAGTTTGCAATTGGGGGTCGTGTGTTATAAATTGGTGTCAAGTGTAGAAGGTATTGAAACATATTTGGCGAAAGAAAACTAATGAATTGTATCAAAGCCACTGGAAATATAAATTCAGAGTCAATAATTGGGAAATAGTTTTTAGAAAATGAATTTTTACCGCAAGCGTTGAAATAATTGAAGTATTTTGAGAATAAATAGAGAATCTATTGGCTACCACTAATGATGAAAATGTCCACAAATATGCTAGTCAAAATGAACGAAGGGAGTTATCTCAGCGAACACCCATATTTTGCGTAATTATGAAACGATAGTAGTTTAACGACCTTAGGGCACGAGATATGTCAACTCCGACTAGGTGTGGTCGTAAAACTACATCAAGGATGTATTGTGAAATCCAGAATTCCCGTGTAAAGATAAAGAGATATCAGATCAACTGTAATTTGAAGAGAAAAACGACTTATATATATTCAAAATGAGATATAATTGAATCACTAATCGAGACAAGGAATGGGTTACCCAGATTTTATAGGGATTAGTATTTGCATTTCTAACAGGTATAAGGGTCGGTCAATTGAACGAAAGGGGATTAAGGCAACTTTACAGCCCTATCATTAACAATAGCTTAAACCATTCGGGGTTAGGCCGGAACAAGAGATATATTTATTCAGAGGAAAAATGGGAAATACGGGGTGGACCATCTTAAGAAACGATAAAATTGTGGACTCCTTTGAATAATAAGATATCACGTCAAGTCGGAAAAACCATTTTGAAAGCGAGTTCGCTAAATTAGAGTCAATAAATTAATAGCCTTATAAAGATATAAAAAACGGTGATAAGATATCGCTTTAGGGAATTTTTGTCATGAAAATATAGCTTAAAAAAATGTATTTAGTCCATAGGGAATTTTGGATTTGCAACACGAAGAACAAATAAGAGGGTTAGCATTTTTATTGGGAGCTCTTAATCAAAATTGGAACTAATAGTTCAGGGAAAAATTCTTTTTTCCATCCACTGGCTACACACAGACACACGCACAGTGAGCGAATCATTCATGTCTGTTAATAGTCGGGTGTTTCATTGACAGATTTCGAAAAGATTACTTTGGAGAAAAGGACGGTTCAATATTGAAATTTAGAGTTGTTTTGTTAGCACAGGCAATTTATGCTTGCAATACAGATATAATTTTGGATTTTTTTTTGAGAGAAATCATAGCGTTGAGTTAATGCACATCCTCCGAAAGTAATTTTTGGGAAACAATGGCATAGTTGGTACGCCACAGAAATTTCGAAGTGCACCGAAGTTTCGCCGGCAAAACAGATTATGTGATGGTTGATCGGTCAATGAAACCTACCAGCCGTCATTCCAGTATTTAGAGAGAGTGTTCTGCTTGTAGGAAATGGATCGAAAAAAAAAGGGGTTTATCTGGAAGGAGTATTTCGGTTATAAACTCCATAGAAAAAAGAATTAAAAACCAGCGGGGTAGAGAGAGAAACTAGGGCGAGGGGTATTTTCAACGTAGAGTCGCGTTTTATGTGGAAGAAAAATAATTTTTGGCGTCCCCTCTCTCTCTACAGATATATTGCAGCGCAACCGTTTTCTTTCAGGAGGAGAGACAACCACAGCCAGAAAGCGGAAATTAACAGTTCTTTTTTTTTCAGGGGGGTCGACGAGAATTGAAATTGAATAAATTCTTTTTTTTTACATTGGCTTTCAGGTAGATAACTGCGGTTGTCTAAAATTTGTATAGAAATCATTTGGGGGGAACCCCTGCCTTTTTCTTTGTGGGAACTTATTTGCAGGTTATTTTTTTTGTTGGTAGATTACGGTTATTTGAGTAGGGGTATCGAGGTTATGTGTTCTTGAATACGGAAGTGCAAATAGTGGATAGTGACAGAAAAGTGCCGCGAGTTGATACACAAAGTGACCATTAGAGGTAGGGTATTGGAGCGTTCAAGAGTGTACATAAGTGGTGAGAGACGTAGGAGCAGTAACACACAGGAGAAAAGAGTAAGCGAGTATTAGTAAGCAGCGGAAAAGGAGAAACCTAAGAAGGCTGATAGAAAATGACGACCACAGTGGCGGAGACCGAGGGATTCAAATAGTATCCACAACAACGGCAGCAATGGCGAGCGTGTCGACAACGACCATTGGAGCGGGTAACATAATGTCTACAGCGGCTGGAGGAATGGCGGGAAGTAACTCGTCAACCTACTCCGGAGGAAACGCAACATCAGCAGGGAGCTCGCTATCAGCTGTAGAGGAGATGAATTTTTATCTACGGAGACTAACCCTGGGAGGAACCTCAGACGTAGCCCAAATCGACAGTTTTGGTCCTCCAAAACTGTCGGACTACGAAATGTTCCTCAATGCAGTGCAGAGTGTTGGCACCCATCATGGTTGGACGGAGGCTCAGATAATGCGGACCGTCGAAATGAAGCTGAAAGACAAGGCCAGGGAATATTACGGAGCTCTCCTGCCAATAGAAAGACCAAGCACCATGGACCAAATGAAGAACTGGTTCCGAAGCGTCTTTGGCAGAAGACTCACCATGAACGCTGGAAAACGAGAGCTAGAACGTTGCATCCGAAACCCAGATGAAACTTTGGGGGAGTTCGCACAGCGCCTGAAGGTCATAGCCAACAAGATGTTTCCACCAAGTAGTGTCAACACTCCGGCACAAACCTATCACAGGGATATACTGTTGGTGAATCAATTCATGGATGGGATTGAAGGAAGGTTAGCCAACGAAGTGTCTCGGAGCGGCGAGTTCTATAGTTTAGACGAATGTCTACAGGAAGCAGAACAATGTGAAGAAGTGGTATCCCGGATGGTACATGAGACCCGCTACGATGCACGAATATCCGCAATACGGAGGGTGGAGACCAGAGAGGAGGTACCCTATCGTAGAGAGGGGAGGGATGGAGCCATGGAAAACCGCTCTGAGACAAGGAATTACCAACGGAACGAACGGAGAGGAGGAAGGAATCCCCAAGGAGGCCCCAGAGATAATGGAGCGAATAGATTCCCCTACATGCGAACCCGTTTTCGTAGAGAGGGAGGGATGGAGCCATGGAAAACCGCTCTGAGACAAGGAATTACCACGGACATCGAGCGATCGGATGTAGGAGACCAAGAAAAATGTTCTGTTACCATTGTGGGAAGGAAGGAACACCCTGTTCTTTAACCTCCCAGCGCCCGAGCGACCAGCCCCACAGTTAAGAAGCTCGAAGTTGCCCCAAAACGTTGTCATATGCCATATCAACCCCAGCCATTCCAAGTTCATCGACCTATTCATTTCCCGGACAGCAACAACATGGCTCCTGGATACTGGAGCTTCCGTGTCATTGATAAAGAAGAAACTGGTCAAGGAATGAATATGCCGATAACCGCGGATCGACGTCGATCATTACCGACATCTCAGAAATGTACTCAGCAAAGAAGGATCAGTGAAAGTAACCTTTCAACTTCCGAGAAAAGCATAGAACACGACTGTATAGTGTGTGACGATGGACTGAGCTTTCCCTCGGATGGACTTCTAGAGTGGATTTCTGAACAAGTTCAGACCGACTTTGATTTTCAGAAGAACTTACTAATACTCCAGGGATACTCTCTGGTTATGTCAGATGATCACTATGCCGAGTCACCGGACTATAGACACCAATAGTCCAGTAGTGAGGAAAGTGCCGATTGACGTGGAAACTCGTCAACTGTTTTCAGTAGGAAAGCAAATGGGACAATGTGGAGTGGTATTCGGGGTTCACCGAAGTGAACATAAAAACAATTTTGGGAAATCTGACGTCAGTAAATTGTGTATTGGGACAGCGGATTCTACACCACAAGAGAATGTGGGGACCATAGATCATGGAATTGAGGAAAATGGTCCAGTAGAATCCACACTTGCATCAGGCCTGGTTTGTAAACCTACTGGAGATATGCGCATCGACCTCAGTTTGTCCAACCGTTCTGGCGAATTTATATAGCCTCTATATCCGACAATAGCCCAAAGGAACGAACCGACAACCAGACCCCCCGGAATAGCTGCAGCTGACGACAAAGGACGAAGGAACGCAGTCCCTTCTGCCGGCAAGGATAATAATTTAAAAGGTCCGAGCTTGGTCCGATTGCAGCATCAAGTGTACATACCCCATTTCATGAAGTTGCGACTTCGACGTCCCAGTGGATATCCGAATTCTAAGGGCGTAAAGGTCTGCGAACCCCTCAATCTTCCCCTGGACTCTGCGTGCACACTCCAGTCGTAACGATCCCCCACCATAACCAAAACCATAGCAAACCCAGTATTGTCGTTCGTATCCTAAATATATCTCCAATACCGCAGACTATCAACAAGACTCCAATCTCAACCCTGGCAGACGTGAATGTATTAGAAGGTCAAGACATACCCAGTTACGAAGAATACAATAGCACAAGTGGAATTCAACCTACAGCATATGGAAGTGAGTGAAAAAGTGTTTCAACAGTTTTTGCACACCTATGAGGATATTTTGCCAAAACCGGAAAGCCGTTGGAAGCCACAAAAGTTAGTGAAACATCGCATCGACATTGGAGACAGTGCGCCGATACCAAGCCGCCCTATAGAGTACCTTTTCAGCAACAACCAGTGGTACGACAACATATCGAGGAAATGCTGCAGGAGGACATCATCCGCCCTTCTGCATCTCCTTTCAGTCCCCAGTGGTGCTGGTCGAAAATAAGGTGAAGGAAGGAGAGGAGAAGAAATATAGGTTCTGCTTCGATTTCCGAGGGCTCAACGCCGTGACCAAACGAGACTTTTTCCCCTATCCCGAACATTCACGAGACTCTGGACTCTTTGGGAGGCGCAGAAGTATTCTCTACTCTGGATCTGAGCAAGGGATACTGGCAGATAGAAGTGGAACCAGGATAGGAGAAGACCGCATTTTCCGTCCCCTGGGGCCACTACGAGTGCAATCGGATGCCATTTGGTTTAGTCAACTCACCAGCGACGTGGATGCGTTTTATGTATGCCGTTCTAGCAGGGCTCACAGGATCCCACTGTTTCGTGTACTTGGACGACATTATTTTTTTTTCGGGAAAAACGTTCACGAACATGTAGCCAAGCTGAGGGACATATTCGGAGAATAGTGGAGCAGGACTCACCTTGAACCCAGACAAATGTGAATTCATGAAAACAGAAACTGCCACGGGACACATAGTTTCCGGAAATGGAGTGCGACCGGGCCCGGAAAAATTTCCATAGTGGAAAACTACCCCGTACCCACAGAATGTGACAGATATTGAGCCTTTCTGGGACTGTAGTACTACAGGCGGTTCATTCCGGGTTTTACAGACTGCACTCCGCTAACTATGCTGACCAGGAAGAATCAGGATTTCGTCTGGTCAATTGCCCAAGGGACTCGAAGCTGAAGGCCACCCTCATCCCAAAAACCAATCCCGAGGTATCCCGATTTCAACAAGAAGTTCATCTTAGCCACGGACGCCTCGGGTTACGCCATCGGATTGTCCTAGTCAAGAGCATGAAGGACAAGAGTTACCCATGCATATGCCAGCCGACAGTTGAATAAGCCGAAAAGAACTATTGTACCACGGAGAGAATGTTTGGCACTCGTCTGGGGCATTAAACATTTCAGGTGTTATTTGTATGGGACCGATTTCACTGTCTTTACGGATCACCAACCGCTGAAATGGTTGATGAACGTGAAGGGCCAAACAACCGACTGATGAGATGGTCCCTAGCCTTATCGGGTACACCTTCACGATCCAATATAGGCCGGGCAGGAAACACGCTAACGTAGATACGTTATCGAGGGTGAAACCTATCAGATACCTAGGAACCGAACCAACCCTGGGCCCATTTGGAACCGAGAACGCATTCGACGGAGCCAGCAGGACGACAGCAGTCCGAAATATCACAGGAAACGTCCTGAGGAATAGCACGAGACTATTATCTCGACTTAGATGGAGTATTGTATCGGAAGAGCGAGGATTCACGACAGGAGATCTACTGGTAGCCCAACCGCATTGTTACCGAGATATGAAGACCTATCCATGATTTGCCGATATCAGGACATACTGGGTATGACAAGACCTATGCCAGGATAAAGAAAATGTTCATTTGGCCGGGTATGAGCAAAGATATCAAAGTATGTGGATGCCTGTATCTCATGTGCCCAAGAAAACATCTCCGCATGCAAGCCCGCCCCACTGAAACGGTTTGATATACCCTCTAAGCCATTTTATCGGATAGCGATGGATGTGGTAGGACCATTACCAGTGACGGCGCAGAAGAATAAATATATATTGACCGTACAGGATGCTCTAACGAAATACGTGGAAGCGTTTCCGATGGAAGATCAGAAAGCTCCAACAGTGGCCAGGACCTTCGTGAAAGGAATTATTCTACGTCATGGGACGCCCAGACAAGTGCTCACAGACCTAGGAACAAATTTCACGTCGAAGATGATGGAGGAGATGTGCCAAATCCTGCGAATTCAACATTTGAAGACGACCGCCTACAGACCACAGACCAACGGAGCACTGGAGCGATTCCACCGGACTTTAAAAGATCTCCTCAGTCATTACGTCAGCCCAGACCAAAGAGATTGGGACGAATGGCTCCCATTTGCCATAGCCGCGTACAGCTCCATGACGCATTCAGCGACAGGGGAAAGTCCGTTCTTCCTCCTGTTCGGCAGAGATATGGACTACCCATTCGACGAAATATTCAAACCTCTGCAAGTGCGATATGACGCAGACCAGTAACTACATCGCGGAATTCATGCAGAGGATGAAGATAACCCATCAGGATGCCATCCAAACGATTGAAGCGACGACAGATAGAGTCCATGGGCAATTCACACGAAAGCCAAGGAACCAGGATTCGGCATCGGTGATAGGGTATACCTATACCAACCGGCTATACAAGCGGGGCTTAACCAGCAAATTAGCAAAAGAATGGATAGGACCATATCGCATAACGCATCTACGAGGGGTGAACGCCAGGATAGAAGAGATACATGGCAGAAAGAGCAACTGGTCCATGTCACAGACTGAAGCGATGTTTGGCCACCGAAGATCCGGAGACCAATTGGGTAATGTCGCGACGAGGTTTCGAACACATAATCGAGAGCCGCCCCGAAGAGCGGAAGTCCAAACTGTAAGTGGAGCCGGTCTCCAGGTAGCAAGGGAAATAAGAAGGCAGGTGGTTGGGGATTAATAAGTCTGTTTTCAGCCTCAACGGAGAAGCCAATAGGTCAGGGAAAAACTGACGACAGGACAACAGAGTTTCCACCCGCAGAGGAGCCAACATCATCAGGTCATCCCAGGAGGCGACTGCAACAACAGGACCGCCGGAGGACTTCGAGGGACCAATCACGGGACCCAGAGAACTACTGGTACACCAAGGACCCCAACAACCGGAGCTGAGGCAGGTGCCAGAAGGGAAGGGACTACTCTGCCAAACCTGGAACGGAGAGCCAACGTAGGGGTGGAACCGATCCGGACTCCAGATAGTACGAGGAGGCTCACCCGGAGCCACGGCCCAGTTCCTGAGCACCCAGGGATACGGCAGAGCAGAATCTAGGACCGGGGGAGTACTAGTTTTATCATGTAGTATAGTTTAGAATTCAAGTAGCTTTTGTTCGTTGCATGGTAACGTTTGTTACGTAGACATAGGGAAAGTTGATGAGAAATTGAAATGTTGTGGAAATTTCAGGAAGGAGAGCGGTACCGGATTATGGAACTGAATTCGGAGATGGGTGGAGAGGACTGTTCACACCCGCCTGCTGGAATCAGGAAGGAGGAGGCCTATCAAGAGGAGCTGAACAACCCAGAGGACCCCAAGCGGACTTGAAGGAGGAAGAGTATCTCCCCAACCCCATCAGCCATCAGGGAAGGAGTCCAGTATCGCAAGACCTCGTAGTATTTAAGCATTAGTAGTTTGGTTAGTTTGACGTGCCGATTTATTTCGCTAAAGAAAAAAATAACGTCCCGTCTAAAGGGGGGAGGTATGTAGCAAAAACTTAGGGAACACCCTGTAAGAATGTCGCCGGGATCCCGAAACGGGGTCTCACACTTGGATTAGAAAGTTTTATCTTTCAAGGGTCATAAACAGTTAAATTTATGAAGAGTTCAACAATAAACAGTTTTCAGAGGCATTGCCATCTGTGGCACAGGGCTGGGAAAAATCAAAGTCAAAGGCCAGAATTAGTATTTTTCGAAGAATTGTGACATCTGCGAGCTTTCGTAACTATCTCGGGGGGTCAAGTAGAAATCCCCAGCAGGGGTCCAAATTAGTGTGACGAGAAACTCAGGCCCCTTGTGAACCAGTTCGTATTGTTTTGTCACGTACGAATCGGACCTTCGCAGAATGGGAATTTTTCTAAGGAAGGTCGGGTCGCTAACACTGAAGCGACCGTTTGTAACCGATTTTTTATGCGACGGAAAATTGTTGGATTTCATTGGCGAAATGAATTAGCACTCACATGAACAACCATTTGTATTTAGATTTAGGGCTTATTAGACTGCATCGAGTTAACGGGGGGGGGGGGTTTAGACTGCTTTTCCTCCAGCAAAGAAAACCCGAAAACTCTAGTTTGTAAAGGGCAATCACTTTCAGCAGTCTAAGAGAGAGAATTATTGTCAGAAAACGAAATAGTCAAATTAAGAATTCCATCAGTTCAAAAGTCGTACCGCCGAGCAACGAGGAGCGCCACCTCTCGGATGACAAATATCCCGGATATCCCCACCTACGTCCAAGATTCGGATTGCTCGACAGAACTTAACAACTTGGTTTTATGATTTTCAAAATACCACCTCATTGGTTCGGTAATATGCCAACACGATTTGATTAGACTAAGGTGGAATTTCTTTTATTCCAGCCAAAATTTTGCTGTAGTAGGGTTTTCAGAGAAAATCAAGGGGTTGAAATTGGACGAGGTAAATCCTCGCAGAAAAAAGTCGTTGGTGTTTTCATCGTTGCTCGAGTTAGTTGACCTATCCGAAATTGTAGTTCAGTCAATCAGTTCCTTTCTTGGTCGAACTAGAGAACAGTCAACAAACGGGCGAATTAGCGTCGACTCGTCGGGTTCAGATCATTTCCAAATTTCGCTCACCGGTAACTGTGGAATTCTTGGTTCGAAGTAGAATTGTTCAACTATTGAAGTCATTGAGTTTCTGAGATTTAATTTCAGAACCTATTGGTTATGGAGTGTCAGTTCGATCCACTTAGTTTGCTCACAAGTTCATTAGATTGTTTAATGTGTTAAAGTTTCTTTATCTAGTTTCATTTCATACATGTCATTCACGTATTTTATTCGCTCACCAAGAATTACTCTCAAATAAAAGCCATCTTTAGAATCAGTGTTTTACTGGGTATACTGGGGAATTGGGAGAGTGTGCTCCAAGGTTAGGCGTGGACGCCGAACCCGCCATTCGTATCCGTGGATACCGAGAGACGCCTTATTCCTGGGGAGAGGATTAACGAACTCAAAGGTAAGTGTCCCATATATGTGCTATCACACGTTCCTGGCATACGCTGAGATAACCACCTGTCGTCCTTCGGAAGCAAAGTGGCATATTTCGCAGAAACCCTGGCAGTTCTAAGTTTGTTTGGGCCGCCCGGTATCTTTCAATGAACTCACATTAGGGCCAACCGACAGTGAGTTATGCAATAAAGTCAATCAAAACACAACGGGGAGTTTGCAATTGGGGGTCGTGTGTTATATATCTTCGAAAAACACCGAAGGGATAAGGATTATTCTTGATAGTTTCGGAATCCTCCGACCTCCAAAGGAACTAGTTAGTTTGGGTAACGTAAAAATATTTTACAATAATATCTATCAGACGTACAATCAAACCAATTGTGGACATTTATGTTTAGCATTCCTTTTGGATTCCAATAAACTTACCTGAAAATATTGTTTCATTTAACCCAACTCATCTTCAAAATCAATCAGTCATGTCTATGATATTGACACTAATAAGTCGTTCTTCGACGCTCCGTATTGATTTTACACCACCGATCCAATTGGATCTTGATGCAGAATATAGTTTAGCTTTACTGAGTTTCCATTCATATAATAGTATCCCAAACATAGAAAAAGGCACAAAGTTTTACTATTACGAAAACGCTGATAAATCAAAAAAGAAAAGTATTGATAATAATACACAGAAAAGCGAAATATTTTGTGAAAACACGCTATTGATTCAAATCAGAAAATAGTTTAGCATCCATTTTGGGATTTTCTTCCACCATTCTGAAACCAAACGTCCATCACGTGTCTGATCTACCTGTCAACATAATAAAAATCAGAACAATACACATAGATACTAACATTACATCTGGAGCTTTCTACAACAACAGACCGTCTCATACGATATACGAATTTGCTATCGACGCTGATCCCGGATACGCTATTGACGAAACACCCCATCACCTCATATATCTACCGATTTCACGCAGAGACGAACTAAACAATATTACTCTTGAAGTACTCGATCAAAATTTCCAACTAATCAATTTTTAAAACGAAGAAACAATTCGGTTGGAACTGAAAAAAAGTTATAATGGTTTTGCCTGTTAATAGAAGTAACTCATCGTTCTTTGATTCTTCAATATTCAAAAAGACCTTCAGCTATACCTGAATCCAGAGAATATATTGTTTCTCAAATCACTTGGTTATAATGTTAACGTCCCAAGTGTTCAACAAACCCAACTTCGACGATTCCATACAAAAGGCAGAATGGAGAACTTATTACCCATACGTCAAGTCCTTCAGAAACAATGATGTTATTGAAATAACAATCAACCAGGCCGATGGTTGTGATGTTATGTTTGATAGTATTCTACGTATCACTGGAAAAGTCGAGAAAAGAAATAATGGGCGTATTTCTTTCGTAAACAACGCCAGTGCTTTTATGTTTCAATCCATCAGTTATGATCAGAATGGTAAGGAATTATAAGTTGTACGTGAACCTGGAATAATAAGTATTTTTCGAGGTTATCTGTGCTACAACTCCGATGATTCGAGGTCAATGGCTGTGGCAGGTTGCAGCTTCCCCGATCAAGCGGGTATTATGAATACTGCTGATTTAACATTCAGTATTCCTTTGAAACATATACTGAATATGTTCAGCGATTATCGATACGTATCTTGCGGTAAACACACTATTCGACTAGTACGAGTTGGAAATGATAACAATTGTTTTAAAATTGTTGAACCGGATGAAACAATAAAACCACAGTTAAGCTGGACATTACAAACATAGAGCTCAAGGTTATGAGAATTCATCCGAGTTATTCCATCCAATTACAACTTTTGAAAGGCATTAATGCTGATACTCCCATTTTGATGCCATACAGAAAACGGGAGTTGCATATGTTACCAACTCTCACACCTAATGCTGAACAATGAAATATGGGCTGTCAAAACTTCATTTGTTGAAAGTCCTCGATATGTTATCAAACAGGTTGTAATTACAGCGAAGTTAATAATGATCCTACGAAATTCGGTCATGCGAATGTAACGAATATAACGCTAACTCTGAACGGCGAAAACTATCCAAAGAAAAAGATGCAGCTGAATTTTGATAAAGGTGATTTTCCGCAAGCTCATTACAACTATACGCAATTCCAATCAGGTCAGTTCACTATTGGAATTTGTAGAAAGAGCTTTGTTTGTTATTGATTGTTCAAAAACGGACGAGAGCATTAAGAGTTCCAGCGTTGATATTAAACTGGAAATAGAATCA
This sequence comes from Gonioctena quinquepunctata, assembly GCA_018342105.1. Taxonomy (NCBI): domain Eukaryota; kingdom Metazoa; phylum Arthropoda; class Insecta; order Coleoptera; family Chrysomelidae; genus Gonioctena; species Gonioctena quinquepunctata. Next base: position 299,543 of record JAFIRS010001348.1, on the reverse strand, counting down.
TCTAAAGGTTTTTCTGCCAATACTCGAGCTTATTGCATCATCATACATGACACTATCATCGAAAATCTCCCACCCAGTGAAATAATAAAAAAATGGAATTAGTTTTGTTTTCAATCAGTAAATTGAGAGCCATCATGAGAGTAGCATTCGTAGATATCCAAGGATTCGTTATCGAACAACGCTTTTGTCCTAAAGAAATCGCCATTAGGATTGGAGCACAATGCAGACATTTTTTACTACTATCTGATAAATCCTTTACTTCTCTGAGTAAAGAAGACAAACGTTCCGTGAGTCATTTGGAAAGGAACGTTCATGGATTGAAATATTCTTCTGGTTTTGTGGAATACCATCTATCTACCATGATACGCTTCTACAGTTGAACTACAGAGCTAAAGTGGTGAATTTGGAAGAATATGACAACACATCATGGCAGGTTCCTGTTTTTGTAGACAATGTTCCCTGTATGAACCACTTCGAAGGTCGTTCATTCAATTGCTTTTTTTTAAATGTTGATACTATGTTCAAATGGCTTCAAAATATACTACCCAACCAATTCAATAAACATTTTTATAACTAAAGAGTTTTTATTTCAGAATTGTTCGTGAAACCCATAAAAAAATTGTCAGGTGTGGGATTCGAACCCACGCTCTCGTCAGAGAAACATGTTCTGAAACCAGCACCTTAGACCGCTCGGTCAACCTGACTTACAAAATTGTAAAACCCAACGAGATCTCCTAATACATTTTTTCCATCTGACTCTCTCTTACACATTGATTTTCCCCATCGTCGTAACCATGCATTTTTCCCCATTACCCAACGCCCTCTGGTGTTCAATGTCTCAACGGTGGCGCCCTCTGAATGTGTCAATGTCTCGATCGCGGTATCCCCTACCCCCGCGACCTCCAGTGTTCTCGCCGGGAACGTCGCCTCGATCTCTCTCTAACACACGTATATGTCTGTCTCACTCTTACTCACGGCTTTCCCCATAGTTATCATGATACCCGCTTAGGTACACTACTGAAGGGAATTAGTAGAAATTGAAAAAAAGAAGCTGGAAGTGATTCAGTCAGAAGCTATAAGTGCAGCTATTTCGCAGGCTACAATTGACGCAAATATCAGCTTTTTCAATTCCCTCTTACCGCAAATAAAGACCCTTAATCCTAAAAAAAAAAAAAATTTCGCATGAACGTGCAGAAACTGCTTTTTGATGCGTGCTTTGGTGATGATTCAAATACTTTTCCACCCTCTAACTCAAGATCAAACCAAAATATAGTACACAACGTTAATGCTCGAATTACAGGACAGAACTATGGAAATTTACCAGGAAGTGAATACACTTTATATCAGTTTGCTTAGGTTTACCGATTAATGTAACTAATATAAGTAAATACCACCTATCATCCGTCCCGTTATATTTTTCAATATTTATAAAGAACTGAATAAAAATCAAATGAATCGCCTACCTGCACAGAAAAATATAATGGAGTCCCCTGAAGGTAGTTATTAGAAAAACGAGTATCATTTATAGCGTTGATCTTGCTAGTGATTAGTTTTCTCACCTTATTGTAATCACAAGCCGTTCCTGTATCTCAATGGGTTGTTGGTGTAAATTGCAGTATGTCTTCAAATGCCGTTCTTGAATTAACTCTAAAATATGTGTAAATGTTTTCAAAGACATTCTCATGTATTTTCGAAATTTGCCAGGAAAACGTTTTAGTTCAGTAAAAATTCGTTGATATTCACCAAATTGTCTCCGCAATTGGTTCTCGGATTATTTTCTCTCCATTACTGTTATCAGTTATCCACCATTTTACTGCTGCATATATATATATATATATATATATATATATATAGTTGTACACGGTAGTTTGTGAAGCCCACCAAATGAACGGGTCGCTCTTGAACCCACACTTTTCAGAATGCGCGAAGAGTATATTTCAGTGCAATGACATCATTCCATCATTTTCCGTCGAAGCACACTTAGAGGGGTAACAATTCTCAATATTTAAAAATTTGTATACTCCATTGAAACGTTGTAGAGCCAATTATTCTTTCACTACGCTATGAATCCCAAACGTATATTGCCTATATTGAAATGGCCTCTGTGTGTCCCGGCGGCGTTGCCTCTACTGCCTCGCGCGGTTTTCAGTTCAAAATATTTATTGGGGATTTCAGATCAGTGAGCGTGCGGTGACTTGCAGAAATGCCGCAGAGGTAAACAGATTGTGGCGATGACCCTTCAAAATTATAACTTGAGAAAAGGCAAAAAGTTGAGCACATAATTCATATTCAGTATAATGTTTATGTTCAATAATAAGCGACTCGCTTTGAAGTTGATGAGTATATTTTTTTTGTATTATCAGGTTGATTATTGTATGAGAAAACCTGATAGCTCCAAAAATGTGGATTTTTCGTCAGGTTCAGGTGACGAAGTTGAATTTTCCGACCTGAGTAGCTGCGAGACGAGTAATACCGAAAATGAAAATGATCCGGTTATATGGAAATATCTGCAGAAACTGAGAAATATTGGAAAGTCGATCAGTAGTCTCACACCATGGAACATCAGTGAGATACTTTTCAGCTCAGAAGAATATAATTCTGAATCAAGAAAACTCTCGTATCTGGAGAAACTAGATATGTGAGAATTATGAAGTTTTTTCATATAAACCTCAGTGTATTCTTATTCTATCCTTGGAGGAGAGAAGAAAAGTTTTGAAGTAAGAGTCAAGAAAATTGGTATTTGGGCTTATCTTTGTAAATAAAAATCACAAATTTTAGGACTTTTGAAAATTCAACAATAAAGGTTAAAGTGAGGGTTAGTTTTTTCAAGTGGAGTTCATGAAATTGAAATTATAGGTCTTTGTTACAAATACATAAATACGTGTTTCAGTGTTTCCCGAAATTCAACCCCTAAAGGGGTGATATAGTGGGTTGGAAATTTCTATGGGAGTTTCGTTACTTTTCAAGTTAGGATCATACAAATTGGAATTTGATTATTAACATATATCAATGTTCAGTGTATTGGAGGATAAACACTCCCAAGTATGCAATAAAAATGAACGAATAGCACAGTTCTTTGAGAAAATATATTTTTATTTACGAATCTAAAAATAGCTGAATGAATTTTGATATTCTCAAATCAATTGTTTGAAAGATAGATTGGCCAAAGATAACTATGGAATGGCCACATTAGTCGAGGGTCGAGCATTCAGAAACGGACACACGATTCCTTCAATTTTGGAACGATGAGAATTGTTGTAATTTTCCCCGTTGAAAATTCAAATATAACAAGGATTATGATAGTTTTATCCAGTTTCAAATGTTATTTGGGAAATATTCTCATCAAATATCATTCGTTCTAGAGGATTTTATCGTGAAATCTTTGAAATTTTCCCTCAAGCATTTTGTCTCTGGGAAATTTAACTCGCGCAATTCGCGGCCAGATAATAAGACCGCAAATTGCAGTCAGTAACATTTCCAGCCGAAATGCTTTCTCGAGAATTTTAAAATAAATTAGCGATTAAACCCCTAGCACATATGACATTACCTTCGATAAAACATAAATTAATTGAATATTGATCAGACTAGGCAAACAGAGCATTTTTCCTTGCATATTCCACGAGGGTACACTCCTATATACCTATCCTTCACTTCTTTACATGAGTCTGCATATTGCTCAAATAATTTGGAAAAATAATCATCAGCTCTTGCACTACAAAACGATTGAAGATAGTGACTTAAGTTTATCTTTCAGTCGCAGATGATTCCACATCTGATTTTATGAACATCCTGTTCATATTTTCAAGCAAATTAATCTATCATACCCCATGACAGGTTTGAATGTGAGATTGCTTCTAAGAAATGTGTTTCCCATTTCTTCCGTCTTCCTGATGATCGTGAAAGCATGAAATAGATTTTCGTCAACAAAAATGTTTCGAAGACCTAGTAAATGCGTTGCCTTTCTTGCATCAATGCAACAAAGGATTTCTGGTGAGTACTCTCTTTTGGAAGTCATTCTTTTTTGCCTCATTTATCTATATGAGTTCTTAATTAAGACTGGAATGGAAAATCAAATAATTATCTGAATAAAAAAGCAAATTTAAAATTTCAGATTTTTTCTTTTCAGAATATCTATCAGATGTAGTTTAATGCCGAGCGTGGTTTCAGCCGGGGATGTAGTTGTTTTCTATTAGACATTCACAAAAAATAACTTAATGTTTATCGTGGATTTTTCTATTCACAGAAAAATATTTCCATTCAATATTCAATTGAGAGTGTTTCCCTTTTCAACATGAGTACCCCACAATTATCTTGAACAATGGAAGATAGCGACTAAAGTTTATCTTCTAGTCGCAGATGATTCCATATCTAATTTTATGAACATCCTGTTCATCAATCTATCATACCCCATGACAGGTTATAATGTCAAAAAATACTGATTTCAAAGTGTCTCTCCGAAAGGAATGTTTCTAACTTTCCATCTTTGCAAAGTGAGGTTGCTTCTAAAAATGTATTTCCCATTTCTTCCGGTCTTTCTGATGATCGTGGAAGCGTGAAATAGATTTTCGTCGACAAAAATGTATTGAAGATCTAGTGAACGCGATGCCTCTCTTGCGTCAATGTTACAAATGATTTCTGGTGAGTACTCTCTTTTGGAAAACATTCTTCTCCGCCCCATTCATCTCAATCAGTTCCTAATCAAGACTGGAATAGAAAATCAAATTATCATCTCAATGAAAAAGCAAATTTTCAATTTCAGATTTTTTTTTTTGAGTTAGGGTCTTCGCAGGATATCTATCAGATGTAGTTCAATGTCCAGTGTGGCTTTAGCCGGGGAAGTAGTTGTAGAAAACACAAGTCATTCACAAAAAATAATTTTTTTTTTTTTTGAGTTAGGGTCTTCGCAGGATATCTATCAGATGTAGTATTGTGACTTAAGTTTATCTTTCAGTCGCAGATGATTCAACATTTGCTTTTATGAACATCCTGTTCATATTTTCAAACAAATCAATATTTTATTTCATTCTGAATTGTTTTTATAATGTTAAATTCAATAAATGTGTTTTTTAATGAATGTGTTTTTTATTCAGGTGACTCTCTCATTTGACGGGTTCAAAAATATCATAACTATAAATAAGTTTTTCCACTGTGTGTACAATATTGAGCAAAACAATATTAACACAATTTAAATTTGCAAGAAAAAAGTGCCACCACCAAAAAATTACCATTTTCATTAGTGTCTAAGATCGCATCAAACATTATTCTTGAAGAAGTATATGATAAAAAAATCATAACACTCAACTCGAAAACTCATTTCATATAAGATTTTTGTTCGAAAATTATCTGTGCTGATTATTTTTAATATACTCCAATAATGAACTCATTCAGGAAATCAAGTAAGAAAAATATTAAATGATCTAACTATAGAGTCAAATTATGAAAGTCAATGAAGGAGTTCCTTCAAGCAACAGGCAATAGAGTGATATATATTTATTTTTTTCAATAAGGTTTTTCATTATCATTCGGCAAATGATTCGGAGGAAAAAATATTGAACCAAAACTGTTTTTTCGATAATTTCAAGTTTTCCCGAACGAATATTTCTCCAAAATTTTGCAATGAAATATCAATAGATAAAAAATTCTCTGAAAGATTTGAGAATCAAAAACAAATCTGTACCTTCATCAGAAACTGGAATATTCAACTCCTTGTTTTTTTCTCCTCTACAAAGAAACATACCTATTACTGTTTCAGGTCCGAGTTTTCGGGAAGTATTTCTGCACGACTGAATCTTATTCGTCATAATATACATTATTTTTATGAATAATTCATGAAATAGCACCGCTCAGAACTTCATGAGAACATAATGTTCCTTCCATTCAGGGTCAAATATAGAGTAAAAATAAGATGACCAATCTCTCATCCAATTGTTTGTTCAGGCTTTTTGTATAGTCGATCGCTTCCTTAGCGGGAAGAGAAGGAATAACAATTTCAATATCTCATATATTCATGAAATTGATATGTCATTCTGAAATTTTGGAGTAATAAATATTAATTTGGAAGTAAGATAGGAAAAAAGTGGATAATAAATTTCTGTTCAATATTTTATTGATATCAATACTCAAAAGATACTAAAAACTTTCCGATAGAAGAAAAAAATATCACTATACGAACTGCTGCTCACATAAAATTTGCCGTTGATTGTTCTAGATAGTTTTCCATAAAATAATAATTGTGAAAATATAGATTTTTTTGTTTTATGCCAAGTAAATTGATGGTTTCATGTGATTGGAATACCCCAAAAAATATTAGAGTACTTATCAGCGAATAGTTCAGTTTTGTTTGGTTCTGATTCGTTCCCCATATAAAAGATATCTATGGTCGAAAAACATGCACAAAACAATTGCCTACTTTTCTGAGAAGCTCAATTTTGTTATCTCTAGTTGTTCCTGAAACTAGCTTCTCCGATATACTTTTTCCATCATATATTTCTGCATATTTAAATTTAATTGGACGAAATATATACTACTTGTATTTTAATTTATTCACAATCGATCTCTAAGCACCCTCCCGATATTAATATTTTTTAATATCCAAATAATATAGGGGATAATCTCAATCAAGTATTACAAAATCAGATTTTGTAGAGAACAAATAATTCTTTCAATGGTACCCATAAGGTACCACTGAACATTCAACCAGATCTTTGAATTACCAACAAAAAGATGCATATTGTTGAATTATTACTTCAATATTGTCGATGTTGCAGCTTTCTAAGATTGAAAAAATAAATTAATGTACCGCAACTTTATGTATATGTATTTTTACGCAATTTAGAACTAATGAGAGTATTCCCTGGGTTCAATGCAAAATATCGTTCTTCAACATACTCATCTGGGCTTGAATTGAATGTGATGATTTCGGTTGGTTCAACCTATTCTGTATAGGTGAACTGTTCTTTCCTTCCCCCTTCTTTATCAATTAATGTAAGTGGATTTGTTAAAAAAAAACCATGAAGAGTTCTATTAATTTAACTTTAAAACGACCGCAAAATTGCATTCCAAGGAAGTCAATAAAAAGTTTCTTTGCCTTAAAAATGGTTGAGATTTTCGATATCCAATCTTCACGATGGTTGAAATCATTATATCGCTCCTCAGTTGGAAATTATATTTGCCTAATATTCTTGGTAGACTGTCTTCCCTATCTAGTCTACATCAGTGTGAATGTATTTTTATCGTTTGATGCACAAAAATTAAATCTACGATGAAAACTGAAGAATAAGGCTTTCAAGCCAATATTGGTTATTTTGTACTTTTTTCCAACCATCCTTCATGTAGATGGTTTGATCACACAAAATTCCCCTTAGAAAAATAATTGGTAAATATATCTTCAAATATCGTAACTATTTCAAACTCAAATTCCCTAATCTGAAAAATGAACAATAAATATTTTTTATATTGAACTATGAGCTACTCCTTGCGCTAGGACAGATCACGGATCCAGCAATTCATATATATTACATTCATGAAGGCAGCAATTGCGATGTTGCCAAATTTAGGGCTACACAAAGATACAAAAGTTTGTGGGCTCTACAAAGAAGTATATGATTCTGCAGTGTATATCCCTATATACGGAAAGCGCCCCCTACAGTTCGAACCAAAGAACTATATCGCGTATGTTGGTTATGGAAATGGTATATTGTGTGTCCCGATCTAAAACGTGGGGAAATGTCCTGCATTCAATTCTGATCACCCAGTGAAGAGATACAGGGTGATACTTTGTTGAGCCCGATATCGGGACTAACAAGGTTACTCCGGGCTAAACTGCGTCTCGTTCATATGCTTCACGGGATTCACAATGACCGTGTACATCTCTATATATATATATATATATATATATATATATATATATATATATATATATATATATATATATATATATATATCAGAAAACATATTTTATATATAAACAACTAATTCCTATTTCCAACACATCACTACGACTGTGGATTCATAATTCTTACAAAGCTTTTATTCATAATTCTTACAACTGCTTTTATTCTTACAACTGCTTTTATAGATGCCCCACAATGTGCCTGGCTTGAGTCGATGCTTGAGGCGAGGCTTGATGCAATATAAAAAATGAATATGAATTAATTTTCATCTTCTGATTTTCCTGATAACTTCATTGGAAAGTGACATCAAAAGTGAGAATTTCAATTTTAGCTCTTACGATGTTAAAAACTATTTTTTATTTTATGGTCCACTGGATTTTTCATGGCTCAGGGTCCATTAATCATCAAAAGGTATGAATTAGCTGGCTTGAAAAACCAGTATAAACCAAAAAAAATGTTATAAACTAGTTTCCATTATGTCGTTTTGTACTTATTTTTTCTTTAACACACTGACTGCCATAGCGTTAAAACCTAATTTCCACACTTGTGCCAGGGAAGTTTTCCAAATTGGTAAAAAAAATTATAATTAGGTCATGGTGCGCAAAGATAGTTTTATATTCACGAAAAAATTGCTTATAGTCGGCGCTGTGTGAAACTCAGCATTGTGCTGAGACAATATGACCAAACAAAAGCGACATGAATTGGGGACAAAAGATATCAAAAACCCATGTAATTTTTTTTTTTATATCTCATCTATTCTTTAAAATTTTCCTTTTGAAAAAAAAATATATTATGGTCATGTTTTTCAATTTTTTCAATGATGACAGCCGTTGGCCAAAAACTTGAATGTCGCAATTCTTCAACTCTGCCATCTTTAGTATATGTTGGTGAATACCTGATTTCTTAGAATTATTACAACTAAATTTGAATGTTTGAACAGGTTTTTTCAATCACAGCTTTGATCTCTTATATATTTTCTATGTTTGCCGCTGGGTAAATAAAAGTTATTCACAGGGTATTTTACAATCTTATAAACTAGGGGAGAATCGTGTACCTTGGGCCATCTTGTACCAAGGGCCACCATACTTTTGAGCTCATTCATTACTGTGAAATTATGGATAAAAATATACATGCTTGGCAACACTGTGAAGCATTGCTCAAGATAGAACACGCCTCCCCTTTGTTACTTTTCCGCCATATTTAACGTCAGTTGTGATTGTGTGCCTCCACTGTAAATTTCATGCCGTTTCTTCAACCAATTTTATCGAGAAAAGTAAGAACTGTATTCGTTTTTTTATTGTTACAACATAGTCCTCAGGTGTTTAGTAACACGTGATGGTAATTTGGAACGAATTCTGCAGTTTTTTCTCTCGATAAATAATTTTTATTTCCTAGTAGTATAGTCCTGTACCTTCGGCCTCTATCTAGTATTGTACTTTGGGCCGGCCCAAGGTACACGACTGTATATCTTCGACGGGCCCAATGTACAAGACCCGAATTTTGGACCGGCCAAAGGTACATAACTTCATTTTCCAAGTCAATAAAACTATGAGTTAAATAAGAATATAACAATATTTCAGATGCCAAGGAGCAATCTGGGGATTTAACGCATAAAGTATCCATTGATGAGCTACCCAGAGCAGTCAATGCCGTTGTGAAGGAAAATGTTTCCGTTCGTGCCGCCGCAAAGGAATTCAATGTGTCGAGAACTACTTTGCAAAATCATCTACGCAAAAAGGACCCAGATAGAGATTTTGAATACCAAAACAACAGTGATGAATGGAGAGTATTTACCCGTGGAACAGGAAACCATGCAACTAATTATTTAGTCATTTCGAGTAAAATGTTGTATGGTCTGTCAAGGACTGAAACCAGAAAACTAGCCTATAATTTTGCTAAGGTAAACCGAATTAAGTTTCCTGACAGTTGCGAAAAAGATCGCCAAGCAGGGAAAACCTGGTATTACGGTTTCATGTAGCGCCATAAAGAAATAACTCTGAGAAAACCACAAGCTACAAGTTTGTCGAGAGCTACAAGCTTAAATCGTCACAATGTGTCCACATTTTTCAATAAATACAGAACTCTTCAAGATAAATTCAAATTTTTACCGGAAGACATTTATAACATCGATGAAAGTGGCATTACCACTGTTCAGAATCCTTCTGAAGTAATTGCTGTGAAGGGAATAAAACAAGTAGGTAGCATGTCTTCTGGTGAGAGGGGAACCAATACTACCATTATTTGTTGTGTTAACGCGGTGGGAAATTCAGTTACACCTGCCATGATTTTTGCAAGAGTGCATTTTAAAGAGCATATGCTCAAAGGTGCCCCCGCAGGAACGTTGGTAATGGCACATTCTAGTGGATGGTCAAATTCTGAAAAATTTATAGAATATTTGCATCATTTTATCAAGCATGTGAAACCATCGCAAGATAACAAAGTATTACTGATTATGGATAATCATGAGAGCCACATCACCATTGAAGCGATTGACTTAGCCAAAAAATCTGGAATAGTAATATTCGCATTTCCATCACACACAAGTCATAAGCTGCAACCACTGGACAGAGGGGTATTCGGTCCGTTCAATAAATATTATAATGCAGCAGCTTCTAACTGGCTTCAAACACATCCTGGAAAACCCATTACTTTGTACGATGTGGCAGAAATTATTGGCCATGCATATCCCAAAGCCTTTACACCAGTTAATATACAAGTCGGCTTTAGAGTTTCTGGGATATTTTGATGAAGATATTTTTAATGACGATGAATTTTTGAGTTCCAGTGTAACTGACCGGCCAGTGGAAACACAAACTACCCAAATATCTCCCAAACCGTGCTTATGGCGGAAACCTTCAGGACTTCGTGGAGTGTTCTCAAGACGCAATCGAATGGCTGTGCAATTTGGACATTAATGTATAGTTAGTCATAGAATCTATGATATGATATATGTTAAGTCTTTACAGAGATTGTTTACATTTCTGTTTTTTACTTTTAGTTTCCTATCATCGTATTGTAAAGAATCCATACGCTAAATAAATAAATAAATCTCCCAGTCAGCAAACCAACAGCTCAATTCCTTCTACGAGCACCCAATCCCCAGTTTTTCAGTCACCAGAACAATTACGTCCATTTCCTAAAGCTGGAATGAGAATTGGAGTGGCTAAGGGCAGACGTAAGACTGGAAAATCAAGGGTCTTAACAGACACTTCCAAAAAACGAGAAATTGAGGAAGAGCACACACAGAGGGTGGCCAATGGAAAGAAAAGAAAAAGATAATACCTGAAAGTTCATCATCATCTGAAGAAGACAATTTAGAGTTTGGCAGGTCTAGCTCTGATGATGCAGACTGGCCACCTCAAGATCACACTCATGAAGATGACAAAGAAAATGTGATTTTTGGTTGACAAAGTTAGAAGGGAAGAAAAAGATCCACTACTATATTGTAGAAATAATAGATGTCTCAAACGAAGAAGCGACAATCAAATTTTTGAAAAAAATGGATGGTTCAACTAACAATTTCTGACAAAGACCTGATCCTAAAATTACCAGCCCCTATTGGTGTTGGTGGTTCTGCAAGAAAAGTTTTACAACTAGCATTTTCTGTTGATTTCAACAATAATAATGTTGAATGACCAAATGTGATCTTACTCAATTTCTTTACGTTTCATATTTTGAGTATGTAGATTTTTTATTGGTTGCCTTGCGCCGAAGTTTGTTTTGGTTTGATTTAGTGATTAAAATTCCACACCTCTACTGTTGTTTGATATAAAAAGTTACCGGCCCAAGGTACAAACCTCCCTGGTCCAAAGTACAAGACCGTATTGTACCTTGGGTTGGATGATGTTTTTTTTCAATTGTCTGCAACATGAGAATCACGTGATGAAAAAAATTTTCTTATGTTACTAAATGGTACGGTTACCATGCACTACCGTCTAACGCAAAAAGTTCAATGTTAATTAACGAAATTTGGATAATACACAATTTTGAAAAAAAGCTGCCTAAAGTACAAGACTCTCCCCTCTCGTATCACACAGAGAACCTTTTAGCATCAATCTTATGAGAGTTGTGAACTTTGCCTCTTATGACGGTATCAAGAGACAAAATAATTTAAATTTTGTTTTTAAAATATTCCAGAAAAAGTTTCTGCCATAAAAAAACTCCTCAGTGAAAGTACATACTGTACAAATTGAAGCTCTCTATCTATACTTGTTTCTTAAAAATTACCCAGTAACGTCTCTTATTACCTAGTTTGTCTCTTATTACAAGAGAACATTATAGTAGGTAAAATTGACGTCATTTTAAGCTTCGAACAAGTCGGCGCTGAATTAAGCGAAGGTTATATTATGTCAGATTCACCAGTATTGACGAACCTGGGAATGAGACTATTTTGTAGGCTCAATTTCAGATAAAAATAAAATTTCTTTCAAAATAGCGATGGTAACGAATCTAAATCCGTTTGTTCTTGATATTTCGGGGGGGCATTCTATGGAATTTTAGTAGAACGGTAGAGAGACATGTAACCATCTCTTAGCAGAAGTTATTTTATTGTAGTGTTGGGAGAGTTTAGTTTGGTGTCAAATTCAATACCGAGATCCTCAGTTTGCCTGTTGAGATCTAAAGGAATGTTTTTATTAGAATTAGAAGAGTAAATTATTTATTTTTTAAAGAATAAGTATTAGATTTGTATTTTTGGATAGTGGCAGATTGTTTTCAGTACACCATAAATGTATAACCCTTTCAAGACGACCCTACACGATCGTGCGTTCATCTTAATTAATAAAAATCAAGGTAACTATCGTATTTTTGGGAGATAAGACGGCAAGCAATGATCGTATGCTTCCCACTTTAAACGGGTGTGGCAAAACATTTCATCCCATAATGCTTCAGTATGCATCTAAGTGGCACTAAAGATGTCTGTGTATTTTGACCAAAGAACCGGCAAATATAAGTAAACTACATACATGCATGCATAAAAATGTATTTGTAAGGTTTTTGTTTTGAGATATTACAATAGATTCTAGGCTAAACTGGAAGAATCACATGATGGATTACTGGAGAGGTTTTATGAACTGGAGCGAGATGAAATAATCCGGATCATCTAAACAAGGAAAACTTGCTTTACATTTTAAATCAGCTTCACATAAAAATTTTGCCTATACGAACAGCAATTTTTTTGTTAAAACAAAACATTCTTCTTTGCCTCATTCATCCTCATGAGTCCTTAATTAAGACTGGAATAGAAAATCAAATAACTATTTGAATGAAAATGCAAATTTTCAATTTCAGATTTTTTCTTTTGAGTTAGGGTTTTTTCAGAATACCTATCAGATGTAGTTCAATGTCCAGCGTGGCTTTAGCCGGGGAAGTAGTTGTTTTCTGTTAGACATTCACAAAAAATAACTTCATTTTTATCGTGGATTTTTCAATTCACAGAAAAACCTTTCTACCAATATTCAATTGAGAATGTTTTCCTTTTCAACATGAATACCCCACAAGAGGTTATCTTGACGATGGAAGATAGTGACTAAAGTTTATCTTTCAGTCGCAGATGATTCCACATCTGATTTTATGAACATCCTGTTCATATTTTCAACGAATCACATCGATATACTTTTAGATAAAACAAAGCGCAACATTCTTATAGAGAAAAATCGAATTATCTCGGAAAATACTGCTGTTGTTAAGACTTTATTTGATATATCTACAACTATAGCTCGCCAGGGACTTGCTTGCAGAGGAAATAATGATATAAATGAAAAATTTCATCAAATTGTGTCACTTTTTTTCCGGCATAACTTTTTTATAAAATACTGGCTGGACAACAAAAAACTTCGAGCTTACCATACTACCTATACAAGTTCAAAGTAGCAAAATGAGTTTATCGAACTCATTGGTAGTGAAATTCGGAATAAAATATTAAAGGAAGCTCCATTTATTTACTATCATGGCCGACCATACCCCGGATTCCTTACATAAAGTTATTTTGTCTTTAGTTATAAGGATGGTTGATAAAAATGGTTATCCAAAAGAGAGACTCATTTCCATTTCTGAAGCTCATGATAAAACGGGTTATGGCATTGATAAAGAAATTATGCATATATTACAGAAACTTAATATTAATGTCTCAAAACTGGCTTTTCAATCCTATGACTTTGCATCTACTATGTCGGGAAAATTCAAAGGAACACAACAAACGTCGAGTGAAATAGTTGGTCACACAATCATATATGTTCCATGTCAAGCTCATAGGATTAACACTGCTGTTGAACATTGCTGTCAAGCAAGCCCATTAATATTTGATATGTTCAATATCCTGGAAGTTATACGTGTTTTTCAATTCAAGAAATAAAAGACACCAGTTCCTCAAAACCAAACTTGAGAATGCATTATCATTAAAAAATGTATCGAAGACTAGGTGGACAGCTAGAGCTGAAAGTCTTAAGGCTGTTAATATAGCCTATGAAAAAATAACGGCGGCATTACACGGCATTGAAAGTCACCCGTATATAGATCGCGTGACAAAAGGAAAAGCCTATGGTTTAAGCAAGAGGACACTAAGTTTCGACAAAAAAACGGAATTTCGCCAGAGGCTGATTTTCACAGACATCACAGAAGACGTGCTGCCATCAGAAAACTTGATGGGTCAAGAGAGAACACAATTGAATTAGACATTAATAATTTTTTCAGAAAATAATTTATTACTGTTTTGGATACAGCAACAACATTTTTGCAAGGTAATCTTAAAAATGTAATAAATAATATTCAACCTATAATGAAAATATTTTCTATACCGCTGTCCACTGATGTGCTTTCTATTCAAAACATTCATTATGTTATTGAATTATACCCTCCTGGAGAAAAACCAGATGTTTATGCTCTTCAGGGAGAACTGGAAGTTTTTTTTTGAGATATGTATTAAGAGCAACGTTGCATCAATGGATGATATTATGAATATAGCAATAGAACGTAAGGATGTTCCAAAGCTTTCCTATCGACTATGTAAGCTTATTTTCACTGCAGGATATTCAGTAGCAAAAAATGAAAGATCACATAGTACGCTAAAGTTTGTGAAAAATGAGCTGCGTTCAGAGATGGGCAACGAAAGATTAGATTCGCTCATGATAATTAAATCTTTGTGACTCGATGGATATTCAACATATAATAATTACGTGGACTATGTTAAAAACACGAAGAATACAAATTTTACAGAGAATTGATTTGTGTATTGAACAATACATTTTATAATATGTGAATAATTTCTTTGTTTTTAAGCTGCGAGTTTATTTTTTTTTTCAGTAAAATCAAAACAAATTGTTTATGAAAAGTTATTAGATATTAAATGTTTTGTCTCATATTGATATTTGTTGACAGTGATGAGTAATGAGTACCTCCCCAATAATACGCCTGCCTAATTCATGTTTATCTTCATGGTATAGGGTTCTAGTGTCATAAGATATTGAAATAAATCTTTTTTTAAATGTTTGAGTTTTATTAGGTTTTTCAATTGTTGGGGTAAACTATTATATAATTGTATACACATGTAGATGTAGCACATACTACTTAGCTTTCTTGATAGCACCTCAATATGTTTATCCCATTTAAGGTTTTGGTCAATGTGTAAACCAAGGAATTTAACATCTTGTGCATGCTTTATATCTTGCGAACCGATATTTATACTGGAAGTTTATAAGAATGGATTTGTCTTGATTAAGAAGCAGGTAATTGTCGTTGAACCATCCCTCTGCCTTTGCTAGACAGATATTTGCCATTTTTCCAGTTCTGCAAAAGTCTTTGCAAACATTTGTAGATTTGTGTCGTCAGCATAGTTAACAGTTGTACAGTAATCCGTAGAAGTCATTTATGTAAAGTACAAATAGGATTGGTCCAATGACACTCCCTTGTGGGATTCCTCTGGTAACTTATCTGTCTCCAGAAACAGCCATCACCTCATCTTTCTGGATGCTTTTCCATGCCATTGTATATTCCTTCCAAAAAATAAAAAATAGCAGTTTTTATTGATTTTTCCCTGAGAAAACCATGTTGAGATGCGCTCAGAAGATTGTTTTGGAGGTAAACATTTCATCATTACTGTCTCAAATACCTTGGAGAGGGAAGGAATGAGGCTGATTGGTCGGTAGTTCTCAGAGAGCCCAGTGTCACCTTTCTTGTAGACAGGGAGGACTATTGCTTGTTTTAACTTTTCTGGGAAGACTCCAAAATAAAGAGGGTTTTCTATTATTACGCTGAGAGGAAGATAGAGTGCTGATGAGCAATATTTAATAAGATTATTTGATATACCATCATAACTAGTATTTTTGTTATTTTTTTTATAATGTCAAATATCTCTTTTGGGGTTACAGTCATTCTCGCAAAATTTAGGAAAATATTCTGTTTTGGATCATTTTTTGGTGCGATTTTGCTAGCAGCTTGTTTGGCCACGTCCACAAAAAAGTTATTTAGACCATTGCAAGTCTCACTAGGTTCCCCCACCAACATACTTGATTTTTGTTTTTTGTCCGATCCATTTATTTCTTTCACCCCAGGGCAGTGTACTTGGTCCAATCCTATTCATTTTGTATGTCAATGATATGCCAAACTTGGTAAATGACCCTCAAATCTTATTAACAAACTATGCTGACGATACAAATATACTAATAGCAGGAAAGCAATACGAGGATGTATGTGAAAAAACTATTGATATTACCAATAACATTGCTCACTGGTTTGAAGACAACACCCTTTTATTAAACACAAAAAAAACTAATGCTATTTTGTTTAGACATAGTCGAAATACCAATGATTTTCCCTCACATGTCCTCATAAATGATACAGAAATAACATATAATGCTAGCACAAAGTTCCTTGGAATCACCATTGATCAACATATGAATTGGATAAATCATGTACAACTGCTAGTGGCAAACTCAGTAGATCTTGTTATTCTCTCAGAGAACTAAAAAAAGTTACTGATAGCTCTGCTCTACTAACAGCATACTTTGGTCATTTCTATTCCTCAATGAGCTATGGAATATTATTTTGGGGGGGGTTCACATTATCAAGAGGTATTCATTTTACAAAAGAGAGCAATAAGAATATTATGTGGTCTGAAAATTGGTGACTCTTGTAGAGGGCATTTTAAAAACTTAAATCTTTTAACATTACCCGCACTGTATGTTTTTGAATGTCTAAATTTTGTCTATAAAAACAAGCACTTGTTCAATAATTATGTTAATGTAAATACCTATAGAACTAGAAATAAATACATGTTTTGTTACCCTCCCCATACAACCTCTCTCATAGAAAAAGGCTGTCTCTATAAGTGCCTAGAATTTTATAATTTATTGTCGAACAACATGAAGGAAATAAGAACTTTTTTTAGTTTTAAGAAAGTAATTAAGAAACTATTAGTTTCTGCAGAGCCCTATAGATTGGGAGATATAAATCAAATGACATTTACTTAGTTGTTTTTCTGTATATTTCCTTTATTATCATTGTTTCTCCTTGTTTGGGAACCAGTAAGAAATGTTTTTTAGAATATGGCATGGTTCTGTGGGTTTTATCGGGTTTTTCTGCGAATGCAAAGCAAATGCACCATGATTCAGTCAGCTCAATTAAAGTCGCCCCGGTGCGCATCGCCATATCTTACATATTCTAAAACATTTTTTTTTTTTTGCTGTTCCCCATAACCTGTGATTTTTTAATGGAAAATATTCCCTGCAATTTTGACTTGTACCACACACAAAATTATTATAATTGTCTGTAATAATCTGCTGTTATTGGTACTCAATAAATTCTATTCTATTCTATGCTGGTGACCTAAAGTGCTATTCAAGTATTGATAGTATGGATGATTATATAATGTTACGAAAGGACTTGGATAGATTTCATTTTTTGTGAATAAGATCTACTTTAATGTTGAAAAATGTCATTAACTAATGAACTGTTCAATACATGATGAACAATAATGTGTTGGAACGGGTGAGCACTATGAGAGATTTAGGTGTTGAATTTTCAACAAAATTGTCATTTTCTTTTCATTATGATTTTTGTGTACGTAAAGCACTCGAGGTTCTACGATACATTAAATGCAATACAAGGGATTTCAGAAATATAAATGCAGTTAAGGCTCTAGTTAGACCACATTTGTAGTTTTGTTGTGATTTATGGAATCCTTATTTTCAAACTTATAATAAAAAACTGGAGGCAGTTCAAAGAACATTTCTGAGATATATTGCATTTAAACTTATCAATCCTCCCGAAAATATTCAAATAAATTATTTTGACACAAAATTTATTCATAGGCTTATTTCTGATGAAATAAATTCCCCTGAACTGTTGAGTCAAATTCAATTATGTTCTTCCAAAAGCCTTGAGAGATTAGACATTTCAAATACTGCAAAATCGTACACTATATGGTGAAAACTCGCCCAAAAACAGAATGATAAGGAATGCCAAATTTAGCGGTGATTTGTTTAACATAAGTAATATGTGATGCTCTGAACACCTTAGTACCTACATATAAACACTGTTTTCTTTTCAATTTAAATTGTAATCTTATTTTACATACAAGCTGTATTTATTTATTATTTGCCGTTTTTTTCCTTTTCTGTCTAATAACTTATGTGTAATTTTAGTATAGTTTCACTGTATAATTAAGTATATTTTTTTAATTATTTTTATAAAGTAGGTTTTACCCATTGGAAAAATGAATAAATACATTTCTTTAAAGAAAACACCACACACACACAAAACCATATGTTTATCGAACCTAAAACTGCCTTTGTCTGATATTCCTATATTTTCACAAAATACATCGACACATCTTTGACCAGTTTATTTGGTAATTTTGTACTCACGTCGGATAGCTGTGTTTTCTTGAACAATATTAACTGCTTTCATTTTAGCAGTGTAAATAGCACAGGTGCTACACTAGGGTACAGAACACAGATACTGATCTGTTCGTTTTGGATCGTGCTCGTAGCTTCAGAGCAACACCACAAACCTTCCCCTGCCCTGTTTATTACATTATTTGAGAAATGCAGAAGAAAATGTCTCCTTATTAATTTGATTTTTCCAATCAAGGAATAAAACAAAATATTGGAAATTCAAAAAACGCACGGTGTTGAACAAACTTCAGCAAACATGGATGATAAGATATTTGAATTATGCCTGTGTTTATATTTTGATTATAATATAGTTATGATTTTTGAACAACATATTTAATTATAACTTGAAAATAAGATATTCTAATAATGGTCCTGACTTCATCTAATAAATTGCCGCATCTGGAAGTGCAGTGTCAGATCGGATAAAGAAAATGTGTAAATACTACAAAAATAATGTTTCAAATGGACTAGAATGTGTGAAGTGCAATACATCATACCACCCTAGTTGTGCCAAAAGAATAAAACTATGTTGGAAAGTTAAATTGAAAGAAAACATTCAATCTGAAAACAATGACACATTCCTAACAGAAGAAGCTTATTTGAAGGAAGAAAATAAACTATTGATGCAAATAGTGGCAGATAAGGACATAATAATTAGTGACAAGGAAAGTATCATCACACTACTGAATGAAAAAATCATCACCTTAGGGGATAAATTATCGAGGAAACATGACGAAATTATGACCCAAAACAATGGACATCAAACATTAAACTCTACAAAAAACCTAGCAACAACTGAAAAAAGGGCAAACGCAAAAAACGTGTCTATTGTAAATATTCAAAACAGTAAAACAATACCCAACGAAAAAAGGGGAAACAAAAACTGTCCTGAACTAAAAAGCAAAAACAGATATGAATCATCCTGCAGATGTTTCAATCAATCAATATACTTTATTGTTATGAAGAACGTACATTCTTGTGGACAAAGCACTAACTTATGTTATTAAAAATGTAATGAGCTACAGTTAAGTCAATTACATATAGGAGATAAATAAACAAATACACTAGTAAAACATGTAAAATATGTAAAAAAAATAATAGGGTTTTTTGTCATATATGCTAATTGATGTTATAATCCAAGGCAGTACAAATATAGTAAATTATAATGAATTAAAAGGAATCAGCATAAAATGCTTCCAAGGTATAGTAGGGACGGCTACATAGCAAGAAGTAAACAGCCATTTTAAATTTATCCACGGTGTTAATCTCTCTAACGTAATTAGGTAAGTGATTGTACATCTTGCAGCCATTGTAAATAATGGAGTCCTTTACTAAAGTTGAGTTTGGTCTGTGTAAGTTGATACTGTTTTCCTTGCGTGTAGGATAACAGTTAACCTTACTGAATTTATTTATGTGTTTTTTGATTAGACAAACTGTCTCCGCAATGAAAATGGCAATAACAGTATGCAACTTATGTAGGACAAAAAGTCGTTTGCAAGGATCTCGTGCCTTTGCTTTAGAAATATATCTTATTGCTCTTTTTTGTGAAGTCAAGATGTTTTGCATGATATTAGTATTGCAAACACCCCAAAACGGTGTGCCGTATCTCAGATGGGTTTCAATCAATGCGTGGTATACTGTTTTTGCTGCTGAAGTCCCTAGTTCATATGACACCCTTCTTACAGCAAAACAACCAGAGGCCAGTTTTTTGTTTAGGTTAATTGCATGCTCTTCAAATTTTAGATTATTGTTAATGATCACCCCTAGAAACTTTGTGTTGTTACGGCTCTCTATGTAACCATTTTCTAGTTCGACATTACCAAGATCGCACTTAAAGTATAGCATGTTGGTTTTTTTTTACGTTAAGGGCAAGAAGGTTAGAGTCACACCAACTTTTTACTTTGCTCATGTCGCAGTTGATTTTCTTTTCCAGGTCAATTTTCAAATTCCTCATACAATGTTGCTAAACCCAAAAATAAATACTCAAAGCCCTACAAATAAGCTAAACACATCACCAAAAACTAATGATGTCCAAATTAACCAGCCCAGCACGTCTGCATCTGAAAACAAGACCACTTACTTACTTACTTAAATACTACTTCTGTTGAAGATAATGCAAAAATACTTATGGATGAACAGCAGAAAACCATGAACCGGATTATCAACTTAGAAAACCAAAAGGATGAAGTGCGAAGTAACCAATTATACAAGGATGTCCTAGAAATCAGCCCCGAAAACACTCTGAGCGAATTCCAAGAACCTAAAAAAAGACATCGAAGGTGTCGCTTGATTGTAGGCACTGGAGAAGGTGGCCATTACTTCACTGGTAGGAACAAGGCCAAGAAGAAAATCTGGCTTTTCATCACAAGAATTTCGGATAATGTAACGGATGATATTGTCAAAAACTACATAAAAACGAAAACTAAATCTCAGGACATTTCGGTTAAAAAACTAGAAACGAATATTACACGCAATGATAACCAATCCTTCATAGTGGGAGTAGTTCCTGAATTGATGGAAACCATTTACGACCAGCATTCGAACGTTTTGACTTCAGAAGAGGAAAGAGATTTCTAGATGACACAGATGAAAGCTCGAACACCTGTCCAGCAAATTTTTTAGGGTAGACAACTCAACAGCTAATCTTTAACTAGGAGCCCCGAGGATCTTCCACTTGAATATTCAATGCATTTCCAACAAGATTAATCAGCTCTCACTATATCTAGATGAACATAAATATGATATCCTATGCCTAATGGAACATTGGCTGAATTTTGAATGTCTAAAAACACTGAATATAACTGGTTTCATTTTGATGAGCCAGTTTTGTAGATCAAATAACCTTCATGGCGGAGTCTCCATTTTTGTAAGTACCCATCCCAATTGTAAACCACTGAATCTGGTCGCCTTTTGTATTGAAAAACATGCAGAGTTCTGCGGAATTGAAATATAGGAATTAAAAACAGCACTCATAACTGCATATAGACCCTCAACCTCTACCAATTTCGATATATTTTTCGATAAAATAGAAAGTTTTGCTTGCAATGTTATCTGATAATTTTGATAAAATCATTTTATTGGGGGATTTCAATATTGACATCAGCACTCGAACTGCTCCCACCAAAACCTGGATTGATGTCATGGATTATTTCGGGCTGAAACCAAAAATAACCATTCCAACAAGAGTTACCAACACGTCTTCCAAATGCATTGATAATATTACAAACCTAGACGATCGCCATTGCACATATATAATGTTGTAGACCCATGCTTGTCTGACCACTATGGTCAATATATGACTATCCTCAAAAATCCAAAAGAACATCCAGAATATATTTGACGAAGGAGTATTTGGCGAAGGAGTATTGGGCGAAAGGGTTTGTCTGACATGATTGACTCTCTTAGGCTAATCGACTGGACAATTTTTCAAAATGAAAATATAAGCTCACATACTCTAGCAGAATTTCTAACAAATACATATAGTTCCTCAGTTGTCCAACATTTTACTCTTAGAAAAATCTTAAAACGACAAACTGCCAGTTGAGTTTTTTAATAATCACCTTCGGCAGTTGAGATATACTCTTCAATCAATGAAAATAATTAGTGATTCCTCTAATGACCTTACTCTCACTCAAGCTTATAAAGACTTCAACACCAATACCAACTGCCGATTAATCAAGCAAAAAGAAATAGTTATGATAATTTTCTCCAAGTATCAAATAACAAACCATTGGATGCTTGGAGGATAATTAACTCAGAAAGAAATTCTGCTAGAAAACCCATCGTCACTCCTGAGACAGACCCGGATGACTTCAATATATTTTTCACAGGTATAGCTGAACAAATCATCAAGTCTCTGCCCAAACATAATCTTGATCTTGCCTGTTGATTCTGACGTAAAACTAGCTATTCATCAACTAAAAAATTCTGGTTGTCCCGATATTTATCACCTGAATAGCATAATCATAAAAGAAACAATTGACTACATAACTGAACCTCTAACCATCCTTATAAACCGCTGCTTCAGCGAAGGTCACTCTCCAGATATATTCAAAGTGAGCAAAGTCATTCCAATTCATAAAAATAGAGACAACATACTACCTGATAATCATAGACTTATCTCAATAACCCCCATCTTGGGCAAAATCATAGAAATCATTCTTAAAGACTGCTTAACTAAATTTTTTCTTAAGCACAGTATCATAAATGACCACCAGTTCGGTTTTATTAGCAATCGCTCAACAACTGGAGCAGTTCTGGAGGTAGTCTGCAATATCGGTGAGTGTCTCGAAAGAGGCGAAGTTACTGCTGTCACATTGTGGGACCTGAGTAAGGCTTTTGATTGCGTCAATCACGATTTGCTGATAGAAAAGCTCAATTTCTATGGGATTCGTGGAACGGCATCTAGCCTTCTCAAGCCCTATTTGACCAATAGGAAGCAAAGTGTGTGTATAGGAGACCTCATGCTCTGATGTTAGGTATATAGAACACAGAGTCACTTACGGCTCTATTCTCGGTCCCATTCTATTGGTGATATGCATTAACGATATCTTCAGCTACTTACTGCCTAACATCTGTATATGTTATGCAGATGACACAACAATGTTGCAGGCTGGTACCAGTGCTGAAGAGCTCATGCAAACTACCAAAAGAGCTGAAGATAAAGCAGAGGAATGGTTTTCTGCTAACCTGTTGAAACTCAACAAAGATAAAACCCAATAGATCACGTTTTCAACCAATTCTAATTTGACATCTAATTACCACACAAAACTACTAGGTATAGTTCTCCATGACTGTCTAAGATGGGAATACCATATAGATCAACTTTGCAAAAAACTTGCTACACTATGCCTGCATCGTCAAATGAAAAAAGTGCTGAGTTTGGAAGTATCAATCACTTCGTATCACAGCCTATTCCAATCACATCTATCATATGGAATCTTGCTGTGGGGTAATTCAACTCATTCAATTAGAGCATTTCGTATGCAGAAAAAAGCAATCCGTTCCTTAGCTGGGGCAACTTACGATGAACATTGCAAACCTCTATTCAAGCAGTTCAAAATCTCAATTTTACCCTCACTACTCATTTGAAATATATTGATACACTACCACAATAATATCAATTCGTATGTGACCCACGCAAACATCCACAACTACCCAACAAGGAATGCAGGGCACCTTAGACCGCCAAGGCTTAAATTAACAACATCCACTCGCAACACTGTAGATGTCAATATATATAATAAACTACCACCACACATAAAAAACATGAATAATTATTGTTATATAGAAACACAATTAAAAAAATTCTCTTCGAATAATCTTTCTATTCAATTCAGGAATATATGGAGACTCCATTCACCTAGTCACCTAAACGTTTATTTTATGATATTTAGTCTGTATTGAATATATTTTGTTTAGTGTAGTGTTATGTCATATCTTATGTATTTTATTGATACACTGATATATATTTTTATATCTTTTATTCATATTAGGTGTTTTACTCATAATATTTTGTCTGCTTATTATGTTTAGTGTAGTGTTATGACATTATATTTTATTGTATTTCATTGATACACTGATTGCCATAACTTTTATTTATATGAGGCAATAGTTTTACTGACTTCAGTTTATTTTATATTGATATGTTTAATACAAATCACCCAATTATCTGTATCCCACTTTGACTTGCTACAAGTGTATTTATGCATAACGTGGTTGAATAAATTCTATTCTATTCTACTAGCTCTAACTTTATCTACCAGTTTGGATATAACGGATGTTAGTTTGTTTTCATTAATGTAAAATTTGAATTTGATTACATATTGCCGGTATCCTACAATGAGTGTCAATAAGGATTTTCATACTATTTCTCAAATAATCAGTTCAAAATTCGACATATTTGAATGATTATTCCATCAGGCAATTGCCAGTGTTTTCTTACTGCTTAGGTGAGGTTAGGCAGACGGCGGTTCCTGAAATTTCGTCGAATTTGATTAAAATTAATTTTTAACAACTGTCATTAAACAAGTTAGTTTACACCCTGTATATATACATAAAAATATATATAGCTAAAAGCAAAAATGCAAATGGTTAGGTTGGATTTTTATCTGAAGAATAAAACTATATTGAAGTTCAAAAACTAAAACCCGACTACTGAAAAATCACGCTTCAAAAAGTATGAAACAAGAAAATATTCTGATCTGAAATTGTTATGTTCAAACTATTCAATATTTATCATCTATAAAATAAACAACTTACACGTAATATATTTTAATGTATTTAATACATATTCATAGTGATGTTCAGAGGATAGCCGTGGTCATATGCCACCTACCCTAACAAAACAATACATTCTAACAGTAGTAAGCGATCATAAGCTTCAGGGCAAAGTGGCATATGACCACGGCTATCCTCTGAACATCACTATGAATATGTATTAAATCATTAAAATATAAATTTTTATTAATTTAATATTTGATAAAATTCAGATCAGAATATTTTCTTGTTATACTTTTTCATTTTTTACTTTAGGTTTTAAGTTGAATATTTTGAACTTATTTTTATTTCATACTTTTAGAGCGTGATTTTTCAGTAGTCGGGTTTTAGTTTTTGAACTTATTTTTATTTCACACTTTTTAGAGCATGATTTTTCAGTAGTCGGATTTGAACTTACTTTGTATTTAAATTACTTTGGGGTTATAATTTCGTGATAAAGTATTTGGAGAGCTGCTTAACATTTTTCTTTGTTTAGGTTTTATTGTTTTACATGTACCTAGGTAATATACTGTGTGGAGGTACAATCAGCTTATGTCATTATTATTACACATGTTTTGTTTTTTTTATATAATTTTAACATGTGTACCATAGCCCATAATGAAAAACGTATTTTTTATACATGTACCTATAACCAGCCTATAACCAGCGGACGATCAATACGCTTCCAACAATACCTCATTTGTCAAATTATGATAAGTAGTTTAGAAGTTATGGGGGAACATATGTACATACATACCGATCAAAATCATAACCATCCTTTTTGCTTCGCCGTAGTCGGGTAAAACCATTGTTAAAAATAATTATACAAATTGACTGACTCAGGCCTTTATTTGGAGAAATTGGGGAAAAAAGAAAAGAAAATATCAATATATAAAGTCCCAATAATCAATTTTTTTCTGAATATATTATTCTGTTATAGAAAAACGTTTATACAATAAAGCGAAAAAAACAATTGTAAATATAAAGTAAACTAAAAACACTACGATTTTCACAAAAAATTGGTTAACAAAACCTACGGAACGTGTTTTGCTGTACTACCGCTGTTTCAAGAGAAGATAATAGATAGTTTATCTTCACTTATAATAGATAGTTTATCTTCACTTGACTTGAATAGATAGTTTATCTTCACTTGAAAAAGCTATAGTATAGCGAAACACATGTCGTGAGTTTTGTAAACCAATTTTTTGTGAGAATCATTATGAAGTGTCTTTAGTTTACTTTAATTATGGATTTTCATCAAGTATCGGCCGCGTCTATTCAAAATTGTAAATATTGTTTACACTCACCACAGCTTACCTCAAAACTCAACAAAAAAACTTATTTTCAATTCTCTAAATGTTTATGAATTTTTTTTATGTGTGCTTTGATGTTAGATTTCCGTTTTGTAGTAAAATGACAAAAGTCACATTTGAACATGACTAACTCAGATATACTCTTATGGATAGTAACATGTTTTTGGAGATAGCTTTTAAATTTTGTTTCATAGGAACACTGATCACATTTAAAAATTTTTGTTTCCCACTCACTTTTGTGCCCTACTGCATGTTTTTTGAGATCTGCAGCCCGTTTGAATTCAAAATTACAAATGTTGCAGCGGAACATTATGAGTTCATCTGGACTTTTATGGATGAGCTTATGGATTTTTAAATAATGTCTGTGTCTAGTCTCAAAACCACATAAATCACATTTATGTGTTTGGTGAGAAGCCATATGTCTTATCAAAAATGAAACATGAACAGTATGGTAATGACAAAATTCACATTCTAACAGTTCTCTCACAGGAACCGGTTTGATTTGGTGTGTCAAGATATGTTTCTGAAGAAGTTGCTTTTTTTTCGTTTCATACTTACAAAATTCACACTTGTACATTGGGGTTTCAGAACGGTCTTTATGAATTAGTGAATGTTTTAGGAGGTAACTTTTATGTTTAGTGGTGTAATCACATTGTTTGCACTTCAACATTTCTACCTCATCAGGATTTCTATGGTTAAGCAAATGTTTCTTGAGATCACTTTTATGTTTTGTTCTGTACTGGCACACTGCACACTCAACCATCTCTATTTCAGACGGATTTTTGTGACCTAACATATGTCTTTTCACATTGTGTTCCCGATTTGATTCATAGCTGCAAATATAACACTTATGGGTTTTCTTAGATGATTTTTCTTCCAAATCTGCCATTCCAAAGTTCTTAGTTTCTTCACTGAAAAATAAGAAGAACTAGTTTAATCACCATCAAAAGCATCAGACGTAAAAATGTTAAAAGTACAGAAGATTCATGATTTCAAAATATCAATAGTTTTTTGTCGAAGTGTAATGAGTCTTTCAACCAATTTCGGATGATTCTTGATAGAACTTCAGTTCATAAATACTGAAAAAAGGATAATCTAAACCAATGAAAGATGTATTGACTGATATACTTCAATGTTTTTCAGAACAATTTTTTTTCGGCAGTATAAGAGAACAGCAATATTAGAGGACAAGCAACAAAGAAAGGAATGGGACTTGATACGTGTAGTGCTAATGGAACGATGACACGTAATAATTGATGATAATATAGAAAACACTTATATCTCCATTGTCACGCAAATTTCGGCCATCTTCCTCGGTTGAAATAAAACAAGTCATGGATCGTGCCGCAGTTATGGACCCTTTTTAATAACTTGTCAATCAAGTATACCTTGACCAATTTATATTTTTCAATTAATAAAGAAAATTGGTATAATTGTTCATGTCATTTTACTAAGTCTATGAAGTTATGATTTTTAATTGATGAATGGATGTTAGAAATTTAGAAGGAACTGTGATAGATAAATAAAAACAAAGATATTACAAAATCGTACCAATCAATCTTTTTATAAATTTAATTGATTAAGTTGTTCAATGCGCAGTTTCAGTTGATTTATTTTTCCTGAATCCATGTTGGTTTCTGCAAAGAATATTATTTTCCTCGGGATAGTTAGTTATCCTGATTGAGATGATACCTGTCAAATTTATGTGATCTGGTGGCAAAAACAGAACTTTAAAAGAAAATCATATTTTCACATAGTAATAGGGAATATTAATATCTAGTAAACAAAATCAAAACTGGTATGTGGAAAAAAACAACAAAGAATAAAAACTTTCACTTTCATCCATTTAATAAACAATTTGAAAAGCAGGCAACATTTTGTCTTGGGGTGAATTGCATCAACTTTCCTACCTAGTAGTTAGAAATCAAAAAGGGTGTTTTTTCATCTGAAACATCAGGCCCATTCTCTGTCCAAGTCTTATAATAAGAGCTGGAATATCATCATCAAAAGTATAGTCCCCCATGTGATTTGTTGAGTCATCCAAAACAAGTGTGGTGTATTTTTTTAAAGAACTTTAGTCACAACAATTGTGTCCCTACCATAAAAGATGTAACCAAGCTGAACAAATTAAAGGCTAAAATACAGTAAAAGCTAAAATAGCATTAGCTATGAAGGCTCATTCTAGTGAGAATTATATTCAATATTCTCTAAAAGATTCTAGTGGCAATTCCCTCATATCCTAAAGAGGGGAGCACAATGTTATGGTTTGTTACAGGTATTAAATGTGTGAAAATGTGAGTGTGTTGTGAAATAATGTATGTTTGTTCTTTAATGAATTTAGGCTTTCATAGACAAATTGTGCAAACAGTATTCATCAAACTTTTGCAAACCTTTCTTGTATGTGCTGTCCAAGTAAGAGATGTATTCCCAAAAATTTAACTGAGTTAATGTGGGAATCATCACAAAAATAATGAATGTTTTGAAATGCTGGAGAAGGAAGATGTCTGATGAAGGAATACTGAAAAATGCTATTACTATGAAATGTACCTAAAATATTTCTCTTCCAATGATGTGGAATTATCTGAAGTGGAAAATGATAAGTGGAAATAAATCAATCTAACTTGATGTTGCAACGCATATTTGAGTGCCAATTAAAAATTATAGTTTAAAAAAACGCTTAATAGCAATATTCACTGAAAAGTTATAATAAGAATATCGTCATGGACCAAACAATGGCTTCATATTATTATGAAAAGTAAATAAAGATCACTCCACGCTTTTTTACATTTTTTGGTTAATGCCTTTATTTTCATTATTTTTAGCTCTTCAATCCATATTGCTATATAAGCGTTTTTTTTTTAGTTTTTCAAACTATAATTTCATTTCTAACTTTTTGGTCCATATTGCTACTAAAGGCTAAAAAAGACTACGGGAGAAAAACTCTTCGATTGATTCATCCACATGGGATTGAAGTTTTTACTAAATTTTAGTGAATGTGCTGAGACCAGCCAGTGATGTCACCATATCTTTGTAATGTAAAGATTTGTTTTACGATCTTGGCGAGAATACCAGGTTATATCTATGAAATTATTGTATTGTCATCAATATTTGTGCAAAATTTATAACAATTCGGACATCTGAAAGTGGGTGAAAATTAATTACATACATTCATACATACATAGAGGTGAAGCTAATAAAGGGTATATATAAAAAAAGAGAGAAAAGTTACACATAATTAATGAGGTCCCCCTGATAAGCCTTTCAATGAAATTTCAAATGTGAATGGTAATAGCTATGATGACCGCATGATTTCGAGTTTGAAATATCTTCAGAAAATATTGACGAAAATCTCCAAGAAGTGTTTGAAGCACAGATTAGTATCTAAGCCCAAAACTGTATGACTTTAAAAAAAATACAAGGGTGATGAATGGTATGTTTGACCTTGTCGATAGAATAAAAAGTACTCTGGATATTAACGAAAAAACAATTGCTGTATTCCTAGATCTTGTAAAGGCCATTGATACGGTTCCTCACTAAAAACTCATAAATGTTCTTGAACAGAACGGAGTCAGGAGTACTGTGCTAGATGATTCCAAAAATTATCTCAGCAATCACAAACAAATTTTAAGAATAAGAGACTCTTACAGTACACCAAAAATTATACATCTTTGCGTTTCTAGGAAACGGTTTCAGGCTCTTTATGACCTACATCAACACTCTCTTATACTCTAATATTGGTGGCACTGGAATATCCTACGCAGACGATACTGTTATTGTTTTTAGCGACAAATTCTGGAATGATGTGAGAAAAAGGGCACAGGATAAATTGTCAATAGTTAAAAACTGGCTTGACCATCACAACCTTTCATTAAATGTTAAAAAAAAACTGTTACATTGCCCTCTCATTAACTGAAGCCAACAAACCAAGCTTCTCACATTTGGAGATTACAAACAAAAATTAAAAATAGTATGAAAAAGAGTGCATAAAATATCTGGATATCACCACTGACATAAATCTAAAACGGACAAAACGGACAAACCATGTGAATAACTAGACAAATAAAGTACGTAGATATATACATCATTCTTTGAACTGAGAAACTTCTTGAACAGGAAACTGGGTGGGATAGGCTATGCAATACATCCACTAAACTTCATACAAAATTTCATTTTAAAAATAATATACAAAAAAGATAGGACTTATACCACGGAAAATCTTTAGGATCAAAACATCTTGTATATCCAATTATTGTATTTTCATACAAGCTGTATACATATATATGAACGAAAATTTTAAAAAATATCCCGTAAAACATGGCAAACAACCAAAAACCTCACAACCCCTCAATGTAACAAAAATGCAACAAAAATTTGTCACCAGTATTGCTCCAAAAATTTTCAGAACAATACCTATTCATTTATTTTATGTTTTAACTCACTAGAATGTAAAGCTGAGCTGGCAAGTAATTTCGCACTTAAAAAGAAAATTATCTAATCTAATAATTCAGACTATATTCTCAGTTTGAAAAATGTTCAGGAAATGTCTAAAAAATACTGTTCTGATAAAGTGTCAAACTTTATATTTTATTAGAATACTTAGAAACTATGTATATTATATTTTGAAACACTGATCTAGTTTATAAAATGCCCCTGTGACAGTATATCAAACACTCTACTCATATCTCTATATAAAACAAAACAAATCCAGGAAAAACGTGCATACAGGTGTTCTCCCCCAAGTCCCAAGCTAACTTATTATGGTTATATTATATCAGATTAGTCACTTTGAATATTCTACAGATGTACCGTAAATATATTTGATTTATTTATTCACAAGCAAAAGCTCATTAAATTAAACATTTACAAAGAACTCTAACATCACATAAGTAAATATAGCGAAGAACATCTGAGGATTCATCAATGTCATTGAAGAATATATTGAATAATATTGTCCCTAGATGAGAACGTTAATTTCCCTGGACTGGAATCCACAGACTTTAACGATATGTTTCCTATTCGAAAGATAGCTTTCAATCCAATTCAAAAGGGGACCATTCAGACCAAGTTGTTTAAGTTTAAATAGGAGTATTTTGTGGTTCACCCTATCGAATGCCTTGGAGAAATCTGTGTATACAGAAACCACTTGCCTGCCCACTACTGTTAAAATATGTTGTATTGAAACTTGTAAATGTAATTTCAACCTTCACTAACTCTTTTTATTATAATAGCGTAATATACAAAGCCGAAAAATAGCTTGACTGGTCTAGTTGTCATCCACTATTGCATTCAAATGGATTGATAGAGGCTGACGAGAGGTCCAATTAACTGCCATTTACTATATTCGTTGTTTTCTTACACATGCTACCTTCGAAAATGTCCAAGAATGAAAAAAGGCCAAAGACTCCAAGATGTTCAATACAAAAAAAATTTACAATGAATTACAAAAAGAAAAAATCAGCAAAAACTTTGATAACCAAATTATAATTCTATTCCCCATGAAATTGAATTCAACTCAACAAAACACAATTTTTGTAACTACCAATGAAGATAAAGCTAATATGTTCAATATTTCCTTTGTACAAAGTATTTCAGATATTAGAGCTACATTCCACAAACTGCTCCTTGGACTGACAATGATCTCCCTCGTATAGAACGCACAATGTCTGAATTCGAACCACTGATTATGCTTGAACTAAAAACTATAATCAATAACTTGGATAATAAATGCAACTCTTATGTCATCAACAATAAAAGTCTAACAAGCATCATTCAAGTTATAGGCCATGTTATTCTGAACTACATTGATACATCACTCACAACAGGCCAATTTCCACAACAACTGAGAAAACCAGCACTGTTGTTCCAGTTCCAAAAATAAATAAAATACTGCTGAAGCTATTAATTTCCGTCCCTTAAATACCCTCCCGCCTTAGTGAAAGTTCTGGAAGTAGCTGCTTATACTCATATATGTAATAACCTTGTAAAAAACAAACTTACAATGGAACACCAATCTGGTTTCAGTCCCGAGCACTCTTGTGAAACAGCTTTACAACTAACAATGACTAAATGGAAGTCAGCGATTGACAATAATAGTTTGTTGCTGTATTCCTAGATTTTAAAAGGGCTTTTGAAACCATTGACATTGAAATTCTACTCAAAAAGCTAAAATATTATGGCTTAACAGGTAGGGTACTTGATTGGTTCAGTAGTTATTTAATTCATCTAATAAAATACATATAATTGCAGGTGTCCCCAAGGGAGTGTGCTAGGACCTATTCTGTTCATTCTATGGTTGCGAATTCATTAATTTGTTTGCAGATTACACCTTGCTAGCTGTGAACGATACTGATTTACTAAGAGAAATTTCTAACATGAATATGATTTTAGGCAAAATAACTAATTTCTTCAACACCAACAAACTCAAGCTAACGCAATGATGATAGCAACACAACATAAATATAACTTAATTGATATGAATACAATAAACATTGAAATTGATGACAACTCCATTGAAATAGTTGAGGAATTTAAATATTTAGAGTTCATACTTGACAATACATTAAAACATCACCAGTATATATACAATAACATAATAAAGAAATTGTAATTTTTTCCACGAATTAAGTAGTAATAATCAAAATTTTCAAACATCCCTCGTAGTTTTCAAAACCATTATACCAACCCCATTTTGAGTATTGTGCCAGCCTACTATCATTGATTGATGCAAATTGCATTGCATCATTACAAAAATTACAGAATAGAGGAATGAGGATACTGAAAATGAATGCAATAGGTACACAGCAATAAGAACAATATAACAGGTACTCACTCAGAGAGCCGAAAATTAGTTGAACAATTGCCGAAAACCAATTGCCGAAAACTAGTTAAACTGGGCATTTTGAATAATAATAATAATATTTCTAGTAAATTAATAAACGAACTTGAGACTAACACCAACTTTGATTTATTCAAAACAATAATACACTTCTTTGGGGTGAAAAAAGTTTTATATTTTGATCATTTAAATTTTTAAGTTCAAATTTCACCCTAAATGGCCGACAACTAGCGCATTCAGCCTACTAACCAAGACTAGCAACCTCAACTGATTAGTTTGGAAAATATACAAAATAAGAGTCAATGCTGATAATCATAAAAAAATTTGAAACTTCTCTGAAATATCTACTCAGCGTTCAATCAACAATATTCTGGCAAAAAATTGGCAACAAATAGATAAGTGAGACTGAAACAAGTTTTTTATTATTTCAAGAACTTGATAAAAACCATCCGGCTTCAAACTACCAAGGAATAAAACCTGGATATTAAAAATATATGTCATTTCAGTTAAAATACATTGTTAACCTTCCCAATACTAACTGGGAAATTTTTGTACCCCACATTGAGATTTTTTATGAAATATCAAGATATTTTCGTTCTCATCAATCATGTGGGAAAATCCTTTCAGAAATGCTATTTACACGTCATTACCAATCAAATACTATTTTAACAATTTCAAAATTTTTGTTCAGGGTTCAAAGTGTCTGGGGTACAAAAATACCCCAGTCCGTAAACCGTATAGGCGTGCAAAAACTCTCTATAGTAAGTTGTAAACAAGTATTTTCCTGCATATTCTGGTTCCTGGAATCGTACTTTAAGTCTTTACAATTTACTTTAACCAGAAACTTGACCCTTTGTGGCACAGTACGTAATAATAAAACTTTTATTCCAAAGGAACTTCTGCCCGCTAAAACTCGTCCAGCCCTCAAGTATTTTTGTTTCTACCAAGAACCAGAACATTGGAAAAGCGTTTTGGTTTGAAGTGAAATTTTGCTGTTTTGGAATAGCATGTATTTTAATATTAGATATAAGGTAGAAAACAAAATTTTGTGAAAATGGAAAAATAAGCTAGGGTACAAAATGACCCCAGTACTTTATGGGATCTAAAGTCACTCAGTATTAGGAAATATATTCAAACCACACACGATCTTGGTTACCCAGTATAGCAAATTCAAGAAATTAATTTTTACAGTGTCTTGTTTGTGTGATATTCTCAATGATACTCTACTGGACAGAGCTTCACGTTTATATTTGCAAATTATCCTTACTAAAGATGGTTTGAAATGCTCCAGGGAGCAGAAGGATGCAAGAGAAAGAAACTCTTCATGAAGTTCATCATATCATCATAATACTGGGAAGCATGCTGAATGTACTTCATGTAAAAGCCTCACAAGCAAACGAAAATAGGAAAGTGATGTACCGGGTTATTCACTATAAATCACCCACCCTTTGTCATCATTATTATTGCCTATAGAAAAAAAAAGTTAAATGTAAAAGTGGTTTGGTTATGACTCAATTTTGATTTCAGGGGATATTTTTTTTAATGGGGTACCCTTGTATATTATTAATTTTTGAAATGATCTTTTTATCCTGATTTCAAAAATATACCATATGTTACCCTTATCTTATACCGTTTTTGAGTTTTTAAAAGTTGAATAACTTAGACTAAATGTTACTGTAAATATCTATCCTATGAAAGTTAACATTTTAAAAGTAAGCTATGAAAATGACAACTATATTATGTTTGTTTAATGACATTTCTTTAACACGTTCGCTGCAGCGCAGTATACTTGAAACTTTGTGGGGAACGTTACGGGGTTTATGGTGTCCCGTACAATATGAGTCATTTTGTGCGGTACGGGGCAAATCTGTCCCGTACAGCTGATGTGATTATTCTCGTTCTGAAGAAATGAGGAAATAACAATATAAAGAAATATCGATCCAACATACTTCAGAATGGAGCAATTGACACTGGGCATGCACAGGACGGGGCGCCGATGACCCGTACCGCCTTAGTGGACATTCGAATTACAGAAGATGTATTCAACACAAAAAAAAATACAAACGAAAACAGAACAAACTATTCAAACATCCAATAAAGTCAATATTAAAAGAAAATAACAAAACATTGAAAAACCAACCAAGTGTGAATTATGGTGCTTGTCCTGCATGGGCTTGGTTGAAGCATGGTAGACAATATCCAGGATTGCCATCGCATTTTATACAAAATGTGTATACTTTTTTAACTTTGTTATCTGCAGCTCGGCTTCCCATTGACTTCCGTAAAATTTGATAGCACCCTTTACATTTGCGCCTTTTTTTGCATCTGGACCTCCTTCTATCAGAGTGTGTATTCTCTTAGGAGTCCTTGGTCTTGGTATTTCAGACTCACAAGAATGTTCAAATAACCCTTTACATACCAAGCCTTTAAAATCAAGTATTGAAAGTTGTTTTTTTGTGAACTTAGCATTATGAAGAATCCAGGGGTTAGTCATAGTAGCTGCAAAAATAATTTCCATTGCAACTTTTTTGTACCACTTCATACCTTTTCGTAAGACATTTTGATACGAAGACATTTGATCACTGCAACAACAATAATTATATTTATTTTTTATTCATAATAAAAAAAGGATGTATTACCTGTAGTCTACTCCTTTTTTGCCTTGTTATAGTCTACAACACATTTGGGTTTTTGTACTGGTTCACCGTTTCTAACTTTCGCTGTATCTATCAGAGTATCATTATGGTCTTCGCGAGTTGACAGCATACAAACAGACTTCTTATCTGTCAA
Source organism: Gonioctena quinquepunctata (assembly GCA_018342105.1). Taxonomy (NCBI): domain Eukaryota; kingdom Metazoa; phylum Arthropoda; class Insecta; order Coleoptera; family Chrysomelidae; genus Gonioctena; species Gonioctena quinquepunctata. The sequence continues at coordinate 263,566 of JAFIRS010001348.1, read as the reverse complement.
TTTAATTATCTTTATTGACCCTTTTTGCATGCCGTAAATGTTGCCTTTCTTCACTTTCCTTGAAAAAAAACTTTTCGGAAACCCCTTTCTAATTTTTCTTATAGTACCACATAGATATGTTTTATTTTCTAAAAGATAATTAATTGGCAAGTGGGATGCTTGTATAAAAATTATCGACAAAAAGGGTTCCCCCTTCTCCAACATATCTCTCCATTAGTTCTTTTACGACAGCATCAGCATGACTTTTACCCGCTGTTGTATCGCCTCTTCCAGAATAAATTTTGAAATTAAAGATATAACCACCAACAGTGCACAACTTGTAGTCTTTAACGCCATATTTATGGCTTTTATTTTTAATATATTGGCGAAATTGTAACCGTCCTCTCCAAGGTATCATCGATTCATCAATGACTACCGATTCTCCAGAGTTATAAATTCTTGAAATTTTTGTATAATTGGTCTATCAGTTTTCGAAGCTTAAAAAGTTTATCCATTCCAGTATTCAAAGAATTATCAGTGAAGTGCCAGCAACGAAGTATCAAAATTAACCTATCTCTTGACAAACACTTTGAAATGAATTCATTGTGGTACAGTGTATCTTTGGAACAATATAAGTTTAATTTTGGCAAATGTACTATACCCATTGCCAAAACAACAGCAAAAAATTGATATATTTCGTTTTTCGCGACAAGTTGCCATAATTTCATTCGTGCTTTTTCAATCCTGTTACATGATTTTAAATCATCTGCGTACCTATTGGTTTTTTCCACCATCAAGTCAACCAAATCGTTTGTTACAAAAAGTTTGAAGAAACCAAGTGGTGTGGTAGTCGATACTAGAGATGTGAAAACATCATCTTTTTCATACTTTTTGTCGAATAAATTTTAGTCCGACTGTTGAACTTTTCTCCAAGCATCTTGATTATCTATCGCCTGGGTCTGTTGGTTATTCGCAATATTTTCATCATTTTCTAGTTCCTCAAAGTCATCAGTATCCACAATCTCTAAATCCTCCTCATCTCCATCTGAACTTGGAACATAATCTTTGTCTTTTACCGAGTCATCTGAGTCTTCCTCAAATTCTTCCTCTGAACTTTCAATAGCCTGGGCCCTCGTTAGAGCTACAAGTTTTTCTCCCCCGCTCGACATTACGCTCTCTATTTCACTCAAGAAGAAATGCAACTGACCGTCGTGACTTGGACGCCAAATGATCCCTCACTTTTTACTTGTTAGGACTTGTCATGTGACCCCGTCCGCCCTATGCAAGGTAACTGATGAATGAGGAGGTATGGGGCGAATGTGACCCGTACATTATTTTTTTCTATAAAATGATGCACAATCGTTAAGAAGCCTATCGGTCTGAATTACACTTCATTATCTCAACCCTTAAATGCATATCGTTGCAATTTCGCAACAACGAATTTTATCTGGCTTAAAAATGCTTAATGGCTATTATACGGTGCCGTAGCACAGCGTTGCATATTCACAACGATTCCATTCGAAATATACAGTGTGATATTTCATCATAGATGGTGTTATGTTTACGATTTTGGAACAAATCCGAATATTTCAAAAAAATTTACTGTAACTGATATAAAGCAGTTCATGGGTATTTGCTTCTACACATCAATAGTTCATTTGCCCAGTGTGAGATCTTATTGGAGCAGTGACATAGGCTATGATCTTGTAAGAAATGTAATGCCTCTGAACAAATTCGAAAAGATCAGACAATTTATTCATTTCAATGATCACTCCAAACAAGTACCACGTGATAGTCCAGGTAATGACAGATTACATAAGCTTCGACAGGTAGTTGATCATCTGAATGAGAACAGCAATCCACTAGAACCTACTCTTTCAGTAGATGAACAAATGTGTGCCAAAAAGTCAGGCATTACATGAAGCAATATATGCCTATGAAACCCCACAAATGGGGTTTCAAATTATTTGTACTTGCTGGTATTTCTGGATTTGCATATCGTTTTTAAATCTATTCAGGACAAGAAAATTTAGGAAATAGACCAGCCGATGAACCAGATATTGGTGCATCTGCTAATATTGCTGTTCGGTTGTCTCGGGTCATTCCTAATATGAAGAACTATAGATTGTATTGTGATAATTATTACACGTCACTAGAACTTATGCTTCACCTTGCCAAACGAGGTATATTATCTCTTGGAACAATCAGACGTAACCGAATTCCAGACTGTAAATTACCAAAAGAAAATGACCTAAAAAAGAAAGAACGTGGCACCTCGGATGAGTATGTGACCACTATAGAGGGTATAGGCGTGTCGTCCCTGATATGGAGAGATAACGAATGTGTGACACTCCTTTCAACATATGCTGGTAAAGATCCTATAACTAGTGTTCAACGGTATGATAAGAAAGAAGGAGGAAATGTGAATGTGGAATGCCCCTATGTTATACAAGAATACAATCGACATATGGGTGGGGTAGATCTAATGGATAGTTTTATAGGACGTTACAGGATCAAGTTGAAAAGTAGAAAATGGTACTTACGAATTTTTTATCATTTACTTGATTTGGGTATGGTCAACGCATGGCTACTATACAAGCGAGTCTTGACTTTACATGGAAAACAAAAAGAAATATTACCACAGTCAAAATTTAGAAGCCAAGTGGCAAACTGTTTATGTAATGTTGCATCTAAAAGTACTGTCGAACGAGGTAGACCAAGTAATAGTCTGGAAGAAGCTATAGAAGCTAAACGACACAGAGGCAATGCACAGCATATTCCTCCAAGAGATGTACGAACAGATCAAGTTGGACACTGGCCAGTCCATGCAGAGAAAAGGACCAGGTGTAAATTTCCAGGTTGCAAGGGTTATACTGACATAATTTGTGAAAAGTGTGGTGTTGTTCTCTGTTTGAACAAAAAAAATAATTGTTTCAGAAGATTTCACCATTAAGAAAATACATGTATTTGTGCACAATGTTGCATTTCTGCAACAACAAAATGTTGAAAATATGAAAAAAATATCTAAAAATAATTTTTTTTATTATTTTTTCCACATTTCACTTGTCATTCTGTAATGAAAAATATGTTTTTTAAACAAGAAAAAAAAACATGCATTTAAGAGTTAAAAAATACGGAAACTAGAGACATTGTTCCATAGAACAGTTTTGCGAATTTTATTGCCGCCCTGTGGAAAACTCGGTATGGGGTGTATTTGTCCCGTACCTCAGCGAACGTGTTAATGGAATAATCCAAAATGGTTTAGAATGAGGAAGAAAAAGTTCAAATATATACTTGTAATATACGAAACAACAAAAATAAACTTGCAGCGAAAAATGCATATGCAATTTCAACCTAGGGCGGCACCTCCTGGACAAAACCCAAAATCGCGGTACTTTGCTTGAAGACAACCGACCATCATCTTTTTTATAAAGCAACATTCATACAGCACTCATCTACATCTACTCAATTTGAATATTCGCAGTATGCGAAACAAAATTGAAACTATCAGTGGCTTGTGGCTCAGTGGAACGAGCGTCGGTCTTGTGTCAACTGTTTCCACCTGCGGTTCGATTCCGAGCTGGTGACAAATTTTCAAGGTCCAAGAGTGGTTCGGATCCACTATAAGGTAAGGTCCCGTGATCTTAACTCGAAAGTTTTCATTAACTTGAGGTTGGTCAAACAACTAAGAAGCGGTTAAAAACAATTTTACAAAAAAAAAAAAAAAATGCTCGCAGAAATGAATCATCCAGATATCCTGCGTTTTACTGAAACATGGTACACAAATGAAGAAATATCGCTAGTGAAACTAGATGCCTATGATTTGGCAGCTTCCTTCTGCAGAAAGACAATATCAGGCGGAAGGAGTAGCTATATTTATAAAAAAAATGTCGAATGGACTTTCAGTGAGATCAAAGTAGACCAGGTAAATGATCAATTATTCGAAGCTGTTTTTCTCAGAATCAGGTCAAATGAAACCATGCTAAAGTTATTTTGTCTTTATCGATCTCCTAATGCCAATAAACTTTACTTCTCTCTAGCTCTAGAAAACCTTTAAATTTAATAAATAACTACAAAGGAAAAACAATAATAATCGTCTTTATTGTTTTTCAGTACTGGCCACATACAATTTTGGTTCAATAAACAATTTAATTTCTGAAATTACAAAAGGCGAAGTTCATCTTATGTAACACAAGTGCTAATAAGTTGTTCTTCCTCTCAACCTCAAAAATATTCTACCTATTCTAAGACAAAAAAAAAACAGAGAAGAGTAGAGGGAAAATTTAGGGGATACCAATTATTCAAATGATGTGGGAAAGACGTACATTGCTGAAACTTATTTTGGTTGATATGAGTAGAAATTTATATGGTAATTTATAATAAAAGTTGATTTTCTAACAGAATGAGTTTGAATTTTTTTCGTAAAATTGAAAGTTTTGAATTTTTAATTTCTTTTGGTAACAGGTTAATCACTTGGCATATATTATAACTAAATGATCGCTTGAAAAATTCTGTTTTGAAACTAGGTGGGGTAAGAGTACCTTTAAATCTGATATTCAGATTATGAATATCGGTACGAAAAGTGATTTTCCTGTACAGGTAGGGCGTGTTTTAGTTAATATAATTTTTTGATATAAATTAGCAGCATTTAATTTTGTCGGTTTTCCATTGTAAGCCAACCCGTTTCACGCAACTTATGGGATATTCTTTGATATTTTCTGATACCGTGAATGAGCCAAAGACATGAGTTCTGCACTTTCTGTATTCTCTGAGCATACTGTTTAGTTGAACATGGGCCATATAAGGTATCCGAATAATTGAAACGTGATAAAACTAGTGCATCACAGAGAGTACGTGTCTGTTTCCATATATAAGTTTTAAAGAAGAATATGCAAGTTGTATTTGTTTGTTTATATGTTTGTCGAACCACAAGTCGGAATCGATTAAAATTCCAAGACTTTTGGATTCATTTGTGGGTTGTAGTGAAACATTATCAACTATAATTGTGAGATATTCGCTTGCTTTTTGGCGATTAACTTTTGATCCAAATATAATGATATTTGATTTAGTGGCATTTAATGATAGACAGTGGTCTCTTGCTGTCTCAACGAACGACTGGAGATCATTATTCATAAGTGTGCATGCATTTTGTATACATTGAGGGGGAAAACTGTAATATAGTTGAGTGTCATCGGTATAAAGGTGAATTTTACAATGTTCTAGACAGCGTAACATATTTGATGAATAAATTGTGAACAACAATGGACCCAATATAGAACCCTGTGGCACTCCTGACTTAAGTTTCAAATAGTTCGAGTAGATTCCATCCTGGCATACTTTTTGTTCCCTGTTTTTGATATAACATTCAAGAAGTTTAATTGCACTACCCGATAGTCCCACAAAATGTAATATCGCTAAAAGTAGATCGTAGTTTAGAGTGTCAAAGGCTCGACTGAAATCAAGAAGTACACGTACCGTACAGAGGCCCCCATCTGTAGCCCCAATAATGTCATCCACGATGTGCAGCAGAGCAGTGGCGCAACTATGACCTTTGCGGAACCCAGACTGTGTTTCCGGTAGTAAAGAGAACTTAGAGAGATGAGTTCTTAGCTGTTCTTCAACTGCTCGTTCAAAGATTTTTGATAATGTTGGTAGGACACTAATTGCACGTAAATCTTTATATTCAGTTGGGTTAGATTTTTTGGGTAATACTCTCCCCCACATCGCTGGAAATACGTTATTGGTTAAACAAAAATTTACTATATGGGTGATATATTGTACGATATGGGGACAACACATTTTAATCAGTTTAATGTTTATATCATCACAACCTTTAGCATTCGATTTTATGTTACATATAATTTTATATGTGAATAAATCATTTATTTCCTGGAAAGCAAATTCAGGTTCCACTAGATGGTTTTCCTTATAAAAAGTTATTAAATCTTGGGGTGGCTGCATGTTAGGTATAGAGTTAATGAAAAAGTTATTTAAATTCATTTGGGTTACTTAGATTATCTGGAATTTCAATGCTTTTTCGGGTAAAATACCATTTGATTTCAGTGTTCTCCACATTTCCTTATTATTTTTTGAGTTCCCTAAGCCGATAACTAAAATATGCCTTTTTTCCCTCTGAATAGCCTTATTTACATAGTTCCTAATGTCTTTATAATATTGCAGCCACTCCTCGGTTCTATTTCTTTTCAAAGCTCTCAGTGCTTTATCCCTAGTGGGCATCATTTGCTTTATGTTAAATGTTAGCCAGGGTGCATTGGGTTTAGTGACTCTGGAAGTAGTGTAGGGAGCATGTCGATCAAATAAATTTTGAAGGTTATTTATCAGAAAAGAAATTTTTTCATCGATGCTATCTTGATCGTAAATTTGGAAAAATGGTATGTGGTGATTTTAATTATGACTATCTGAACAACAACAAAAAAACATCTGATCGTTTCAATTTTATCTTGCTTTGGGTTGGAAAAACAACTTCATGAATGTTCTCGCGTACAAGGTACATCTAAAACTTCAATTGATAATATATTTACTGACATCAAGAGTGAACAATTGAGTACAAAAACTTTAAAAACATCGATATCTGACCACAGTGATCAGTTAATGACCTGTCTGAAATATCAAACAGAAAATAAAATGAATCCAATAATCAGAAAAAGATGCTATCAGAAAACAACGAGAACTTTAAAAATTTGTTATCCCAGGAATCGTGGCAGGATGTGTATTACAACCATGAATCTAAAATAGCTTTTGATATATTCTTCAAAAAAATGTATGCACTCCTGTCAAAATTCTCAGCTCTGGAAAGAACAAACCCAATCCATGGATTACAACAACTCTCTTAGAAGAAGGTGCCTTTCTGAGGGAAATACACCATCTGATGAGTATATATCCTAATGATAAGGATATTAAGGACAAATATAAAACCTTGAAAAAAACTCATGAGGAAAAAATACTTCTTGCTAAGAAAGATTTTCATTCACATAAGATCATCAATGCCACGAATAAATCAAGCGCTACTTGCAATGTTAATAAAATCGACAATAAATATGAATGGCTCGAAATCATCTCACTGTATAACCACTGAAAACAAGAAAACATTAACAGACACTTCTGAAATTGCAACTGAATTTATTAAATGTGTAGAAAATTCCACAGTTAATGATAGTTATAAACTGAAATTAAAAAATAATAATTTCAACTCACTCTTTCTTACCCCGGTAAACTCCAAGAGATATCTGAAATACTATCTACCGTGTGTACAAAAAATTCCAGTGGCATAGATGAGGTGCCATGTCGAATAATAAAATATGTATCAAATGAACTGGTTGAGGTTTTGACACCACTTGTCAACATTTCTTTCAAGCTAGGCATATTTCCACACCAGCTCAAGTCTGCCCATGTTATTCCAGTGCACAAAAAAGGTAATCAATGTGACATGGCTAATTATAGGCCAATTGCCCTTTTATCAGTATTTTCCAAAATATTTGAGAAAGCCTTCCAAGTGAGAATTATAATAAATACCAGCTATTAACAAATAGACAATTCGGCTTTACAAAAAATATTTCTACGCAGGAAGCTTTAATGTCCTTGCACGAACAACTCCTAGACTGTTTTGACAAATAATTGAAAACTTCATATATTTTCTTTGATTTTCAAAAGACATTCGACGTTGTCAACCACCCGCTACTACTGAACAAAATGGAATCATATGGAATAAGAGGGACGGCCTTAGATTGGGTTCGATCATATCACTCGCAAAGAAATCAACAGGTCTGTATAAAAAAAACGGGATTTCTTCAATATCAGAACCATTCAATGTTTCTTGAGGTGTCCCACAAGGCAGCACTCTGGGCCCAACTTTCTTTGTCATTATGATAAACGACATCGTTCATAATATACAAGATGGACTCATGACACTGTACGCTGATGATACTTCTGTGGTTATCAATAGTAACAATCATGAAGATCTCGCTTCAAAATCATCAAACTGTGTCAACAAAATGAAATATTGGTGTGACATCAATGGAATAATCCTGAATGTAGCGAAAACAAACTTTGTCTTATTCTCACCTATAACATCGAAACCCGATTTCAGCCTTCTAGTGAGACCAGGTAAAGATAATAATAAATCACTCAAGCAAAGCAATTCCATGAAATTTCTGGTTTAGATGTGAATGAAAACCTTTCCTGGGAGACCCACACTCAGCAACTCATCAAATCTTTATCTTGAAAAACTTTGCGATTTTCCAATTAAAGAAAGTGACGAACTTTGAAGCCATGATGTCATATTACTATGGATGTGTGCACTCCCAACTCATGTATGGTCTGCTCTGCTGGGGTAACAGCTCTGGTACTGAGAAGGTATTCATGAGCCAAAAACGCATCATAAGAAGCATATTTGGTCTGAGACCTACAGACTCGTGTCGAGATATTTTCAGTACTCATGGAATTCCAACATTATACAACATCTATATTCTAACTGCTGTTGGCTTCATTCACAATAATTTGAAAAATTTCAAAACATGTGGCGATGTCAATCACTACACGACTAGAAACTCAAATAAACTCTACATTCCTCTAGCTTCAACATCACTGATAAGAAAAGGACCTATTATAATATCCCTCAAAATATATAACCATCTACCTGACTCACTGAAAGTTCACAAGAATCCAATCTTCAAGAGAAGTTGTAAAACATTTCTCAAAGAAAAGAGTTACTACTCCTTAGAGGAATATTTTAATGATCAATTTTAACTTAGTGTTTTCGTCTTATATTCTATGCATTTTATTTAATTATTTTATCAACAGCCATAATGTCCTTGTCTTTGTTTTTATATTATATTTACATATTTTCGTTTTTATGCTATACTATATGTCTTCGTTTTTAAATTATATTTACATATTTCTAGTCTTAATCACACACAATGTTTAATACTCACACATTTTAGGCTTAAGATAGATTTAATTTAATTTTAATCTTTTATAACTATCCCATTGACGATTTCTATACTTGTATAAGTCCTATGAAATAAATGCTTACTTACTTACTAGGGTGATGTATCCAAATCGTCCAACACCGTCAAAAATATTTATCAAAAGGTGAATCATACCTTGTTTCAGTAGAAAAAAGCGTGTAGTTCAAGAAAACCAGGAAGAACAGATAGATATAATACTTCATTCCGAAGGTAAACCTATTCATATTAATTCACAAATAGACTTCTTTGAAACATTGTATTATTTTTTAGAAAATTCTGAATGTAGTTCAAAAAATTCAGCCGATCAATTAAATAAAAGTTTTTCCAAAATCCAACATATTTTGAAAAAGAACAATTTTAATAAAATGTTTGTATTTCGTGCAGTTGTTTCTTTTTATCGCAGAGCGCTTTCGACCTATACTGTCAGTGCTTGCTCATCCTCAGGCAAGAACAAGGGCAGCCCATAAAATATAGACATTCACAAGGTTAAAATGTATAAAAATGTAAAAAAACAGTGAACAGTTTAACAATAAAATCTTAAAAATAAACTGTCAAAATTTCTCAATTTGTCAAAAAACTGATGAATTTTCGAACACCTTTTATGGGCTGCCCTTTTTCTTGCCTGACGAGCAAGCACTGAAGATGACCGTATAGGTCGAAAGCACTCTGCGACAAAAATAAATTGCACGAAATACAAAAATTTTAGACTATTGGTTCTGACCCATGCACACAGCCCTACTAGTACTTATTTATATGAAAATTTTACCCTTACAAGTTTTAACAAAGACTCGTAAGAGGAAAAGACTGTAATTTTTGCCAACAGATGATTCAAAATTTAAATGAAGATCCTGATTATTTAACTAAAATATTATGGACTGATGAGTCATCCTTTACTTCAGCAGGAGTTTTCAATAGAAAAAATGAAGGTCTTGGGAAAAAAAAGGACAACAGAAAAAGATTGGTAAAACAATTAAAGAAAACAGGAAGAAAAACTGTTAGCGTTTAATGCGGAATTTTTGGAAATAAAATTGTTGGCCCTATATTTTATTATATATTAACAGGAGTTACCTATCAAGAAATACTCATTCCAGAAATAGAAAATATTCTTTTACATAATTTTTCTGTACATTTCTAAAAGACATTGTTAATAATAATAATAATATTCAACTCATTAAAAACAAGATTCGACTTGAAATAGAGAAACTGAATGTCAATAATGAAGCATTTTCCAATGCACTTATAAATATAAGAGGACATTATAAATCATGCATTGACAATAATGGTGGACACATTGAACTTTTTTTATAAGTTATGTTATTTAAATTTCCCAAATAAATCTTTGTTATCTATTTTTGTATAAATATTTGAACTTTCTCTGCCTCACTGTAAACCATTATAATTATTCCATTGAAGAAATGTCACATACTTTAAAAATATTAACTTCCATAGGATAGGTATTTACAGTAACAACTATTCTAAGTTATTCGACATTTCATAACTCAAAAACGGTATGATATAGGGGTAACATATGGTATATTTAATTAAAAAAACATTCTAAAAATTCAATAATATACATTAAAAAAATAAATTATCCCCTCAAATCTGCACGCTACTGTATTTTTTATAGCATGTTATCAAAATTCAGTCAAAACCACACAACTTTTACGTTCAACTTTTTTTTTCAATAGGCAATAATAACGATGATATGGGGTGGGTAATTTATAGTGAATAACCCGCTACCATGAAAATGTTGGAGTAAGATTGTCTATGAAGTAAAAAGGAGAAATGGAATTGAGTTAACTGAATGATGTTCCCCTTGAACATCAAGATTGAACTCAATTATTGACAAATATCTCCTGAGGAGTGGATTGCATGGTTCAATCAAGCGATAAAAAACGTGTTATAGGTGAAGCAACTTTGGGAATCATTTGAGTCTCAAGAGGTTTGCTTCTATAGCTACCTCCATGTAGATTCGTTTCATAAAAGTAATTATCTACTTTAACACGTTGTACAAAAGACCTTATAGGTTGAGGTAAGGAGAGGCCGGAGAGCTATATCGACACCCCAACAATCTACTTTGACACTTTGACTGCCAACCAAAAGATAACTTGTAGTTGGTGTTTTTACCTAGGACGCCAACTACGAGTTAGTGTGGATTTATGCAGCATCAAGTAACAAGTTATCATGTAACAATTATCAATTATGAGTGGAACTTTTTATTTTTCAATGATCATGTTTATGCAGGCAATAAAAAATTATCATTTAGCAAGTAACAAGTGAAAGTTGGCCAAATTTTAACTTTTTTGATTGACTCTGCTGTTACTTGATGGAAATCCATAGTAATTTTAAATCACAACACACACATTAGATTTCCACAGAATTTTATTAAATTCACATGTTTTGCTACCACAGTAGCTTCTTCAGTTGAATGTACTTTTTACATTAATTGAACCAGATTTTCTTATTGTGCACAACTAGTACGCAGATGACCATGGATTGACAACTCCGGTAACGAAACTTAACCTAACTTCTTTCAAAACAAACAATATTTATTTTTACGTTTTGTGTTTTCTTTTATCAAGGATTTGATGCAAAACTAGATTTGAAAATAGAAATTGATGATCCCATCCTTGTGGACCTTGTTCGGCAATTTCCTATTATTTATGACAAAAGGAACAATGATTTCAAAGATAAAAACATGAAGGAATTGCCACACTTGCGACAACAGTATTCCAAATTGTTTTAAAGTCATCTTAGTGTATGAGAAAAATCCCTCATGGTCTTCCAAATCATTGATTTTATGAGATTGTTAAAAATTCTTTCTTTTCTCTCCCTTTTTATGGGATTCACAGCCCATCTACTTTTCCTTTCTTCCCTCTCGTCAAAAGAAAAAAACTTGCTGTCAGTAGCATTGACAATGCAAAAAGCACCTCAATCTCTTCCATTTCACTGAACATTAGATAAATTCAAATGGCTTGAAACTGACTTGTGCGCCTACGTACCATTTCTTGCTAATTTTTAATTTGGTCTGCATAAATGGTAACATTTTCGCTACTTGTTAATTGTTACATGATACTTGTTACATGATACTTATTACTTGATCCTGCATAAATCCACACTCATCTCATAGTTTCTTTGCTTGCCATATTTGTGCAGCTACGATTAAATTCGTAGTAACGATGGGTTTTTGACAAAACATCGTAAGCGACAAATTTATTGAAAATTGGATTTTTCTACCAAATTTTTACTTGCGATAATCTACACGTATTTAAAACACTATTAAAATATAATACAATACACTTAAGTAAAACCTAATAAAATTACCTAAAACTACGATAGTGAATGTACAATTTTGCCTACAGTACTACATAAAACGATAGGAGAGAAATTCGTTTACTGAATAGAAAGCATTCTCTAATAGTATTTTTTTAATTTTTTGCACATACTGGTTGAGAGGTACCTTATATATTTTGGTAGTACATTAAACATTTTGATCGCCCAGTACCCGGGCCCCTCCTGACACTTCTTTAGCCTCCAATATGCTGGAATCAGGTTCTGTTTGTGTCTTGTGTCATGAGAGTGAGTGCCTTGATGAGACCTATAGGAGGCTTCATTTTGCTTTACATACTTGATTTTCATTGCATACAATCGCCAATAATCCTTGATGTGCAATAAAAATACAAGTGTCAAGAGAACTCGTGTAGCGGACCTCAATGTGACAATACAATGCGAGTTGCATTTGAATGGCACTTGGAGGCCTGCGACTGTGATATACCAGTGAATGTTGAATTGTCAATAAATGAACTGAATGCCGTTTCTTTTCTGTTGGACTTTTTAACATGATGTTGCAGGTATCGAAGTCTAATATAAATGTTGTTTCATTCTTTTGTCGATTAAATATCTTTTGCACTCTACTATCATGCACATCAAAGTCACATTCAAATTCAAGAGGAATTTAAATGTCACTTGAATTTCTATTTCATTTGAGGAGATGTGACCCTACACGAGTTCTCTTGACACTTGTATAATAATAATAATAAAAGTACTTTATTGGTTACCCAATAGGCTACCGACCGGAGTCCTTCAGCCTGTTATACATTCGTAATTCAGTGATAGTTACATTATTTTGTATATGCAAATATATATGTATATATATTTTAATTTGCAAAAAAAAAAAAAATAGAGATTTCCTGGCCTTTCTGCTAAAGTGTTGAGGCATTCCATCAAGGTGTTTGCTGGAAACTTGAATCTTGGGTTCACTGTCGGGGCTCTACTAATGGATTGGGTTTGGATAATTTGAATATTGTTTTGATTGTTGGCACACTTCTGGGATAATTTTTTCAGTCTCTCGACGATTGGTTGACACTTGTATTTTTATTGCACTCAAGGATTATTGGCGATGGTATGCAATGAAAATCAATTACCGTAATAATGCATGTAGAATTGAAATGAAAAGGTAATATGGCATTATTTAAGGCCACATACCCTCAAGTGGCATGTTTGAATATTGCATAAAAATGTAATATATAATAAGAGGAAAACCGGCGCCTTGAATGTTCGTTCGACCTAGAAATATTGAGTGCCATTGGATATGTCGATGATGCGTGATGTAAGTGATAACATGTTAGATAATCGGACACAGCCATCAAAACAAAAAAATAACAATATCGCAAACGAAGACAATTATACAATTGAAATGAAATCGATAGGTGCATGTGACATGAAAATGTGAGTTCACATTGCTATTAGCAATGAAATTACACTCAACGACAATAATATCTATTCCGTTTATAATATCGCAAGTCGCATAAAAAAGGAGTGACTTTTAAAAGGGAGTTTACGATCAAGTCGAATAAAAAGCAAAACTGCGTGCCATATAAACAGGAGAATTTTTCATTATAACAATTATTTGAGATTGTTTTGGCAAGTTGTTGAAATTGGTTTGACAAACTATCGTATGTTACATTATTCAATTGAAATAGCAAATTTCACTCAATTTAATTCACACAAAAGAGTTTTTGGCAAATAAAATAGAGTCCTCAAATTTTGAGTATTGAAAAAAAGCATGTATCAGAAAAAAATCGTTTCCTGTGAAATTTGACTTTTGTCCCTTGTGACGTTTTGTCAAAAACCCATCGGTATATCAGTGTAAATATTAATAGATGAACAGAATATTTATTAATAGATGAACAGAATATTTATTAATAGATGAACAGAACTTTATAAATTGATTACAAAATAATTATAAAACAACACACTCGAGATAGATGTAAATGTGATGCATTTGACTCTTTATCTTTTTATTACCAACGAATTTAGAGGCGTATCTCTGTAGCAAAGCGACAGGTCGAAGCGTGTCGTGCAAGAATTAACTCTTAGGTTGGCTTGCGTGATGAAGAGATTTCTGTTATATAAGCCAACTGAGAGACAATTTGTATGATGTTTTTTTTTAAATAAACATTCTATATGCTTTTTGATATATACTATGTACTATAATGAGGGTTTTTAATAATATGATTAAATTGAACTAACTTTTAAGACCGGAATCCTGAAAAGTACCGGGCAGTCAACGTGTTGAGAGTCATATTTCAGAACATATTATTCTGATCCCGCATGACAAAAGTTTGACTTGGCTATGTGATATATACAAATGAAAATATATTTCAATTTACTTACTCCTTGGGTGGAATATCAATGGAATGATGTAAGCCAAAAGTATTATCAATTCCACATGGAGGCATTATTTCATTCTCAACTTCTTTTTTTAAACCGTCTGTTTTAGCTTTATTATCATACATTTCTCTAAGAGGTTTGATATCATGGGTGACCAGACTTCTGTGATACAATTCCTTTGTGGAAACTTTGTAGTCGTCTATTTCGCATTGTGCCCAATTATCAACCTCTAATGGTTCTTCTTTGAAATATATTTTCAATTCTTCCATTTTATAAATTACTAAACATGAAAGAACAATCGCTTTTTCTGTCTTCGGTACTAAAAACGTCAGATGAATATATTTGCTTTTGGCATAGTATTGTTATTTGTTATGGTTATGAAGCAAGTAGGAATTTTCGACTATGCTGAAGTTAGTTCTCTCTCTCTCTGTTTGGTTGGTCGTTGCTTCCTTCTCAGGCGCATTTGACCATAACGCCTCCTGTTACGCAGTTTTCTGCTGTGTAACAAAAGCTTCGTCCGGGGACACAAGTAGTCTTGCATTATGCAACCCTGCGTCCGTATATTTCCTGTCTATAATTTCTTCCCATGTTCACTTCTTCTTCTCTTAACTCGTTACGTAATCTTTGTGTATAGTCCTTTTTTTTCCAGGTCTACTTCTTTCTTCAGTGTGCCAGTCAGTGTTGTTCCTGCTATTACAATTGTAACAGATCTATTACTAAAAATTGTATTTGTTACGCTATTACGCCTTTTACGAAATAAGCTGGATTTATAGTTAGACGTACTGTAAACGTAGACGCACTGCAAAAAGATCAACTATATGATTTATGTACTCTTGTTTATAAATTAACGTAAACGCATGACGTAACGTAAGTGAAACGGACTGGAACGGAAGAGTTGGCCAACTTTCATCTTTTACACTACGTTTCTTGCGTCCGGCCAATCAAAATGAAGAATTATGTGTGGTGTTTTTTACATGACGTAATTATTCATTAAATACTGGAACAGTTATTCACGTATACTTAAAAAATTGATCTGGATCAAAAGTCTTCATCTTTGAAAAATTATTGTAGGCATTCTCTACTTTTCTATTACGGTTTATGAGTCTTGTTTTGTAACGTCTTAGTCGCATAATTATTGTTCTTCGAGTTTGTCGACACTTTTCCAATGCTACTGCACACAACAACAGTCCCACGGCACCAAGAAGCATACCTTCATGTATTTCATAATCCATTGTGACACAGAAAACGAAGCATAGATAAATATTCAGAATATAATACAAATCCAAACCAACCAGGCCGTTTATGATTCGTTTAATATGTAGGTTATGTTGAATATCAGTATCACTTCTACCCATGCGCAAAAATTCCGTTCCGTCGATTTATAAATTCAATAATATTTCACAGTCCGTTTGTTACGTATACAGTGCGTCTACGTTTACAGTCCGTCTAACTATAAATCCAGCTATATGCTAAAATCTATTACTTTTTGCTTTTGTCTTGACTGCAGTTTGATTGAGCTTACACTGCCATCTATCAATTAAGTAATATTAAATTGTTTGGTTGTTTTGCTTCTAACGCCAAGTTCACAAGCTGGCTTTTAACTACTGAGCTGTACGGCGTACTATTTTCTGATTGGTGGTTCAATGACATGGAATGAGGAATGAAAAGTTATCCTTCAGCAGCCAATCAGAACCCGATAATCGGTGCTGTTTTATGCGAATAATATTGGGGAATCACAGAAACTGGTTCAATTTTCTATTTCCATGCGATTGAATGAATCAAATAATCAAATTATTCGAATTGGAAAGCTGAGTTGATACTTTGGGACGAAACTTGAGAAAAACGTTTGAATTATATTCAAAATGGATAGGTATGAATCCATTTATAATTTTGAGGTAGGTATTTCATAAATATCTCTTTTACTTTCTCTCCAGATTTGTAATCAAACTGACATCTGAGAAGAAATCAGACGAAAACATCCCTTCGGTTTCGGGATCAAGTTTTATATATCGAGTTGAGATGGATTGTGAAGATGATAGGCAATCTGATAGGGATAGGTCCAGTGATGAATCTGATGATGAATCCATTGATGCGCTCACCCCCTCCAAAAAAAATCGCATAAACGAAAATTCACTGAAAAATGGTTGCAAAGTGATCCTACAATGAAGGAATGGCTAGTGAAATCTTAAAAACAAATGATGTGCCTTGTGTGTAATAAAGAACTCTCTGGTGGGATCACCCACACAAAAGACATAGTAACTCAAAATTTCATGTTTGTAAAATGTTCGAGCATTCTCTTGTCAAAAATTACTGTGGATACACGTGTTACCAATAATATAGACCAGAAAACATTAAAGTTGATGTCATGGAACATGAAAATTGCCACAGGTCAGTTTGTTGTAAGTACTCTCGTGACGTAAGTGTCCCCAATAAGTGAGCTGACCAAATGCACCTGAAGGAAGTAACGACCAATAACTAGGAAGAAAGGAAACTGAAAGGAAGTGTATCATGTATCCTATCCTATATTCCTTAATCTTCTTTAATGTTGTCTGTTTCCTCTTTAATTCAAAAAATCTGCTTGTTTTATATGTTATTAGTCGGTTAAAATATAATAAAAAAAATATAATGGTTTTATTACTAAATGATAAATCTGTTACAATTCTGTTACATTTTTTGAAAATTTTCTATTACGAATAAGAACCCCAGAGGAACAACACTGATGCCAGTGTGTAATTTAACAGATATCACATGGGACAGGGTAAATAGGTCTAAATAGGATATATTATCGAGGAAAAGGTTAACATGTACCCGCTCCCCCTTTTTATAATTTAATCTGATTATATATCATGAATTTCATCAATATTTTAATTCTGCTTATATTTAATAATCTTAGGACTGTAAACATATCCAGAGGCGCCGGTATTCCTTTCTCGATTAGTAATTGATAAATATTGTAACTAGGTATAGTGTTAATAGGACATTCAAAAAATACATGATTCATTGTATCCGGTCTTCCACATTCACAATTTTCAGTATCGCTTATACCTATTCTAAAAAGATGGGTCTTGTTCATACAATGCCCTGTTTTCATTCGAATGATGCTAGTAATATGACGTCTGTCCATGGCTGGGATGTTCCAGTGCCATGGTATCCTCGGAAATTCAGAGTGAATCCTAAAATACATTTTACCTTTTATTTGTATGTTTTGTTTCCATTGATCATAAAATTTACTTAATATTGTTTCTTTCAGGTACGGTAGAAAGTTATGTTCATCTATTCTAATATCCAATGATGCACCTATTTTTGCCAATACATCCGCCTTCTCATTACCTTCTATATTGGAATGCCCAGGTATCCATACAAATTTAAAAATACCCCTTGAAGTACTTATTAGCTTTTTTATTTTCATTGTAATATAATCAATGTTTACCATGGTGTTTACATTTTTAATTCTTTCCAAGCCACTCTTAGAATCTGTAAGTATAAAGTTTTTTTTAATTCCCTCAGTTTCACATGTCAACATTCCTTTATAAATTGCAATTATTTCTGCATCACATATATTTATTGATCTGTAATCTAGCAGAAAATACGTAATTCACATCAGGCATGTTATTCCAATCCCTGTCTTATTATTAGTTTCTGATGCATCTGTAAAAACAAAGTTGTATTCGTCCTTATAGGTTTCTACAAAAATGGAATTTGTGTTTACTGTACATATCATATTTCTGTAAATTGATATCTACAATTTCAATCTTTTGAATATAAACCTCATAATCAAAACTGAATGCTGGTATTATACTATTTGTATACATGTTTTCACAATAAATTACATTTTTGCAACGCGTCAATTAGGTATGGTACTTGTTGGTTTCGCCAATATCCAATTTGTTTCTGACATAACAAATTAATTATGTGTAGTATTTCAATAACTGGTGGTTGATAATCTATTCTTTTCAATATAAACTTATGTGCCAACCATTGCCGTCTTGTCTCCAAACTAACTGTACCCGCTTCTGCAAGAATAGCATTCCTAGGTGTGGATTTCATACACCCCAAAATAATTCGAAGTCCATTTATATAAGTTTTATCTAATTTTTCTATATTTTTCTTTGTACAAGGTTTATATAAAATGGATCCATATTCTAAATGGGATCTAACTATGCCATTGTATGCCATCATCATGGTTTTGGGATCTGCTCCCCACCATACTTTACAAAAAGTTTTCATAACATTTATGCCCTTTTTTGCTTTAATAATTGAATTTTCAATATTTTTGTCCCATTTCAAGTTATGTGTTATGATGGTCCCCAAATATTTCACTTCACTAACTGTTTTAATTTGTTGGTTACCTATTTTTATATCTAACGCTTGCTGATTAGTTTTACCTCTTTTAAAAATCATCGCTTCACACTTTTCTGTTGATAATCGAAAATCATGTTCCTTCATCCATTCGTCCACATTTTGTAATGTTTGATTAATTTTTTCTACAATATCTTGTAAATTGTCCCCTTTACTTAGAATAACCACGTCATCCGCATATGCTACGATTTGCGTACCAGTAGGTATCTTATTAAATACATTGAATAATAGTGGACTCAAAGGAGATCCTTGTGGTATTCCCTTTGTCGAAATGACCGGGCCATGTACTTCACCTTGTTTATCGATTAAATAATTCCTCCTATTATTTAGGATTCGGAAAATTAAATTGGCCATGTCCGTTTCAACTCCGTATTGCAATAAATATTCGTATAGTTTATAAACATTCACATTATCATACGCCCCTTTAATATCCAAAAAAACAGCCATTACTACCTTGTTAAACCGAACGACATTTGTACGTATGATATCAAATATGCACAACAATCCATAGTACCCATTCCCTTTCTGAACCCCATTTGTGTTCTCGGTAAAATTTTATCATGTTCAAATTTCCATTCAAGTCGATTTTTTAACATTTTTTCTAATATTTTTAGTCCACATGATGATAATGCCAACAACCGATAGTTATTCGTATCATTATTGTTGTTACTATTTTTCTTAATACCAATTAGTAAAAAATCTTTCCATGTACTTGGTATTTCCTCACCCTGTAATATCTCATTATACGTATATAATAAGGTTTGTTTCAATTGCATAGGTAAATTACTAACATACTATAAGGCATATCATCTTTACCTGGTGCAGTATTCCTTTTAAATTTCAGACTTTTTTCTAATTTCACTATTGTAAAAGGTTTAGTCCTTACTTCAGAGCTTATCATTTGAAATTCCGGATCTAAATTACAAATTGAATGTAACTCTAATAATTGAATAGCCGTTTGTGTATCCGGGGCATTATTTTTATCATATCTATTTAATTTTTTATCCGAAAAGCTTCGAATCATATTCCAAACATAAGAAATGTTTGTTTCTCTATTCAATGTAGAACAAAAAAATTTAAATCCTTGTTTCTTCTTTTTCCTATAAAAACGTTTCGCTCTGGCTATATTTTTTTTTTGCTTCTTTAAAGTTTTTTATTGCCTGTTTTCTTTTAGTATTCATTTGTTGACACTCATTGTCCCACCATGGATTTCGATTTCCTTTTATTTGTGTTTGTTTATATTTTGGAATTGTTATATCCGCTATTTTATTCATAAGTTCTGTCAATTCTTCATATGTCCCTCTAATTTTTAAAAACCAACCCAATCCGCTTTACCATACGCACGTTTTTCCTTGTTATTATCATTGTTTACTCCTTGACTATTCTATTATTATTGTACAAACTGTTGGGTAATGATCACTATTACACAATCGTTCATAACCTCCCAAATACATTTCGTCGTTAGTGAACTTGATACTATACATAGATCTAAAGGACTAGCATTTTCATTTGGATTACTGAACCGTGTATTTTGTCCTGTGTTAAGTATCACAAAATCTTCCGTGTCTAAAAATTAGCTTAAAATGTTACCATTGTTATTGCTTATCACACTACCCCATAAGGGGTGGTGTGCGTTAAAATCACCCATCCAAATTGTTTCCCCCTGTATTTGATTTACCATGTTTGTTAAATTTTCAAGCCGTATCCTATTGTCTGGAGCATTATATGTATTTATAATATTAACGTGTTTTACTTTAACTACTATACTCTGATATTTATTGTTACTATTTATTTGATTACAACTAATCTGCGTGTAACAACAATCTCTTCGGATAAGAGTAGCTATCCCCCCAAATCCATCTTCCCTGTCCATCCTAATGATATTATAGTTTTTTATTTTGAAAATTTTTTCCGGTTTAAGCCATGTTTCATTCAACAGTAATACATGAAGTTTATATTTATCAATGATATTAATTAGATAATGTCTATTGGCATTAACACTCCTAATGTTCCACTGGATAATCAACAATTTTTTTGTATCTACCAAATTATCGAACATTAATAAAAGGATGGTGAGTCAAAATCCCTATACTCATTCGCCTTTTCAAAAGTTTTAATTATTTCAGATATTCTAGCTATAGTGTTGGCCGGCAATTTGACCAACCTTTCATAAAAAAAATTTACAATTAATTTTTCTTCTTTGTCTTCTGTTATTAAATTTAATCTGTCGCTTGATTCATTATATTTATCTTTATATTTCCTATCATTTTTTTTGGAATTGCTCCCTTACTAGCACCATTCTCATTAACAGCATGTCTGAACATTATACCATTCTGTGGTTGTGAAATTCTGCCATCCGGATACAACAAAACATCGCTTAGGCCTGTCTGTCATACCCCTGACTATTTTGATTACTATTTTTACTTTTTGTTCCTATACTCTGTGCGTACGCTCTTTTTGTATTCATATTATTTTTTTCAAAAACTTATCGTCTTTGTTCAATCATAATTCTATTGTTCGTTTCATATCTATTATTGAGATTCGGAAATTCCGATGGTTGTTGATTGAATCTTACGTTTTCTTTCGGAAAATATGTCGCTGCCTCAAAGAAAGAAATGTCAAAAGTCATTTTTTCACGTATTTTTTTTTTGACGTTCATTTTCTTTACAATTTTTATCATTTGATTTATGTTCTTTGCTTTTGCAAAAAAGGCATTCATTTTTTTTGCAATTTTTGTATTCATCTTCATTTTCATGGGTATTTGTACATGAAAAACCCTTTTTTCTACCTTTACAATTTTTCTGAATATGCCCGTATAACAGACAATTATAACACTGTGCAATAGGTGGTATGTATGAAGTCGTTACATAAGTCAAGTAACAAATGTCAATGTATCGCGGAATAATGTTACCCCTGAAGGTAATTAGTATAGTAGATGCTGGAACATATTGAACTTTTTCATCTACAGTGACCCTTCTGTTCATGCGTTTGACATTTAATACTTTACTTGTGCTTTTTATCATCGTTTTTATCTCATCCTCAG
The DNA here is from genome assembly GCA_018342105.1 of Gonioctena quinquepunctata. Lineage (NCBI taxonomy): Eukaryota > Metazoa > Arthropoda > Insecta > Coleoptera > Chrysomelidae > Gonioctena > Gonioctena quinquepunctata. Next base: position 241,525 of record JAFIRS010001348.1, on the reverse strand, counting down.
TAAAATCAGTACTTATTTCTTTTATTATTGCTTTACAAGTCACATAACTATTTGGAATGTATACCTTGTATCCCTTGTTTGTTAACAATACATTTGAAATCAATGCATTCGCACTGTCTTTATTATTGAATTCCACCCCGACTTTAATTTTTCCCTTGAATTTTAATTTTAATGATATGTTCAAGTTTTAGATCACATATTTCTTTTGCAATTTTCAACTGGGAAAACCTTCCAATATTTTCCTCTTCTTTTTCAACTGTTGCCCTATACGGACCTATCATGTCATTACTATAAAAAAATTGTTCTCTTTCTCCTTCTTTTCCATCTCTATTTACGCTTTTTTCACTCAATGAAACTGGACTTCTATTAGTATTTTTATCAGACCCAGAGCCGGCCTTAGTGAGCGCGAGGCCTGGGGCCAACTTGTTGTGCGAGGCCCTTATATATTTTATTCATTAATAAATTGATATTTTTATCCATTGAAGAAATTCCTACTCAATGTTCTCACTTATTCATCTTCCCCTTACTATCTAATAAATACCTGTTTTTCATTTTGACTAATTTGAGGCAATCCAATGACTAATTTCAATTTATTAGACTTCATCATGGATGGAGATCGGTATTTAATTAATTAGAGGTTAACTTTTCAAACGTTTGATGATAGTTAGCGCCAAACAGCTGATTTCGCGGTTCCGCATAGTGAGAAAGCATTTTTATTTATAGCGGAAAAATGATAAGGAATTTGACATTTCCGCGATTTGCGTTCCGCCTAGTCTGAAAGTAGCCTGAATGTAGATAGGCGGGAGAGTGGTAGAGCCTAGAGCACAGTTCCGTACTTAGGAGCTTTCTGAAGAGTGCACAAAGAGGCCATTTTTTATCAGAATTTCAGTAGTAGCAGAAAATTCATAACTTGTAAAAGTTTTTTTTAAATTGTAATCAGTGATTTTATTAACGAAACGAAACCTTCGGTAGCGCGAGGCCTCTAGAGCCGCGAGGCCTGGGGCCGGCGCCCCGCTTGGCCACCCTTAAGGCCGGCTCTGATCAGACCTTTCCTTATCTTTATTCTCCTCAATATTCTTATTTATTTCTAACTGTAAATCTGTATGAAAATTTCTATATTGTCCTATGTAATTTACGTCTATCCTTTCCCGCATATTTATTTCTCTTACTTCTTTATCTACACTATCTTCACTATCTTTATCATAATCATCCATGTCCTTAGCCCAATTTTCTTCGTTATTAATTACCGTCAAAGGATCTATATATCTTTTTTTGGGGGAAGATTCATCTTCCCCCCCCCCTCCTAACATGTTTATAGCCACTAAATTATTTTGTTTTCACAAAAGTACAACCCAATTTCATTCAATTAATATCAATGTTAGATTGAAAATTGAATTATATCCCAATGAAAAACACCACAACAAAGGTTAGACATTTTTTTTTTTTACCAGCACACTTTCTCACGTACGCCACTCTCTATCACCGCTCCAACTTCTCGATCTTCACAGTTCGATAGTCAGCCATAGAATTGTAATTATAATAGTCAGTATATTATAATTACAATTCTATGTAGTCAGCACACGAATCCTGAAGTTAGTTCCATTCCATTCATTTATTGGCCTTTGCTTCCAAATCGGCGCATTTGGCCATTGCTTCCCAAGGATTGCAATTTTGTCTGATCGTTGATCATATTGCAACCCACTATTATATATTTGCTTCGATTTTTCGGTTTGTCTATTCGTGTGCTTTTCTTTTACATATATATATATATATATATATATATATATATATATATATATATATATATTTTTTTTTTCTTCATATATCCTCTGATTTGATCGGTGTGCTTAAAGGGTATTAGTATTATTGACAAATAGCACAAACAGAGTATTGGGTGTTTATTAAAACTATTAAAATATTATGTACAAACATCACTGGTTGTATCTCAAATGGAAGAGTAGTGAGTTCTTAGAGACATTAAGGAAATCAATTTCTCCTGTTCTCAAAAGGTTGTTAATGGGGGCGCTTAAATTGTGAATTTTGAAGGGGCTATTTCTGATTCTCAGTCTTATGTCTGGTACGTTGAAGTGAATGTTCATCAGTATATCAGGTACATTGATCAAGTTGTGTAAGATATCAAAGACGAAAAGAATCTGGATCCTTTCACGTCGCTCGCTCAAAGTCATAATTTCAAAATATCTTCTTTGGTTTTCGTAGGATATACGCAATGGGTAAATTCCATATTTTTTGAAGTGCATGGATCTTAGATTTTTTTTTTGAATTTTTTCAAGCATATTGGAATATGTTATGGTCTCAGGGTTCCAAATAATACAGCAGTACTCTAACTTAGATCTAACATAGGAATTAAATAGTATTATAGATGTTTGGTATTTAAAATCATGGCTTGATCTCAAGATGAAGCCAAGTTTTCTGTAGCACTCAAAGCTAATTCTGCTAATATGTTTATTGAACGACAATGTTTTAGTAAAAACATCACCCAGATCCTTGATTCTATCTAGAGATTCCAGCTCGACATCATTGATGGTATAGTTTCCGACTATTTCTATTTTTTTTTCTAGTGTATGATACTATTTTACATTTTGTAAATGTTGAAACATATTTTATTTTTTTAATTTTCAACCTATTATCTTCTAGGAACTTCATTATGTCCCTTACTATTCCCATATTCAAATTTCTGAGAACTCCCTCCATATTTAGTGGAGCTAATACTCCTTTTTTTGTAAATTTATAATAGAGACAGCTTTGATTGGGCACTCCAAAAAAATGTGATTAATAGTTTCTATTTTTCCACACTCACAATTAGGTGTGTCACTTATTCCTATTCGGAATAAATGTTCTTTGCACATGCAATGTCCTGTTTTAAGTCGAATTATTGTAGTGATATGTCTTCGATCTATATAGGGGTTTTTACTGTACCAACTTCTCTTGGATATTCTACATGTATTTTTTCGTATTTTTTTCCCTTTATTTGAATATTTTGTTTCCATTTATTATAAAATTTATTTTTGATTTTCTCTCTTATAACCGGTAAAAAATTATCCTTATTCTGTTTTATTTTCAGAGGAACATTAAGAATCGCACCGACCTTAGCTAGTTTGTCTGCCTGTTCATCATGTCTGCCCTCATGGCCCGGTATCCATGCTATTCTGAATTCAACCTCATTTATATTTGCTAAGTAGCCCATTTGTTTTATATTGAGCGATATATGATCACTTTTAGCTGTATGTTTTATCCTATGAATTTTATCCAAAGCACTTTTAGAATCAGAGAATATAATTTTTTTTTTGTTTTTTTCCAGACATGTTCGCATCCCCTCATGTATAGCTATGAGCTCCGCAACTGAGGAATTACCACAGCGAATCCCACATGATTATTTATTTTGGATGCATCTGTGAATACAATGTTATAGTCTTTATGTGCTTCCATATACTTTTGTAATATATTTTTGTTTAGTATGTTATTTTTTCCAATCCTTAACTTAACCTTATGCATATATATTTCATAATCAAAGCTAAAACATGGCATTATTTCTTGTGTATATATATGTGATTTTTAAACGGTTCTATCATTTCCAAAGCTTTTACTAGGTATGATATATCCCTCGTTTTCCATCGTTTTCCAATACCTCATTCTATGTTTATGAGAGCTTCTAAAATGTATAACAGTGGAGGCATATACTCAAAATACAAATTTGGTTGCTAACCATTGCCTCCTTGTCTCTGGATCCAATTCTCCAGTTTCTGCTAACAGAGCGTTAATAGGGGTAGATCTCATGCTTCCTGTAATTAATCTAAGACTTTGATACATTTTTTTGTTCAATTTTTCTAATGCTTTTTTTGTACATGGTTTATAAAATAGATGTGATTTAACCAGGCCATTATATGCCATGAGCATTGTTTTAGTGTCGGCTCCCCACCATACACGACAAAAACATTTCATTATATCATTCCCTTTACTTGCTTTTATTAGGCTAATGTCTATATTTTTTTCCCATTTCAAATTGTGGGTTATGATGATTCCTAAGTATTTGATATAATTACTTACTGCAATTGTTTCTGTGCCCATAACTATGTTCGGGAATACGTTATTACTTCTATTTGGTCTAAACCTTGCATTTTGTAATTTCAATTTCAAGATCATGATTTATCATCATTGATTTATTATTTCTAATGTTTGATTAACTTTATTCTCTATCTCCCCTATATGATACCCTTTAACTAGCAAAACCAAGTCGTCTGCATATGCTATAATTTTACTATGCAAAGGTACCGAGTCGAATAATGATTTCAGGTATAAATTGAAAAGAATTGGACTCAAGGGTGACCCTTGTGCCAATTCCTTCGTTGCCACCCCTGGTCCATGCAAATCGCCATTATTATCTTTATTATATTTCCCTATTATATAGTATTTTAAATATCAAATTTGCAATCTCCTTTGTAATTCCATGTTTAATTAAATAGTCATAGAGTTTGGTTATATTTACATTATCATATGCCCCTTTAATGTCTATAAAAATAGCTACCACTATCTGGTTTAACCCAAATGCCATCTGCACATATGTTGTTAAGTATGCGACGCTGTCTGTTGTACCCATGCCTTTTCTAAACCCTGTTTGAAATGGAGATAGGATCTGATTATGCTCTACATACCATTCTACTGTCAAGTTTATCATTTTAATCTAATATTTTTAAACCACATGCTGCCATTGCAATGGGTCGAAAATGTCCCGACTCCGTTCCATCTTGATTAGCTTTTAATATTCCTATAATTACATATTCCTTCCATGTATTTGGAAGTTCTTCCCCCCTCAAAATACTATTATAAATTTCCAATAATGCACATTTAGCCTTATCCGGTAAGTATAGGAACATACTATATGTTATAGCGTCCCTACCTGGACCGGTATCTTTTTTATATTCCATACTATTAGTTAATTCTGCCATATTAAATATTGTATAATTTTCTTCAACTGGGCATATTTCAAATGTTGGTGAAATATCACATATTGACAATTTCTCCACTATTTGCTCTGCTATATGACTTTGTGGCCTTTTATCCCTAAGGTTTCCATCGTTATTATTTCCGAACTTTCTGATCATCCTCCATACATATGAAATGTTAGTTTCTCTGTTCAAGGTTGACCAAAAAAATTTGAACCCTATCTTTTTTTTTTTTAGAAACCTACGTGTTCTTGCAATATTTTGTTTTGCCTCTATATAGTTATCAATAGTTGGGGTATTTCGAAATTCATCTATACTTTTTTTCTTTCCCTAATTTTTTCATCACATTCATTATCCCACCATGGATTTCTAGGTTTTTTATTGTTGTTAATTTTCCTTTTGGGAATTGATTTATCAGCCGCATTATTCATTGTCTGAATCAGTTCATCATTCCTCTATTTTATTATCAATATATTTATTATATGCATCCCAGTTTGCTTTGCAAAAAATCCTATCTGTACTATAATTGTTTCCTGTTTCTACAAAAATTCTATCTTTATATTTACACATGGTGGGGTAATGATCACTGTTTGCACAATCTTTGAGAACTTCCCATGTGCATTTGGGGGCTATTATATCTGTAACTATGGTTATATCTAATGGACTTGTATTATCATTGGGGTTAACGAACCTTGTTGTGGTTCCATCATTCAATATTATCAAATTTTCATCCTCTATAAATGTATTCAATACCCTACCATTAGCATTGCTTAGTTTACTTCCCCATTGTGGGTGATGCGCATTCATGTCTCCCATCATAATGACTTTTCCCTTTATTTGTCTAAATATATTATTCAATATGTCTATCGATATTGTGTGTCTAGGTGGATTGTATATATTTATTATATTGATATCTTTTACTTTGATGACAATGAACTAGCATTGACCATCTTGCAATGTTTGATTTATGTTGATATCTGATATCTTTTTTAACAGCCGTGAGTATTCCCCCATACCCGTCCTCTCTATCTTGTCTTATGACAATATATTCTTTTATTTGAAATTGTCTCTCTGATTTCAACCATGTTTCATTTAGAAGTACAACTTCAGGTTGGTTTTCTCTCACAATGTTAATTAGATTATGTTGATTTGCTGCTATACTTCTTATGTTCCATTGCAAAATGTTCATACTAGCTTCGGTCATTTTTTTTAACTCTTAATAATACTCCGTGGGTGAATCAGGATCTGCATTTCTGTTGAACCCGCTCTGTTCGTTCAACAAATCTACTATCCCGACTTTCACCACATGAGACAATTCATTAAAAAGTTCATAAAATTTCTGTATACTTTGTTCTTTCGTTTCATCTACTTTATTATATATTTTGGCACTAACAGGCCGGTCCTTTCCAAAACTTATATTACTACTGCCTTGTGCACCAAGGGAGTGTTCTATATTTTTTGGCTATTAATATTTTGCATCATTACCCCATTTCTTGGTTGAGGTATTCTACCATTAGGATATAATAATATTTTATTATTAACGTCATTGATATTGACCCTATTTTGTGTATTTCTTGTTTGTTTGTTTGCGTCCTTTTAATTGGTGTACTTTTTCTGGCTACTTCTTGTCTTTGACTTATCAAATTTTTTTTTTGTTTTTCTATGTTATTTAAATTTGGGAAATCCCTAGAATTTTGTTGAAATTTTTTTTTTTTGAAATCTCTGTGCTGCATCGTAGTAAGATAAGTTTTGGAAACTCATTAATTCTCGTTTTTTTTTCTGTCTGTCATATTCGGGGCATACCCTATTGTTGGTAAAATGTAGTTCATTTTGGCAGTGTAAACAATAAACTTTATTGCATTGATCATATTCACTTTCTTCTTTATGTTCCTTAGTACATTTAGAACACTTCCTTTTTCCCCTACATTGGTTTTTGGTATGACCGTATAATAAACATTTGTAACATTGTGTCACTGGTGGTATATATGGTATGATTTTATACGACATATGGCACATATCCCTCAAAAGTTAACAACATTGTTGAAGTGGGTTTATATACTGTTAGTTCATCCTGTATAACTCTTCTATTCATTCTTCTTATATTTAAAACCTTGAATGGACTTTTTATCATATTTTTTATATCATCATCCGAAAAATATGTGTTAACCCCCTTAATTAACCCCTTACATGTTACACTATTATATGGAATATACATTTTACATCATTTAGGGGAGAGCGGGTAGGATTCGTACAGAGGGAGCATTCGTACAGTGGTCACATCAACACTATCCAACATGTTGACGCTTTCGTATTTGTGCGCATGACTCCTGCTCATACGCATAGGCTAACCACGGAGTGGGGCAGCAGTGCGGCTGCCGGTTTCGTTGGAGCGAGTTCATAAGTGTTTTTGCTCCGTGTAAGTAATTTTCTGATTCACCTTTGAATGCATTTATCTCTAATAAGTTTTGTCCAAATTGTCGAAGTAATTTATCATGGTTTATGAATAGATTCCTTAGCTTGTTATGTGAACATTCATTTTGGGATAACTTTAAGGATTGTTTTTATTTTGAAATAATTTGTTGATTGTTTTGGTTGGGGTACCTTCGTACAGTTATGGGTAGGGTGGATTCGTACTGTACGAATGTACCCCACTTGGGCCCAGAAAGTTTGTTCACCAAGAATATTATTGTTACAGGACCATGCCACGAATATATGTAAAAAAGGGGACTAGAACGGGAGAGATAGACGAAGATGCAATGAAATCTGCGATGAAAGAAGTTTTAGATAAAACTTTATCTATTAGGAAATGTTACATCTGCCCTGTGTAGTTCTACTATATTGATGTTCAGGGCAGTGTATTTTTAATAAAAATACATTTCTTTCACCCTCGTAGTCCAAAGAGACATCAGTTCGGCCTGCGCGCGAAGGCAGGTCTTTTAGATCTTACTATGACTTCTCTGAGGTAAGAGAAATGAAAGGCAACTTAAAAAAAATATCTATATAATGAAAAAGGTAAAAAAAAAAAAAAAAAAAAAAAAAAATAAAATGAAAAAAAACCCTGTATCAATTCCTGGAGCTCAGCAAAATGTGAAGTATTTATCTCCAAAACACATTTGTATTCATTTAACAGAATGGAGTGGAAAGAGACGAGTACCCTGTATCGATTATTCTCATTTGCAAAAAGCGTACTGCAAAACTTAAAATTGAAAAGAAATCCTCCCCAGAGATTATAAGTGGTTAGTTACATTAACATACAGCTTCAAATCGCTTACCCTGTGTGCTGAGCTGCTATTCCCTACCAGTGGCAGATAATCCAGAACTTCATCAAATCCTGAATTCACGAATTGTTTTCCAGTGCACGATCACCGTCACTATTTTCCGTTCCGTAGCGGGTTCAACGCTAAACACACGCGTGTACTAATTACCACCGAAACGATACTTAACCCTTAATCCAGGGCGTCGCGACTAACCTCGCCTTAAACTCTCGACGCGTTTTCGCCGTCTCCCCGTATTGCCACTTGACCGTCCGATTTCGCGAACCCTGACCGACTCCTTGCCCGCCTCCAAAATTATTATTTACTCCCTTCGTTTCTTAAAACGTTCAATTAGGCCCACCTTTTAATCCCAATTTTTCTCTTACAGCCCCGCCTTCAATGCAATGGCGTTTGTAGTTTTTTTATTTTATTATCCCTTCAACGGCGATCTGTATAAATCCCACGCAAAAATTGGTTATCTTAAAGTTTCCAACTCAGCGTTTCTCAGTCGGGCGAGAAAAATGATATTTTTTCTGCCTTGGGTGGTCCTACTTATCGTTATGAATAACCCATTGATCGTTTTATCAGTCTAGACAATTCTGTAACGATTCTGTATCTGCAGGTGTCTGGGCAGGAGTATCTCATTTCATTTACCGATATGATTATTGGAATATATTTCCAATCGTATACTCGAAAATATTTGCTGAACGAAATATGTAATGAACTGAGTTCGTTTGTACAGGGTACTACAGAAATACGGCGTCAAACCGACAACTCTTCAAAGTCGCTTAACGAAGTTTCATAAAACAGCTGCTGCCAAAAAGGAAGACAACATCCCAGCGCGTGTATTTAGTTCCAAGTTCACGTCGAATCAAGTGTTCACTACTGAAGAAGAGACTTTATTGAACAAGTACATCACGGATTGTTCCAAAATGCACTATGGATTGACAATTGTACTGGTGAGGAAACTGGCATATGAATTTGCAAAAGCGAATCAGCTGCGTTATCCATTAACCTGGGATCTTGATAGAATGGCAGGAAAAGAATGGCTGAACAGTTTTCGCAAGCGAAACGTAAATTTAAGCCTGAGAAAACCTGAAAACACCAGTGCAGCAAGATCTTCAATTCAATAAGACATCCGTAAGTGATTTCTACGGGAACCTAGAAAAGGTTTTTATAAAATATAAACTCACTACAGATCGAATTAATAATTTTTATGAGTCAGGAATATCTACAGTACTGAGCACACCGAAGGTGTTGGCTGAAAAAAACCAAAAACAAATTGGTCAACTTGTTTCGGCAGAAAGAAGCGAACTAGTTACATTTGGAGGGATTATTTCAGCTAGTGGTAACACAATTCCGCCGCTATTCATCTCTCCCAGGGTACATTTCAAGGATCATTTTATGGCGGGTGCTCCGGAAGGCAGCCTGGGAGTGGCTAATAAGAGTGGCTGGATAAATTCTAGTATATTTCTGGAGGTGCTGAAACATATTCAAAAGAAAACATCTTGCTCTAAAGATAACTCTATTCTGATTCTGGTCGACAACCACGAAAGCCATGTCACAATAGAAGCAGTGGACTATGCTCGTGGTAACGGCATTATTTATCTGTCGTTCCCACCCCACACAACACACCGTCTCCAACCCTTAGATGTGGGAGTGTTTGGACCTTTTGAAGCCAAGCTGAAGATAGCGTTTAATGATTGGCATGTGAATAATCCGCTTACTATATACAACATTCCGAAACTGGCAAAAATTGCCTATTTGGAGTCATTCAATTGCAATAATATTGCAAGTGCTTTTGAAACTACTGGAATATGGCCATTCAATAAACTGACTTTCAGTGAAGAGGATTTTGCACCCGTGCAAGTTTACCATTCAGGTTTCCCAGCAGGTCCAGACGTCAACGTCCAAGAAATCATACCTGTAAATAATACTAAACAAGATCAACCACCGATATCAGCACCTGCACCAACCTCTTTGCTGTCACAGCCGTTTGATTCTCCATCTACGTCAGCTGTAGGATTAATAACGCCAGAAATTATCCGACCCTACCCTAAAGTGGATAAGAATGCGCTCAAAAAATCGAAGAAAGGAAAACTGCCGGGAAAATCAAGGATATACACAGATACTCCCGAAAAAAATAGACTTGAAGAAATAGAAAAAGCAAAAGAGATGAAGAACAAGAGCAAGAGAGAAAACAAAAAGCTAAGGAGATGAAGCGTGCGTTAAATTTGCTATCAGATATAAATAGAGAAACTAAACCAAAGGGACAGATTAAAACTGTAGAGGCTGATAGTGAGGATGAGACTAGCATAAGTTTAAGAGAAAGTTCTTGTTCTCCCATCGATGAGATGTCTGAGAGATCTGATATTGAGACCGAAACTCCAGTTATGACAGAAAATATGAAAGAAGAAAGCTTTGTAATGGTGAACTTCGAAAAGAAAAAGACCGTTTTACATTATATTGGACAGGTGATAACAAAATACAACTCCACTGACTACACAGTTTCATTTCTGAGAAAGAAGTCGGGTACCTGGAAATTTGTTTTTTCCAATACTAAAGATGAAGGAACAGTTTACATATCAGACGTGATCTGTATACTGCCACAACCAAAATCTGCTTTTACAGCAAGAACAGCTAACATATCTAGCTTCGAAAAAGTTCTCACTCTGTACAATATGCAGTAATAGATTCATTCAATAAGATTACCCTAATAATAAGTTACCCTAATAATAAATTTCAATGTTCCTTTAGGCCCAGTATTTTCACCTCCGGTTATACTAGGAATAAAGTAACCAATAGTTAGAATGTGCTTATCAATAAACGTTAAATCAATAAACGTTAAACAAAAGCATATTCTAACCGTTGGTTAATTCATTCCTAGTATAACCGGAGGTGATAATACCGGGCCTCAGGGACATACGAAGAAAATTTTATTTTTTAGTTGTTTGTAAAACACAGTATTGTTAATTATTACTGTATTTAAGACTGATTCTGTGTTAATCTTAATCTCAATAAATGTTTGTAATATGTATATATAATTTTTTATCGCTGTGTACGGAGGCTCCCCACTATGTACGAATGTGCCCACACTATGTACGAAGCTACCCCGAATGCGGGGTGCTCTCGTACATTTTCCATTTTTTTAGAACCACCATAGCTTGGCCATGTTGTTTTATATTAACACTGAACTACACTATTATTGAAGCCAGATATGTAGGTATTTGAGTAGCATTGAAATTATTTTGAAATAGAAATAAGTTTTTTTTACAAGGCTTAGAGTAAAAAGTGTACGAATCCTACCTGCTCTCCCCTACTTTCAGCTCTTCATTTATAACTAAATTGTTAGCGCTAATTCTACTATTTAATTCTACACCTATCTTATTAATTCCTTTCTTTTTTTTTTTATTTTAAATCAAAAACCTCTTTAGCAATCTTCAAGTGATTACCCGTCCTATATTCCCAGAATTTTCTACTGCTCCAACAATAACTATAAATGGTGCTTTGTAGTACAAGGTCATTTTTTCCCCTGCGTTAGTATCCTTTTTTCCGTCATTATTTTCTATTGCTTGCAAATTTGATTGTTCCGTTTGAAGAGAATATATGTTATGATTCCTCTTTTCTATTGTTTGTGAAAAAATTATCTGTATCTCTATGTCATTGCTGTCCCTACTTTCAGAATCTGATTCAATGAATGTTTTCTTGGAAGGAGACTCGCCCCTTCCCGTGCCCTCTCTCATTTTTTCAACTTCTACTCTATTTCCTTTTGTTTTTTTTTAAATTAGGAAAAGTTTTACAATAAAAACTAATATTTCAATAAAAATGTTAGTATTATAGCACACCTGTTTATCCTCGTTGGTTTTCTCTTCCTTCGCTTCGATGTTCACACCTCTGCACGACAAAACCGAATCTGAAGTTAGTTCCTTCCTTCCTATTTCTTGGCCATTGCTTCCGTTAGGCGCATTTGGCGAGCTCATTCATTCAAGGGATCAACCTTGCCTGAATTTCTTAATGTTGTTCCCCTTTTCTTGTGATTCTTGTTATCTCTTTTCCTTCTAGGTATGCTTTGGTGAACTTCTTTTTTTTTTTCTTCTATTTGTGATTGATTATTAGTAGGATGTGGGACGTCACCAAACAAAGGTTATATGGATATAAATATTGTTCAGGGATGAAAGTTAATGATTGTATAAGGAATAATTATGTTTTCTATCTTAGAGTATATTATAAAAATGTTAGTGATATTATATTGTTCCTTTATTCATTCAAATCTTGATTTTGTTATATTTAATAAATTTCATGATTTTATTTATTATATTTGAGTTTATATTATTTAAAACTGTGGTCATTTGAATTGGGGTTTGCATCCCCATCTTTATGCATTCTTGGTATAGGTCATGTTAATTGGGCATTCAAAGAAAATATGTTCAAGATTTTCACTATAACCACATTCGCAAAATAGATTATCCGCTATTCCTATCCTATGTAAATGCCCCCCAGTCATACAATGCCCTGTTTTCATTCGTATAATAGTGGTAATGTGTCTTCTAGTCATATATGGAAATTTATAATACCAAATTCCCCTCGGATATTCTGTGTGAATTTTATTATATATTTTTCCTCTATTTTGAATTTTATATTTCCATTTCTCCTGAAATTCATTTTTTATTTTGTTTTTCATTATAGGTATAAAATTATTTAAATCAAGTTTATTATTCAATGGATCATTGAGATTGGAACCTATTTTTGCGAGAGTATCCGCCAACTCATTGCCATCTATATTTGAGTGTCCTGGTATCCAGGCAAATACGAAATCAATGTTATTAAGGGATGCCCTATATGACAATTGTCTAATGTTTAGCGATATATAATCCATTTCTGTTGTTATTTTTCTACTTATAATTTTAATTTGTAATTTTTTCCATACATATTTTCATACCTTTATATATCGCAACTAATTCTGCTTCGCAAATATTGGTATGGTAAATTCTTTCAATTTGGCTGAGAATTCATATTCCAATTGAGGAATGTTCACTCCAATCCCTACCTTATTATGACTTTTCGATGCATCAGTGGATACTATAGTATATTCCTTTCCGTATTCTTCTAGGAATTCTTTCATCTTTATACTATTATCAATGCATTTTTTTTTCATTTTACTGTTTACTATATTTATCTCATAAGGGTAACTGTAGCAAGGTTTAACATCGTGTTTGTAAATATGTGTGTTATATTCAGAGATATTTTTCAGGGCCTCCACCAAATAAGGAATTTGTCTGTTTTTCCATTATCCTACTTTATTTTCACATATTATATTTAATGTCTGTGCTAGATAGATGATAGGTGAGTATGTATCCATTTTCTTTATAATAAACTTACTAGCTAGTATTTTTCGTCTGTATTCTAGATTTATTTCCCCGGTTTCAGCCAATAATGCATATATAGGGGTGGATTTCATTGTTCCCGTTATTATTCTTAATGCCTGATATTGAATTCTATCCATTTTTTCAAGGTTTTTTTAGAGCTAGGTTTTATGAGTATGGCTCCATAATCTAAATGTGATTAAATCAATCCATTATATGCCATTAGCATAGTTTTGGGGTCTGCGCCCCACCATACCCTACAAAAACATTTTATTATATTGATTCCCTTGTTAGCTTTATCTATCATATGATTTATATGTCTGTCCCATTTTGAATTAAATGAAAATGTTACCCCTAAGTATTTAATTTCTTTTTTTAATTTTATTAGCTCCCCTTCTACTATGATATTGGGTTCATGTGTACTATTTCTATTATTCATGAACCAAATTGCTTCACATCTTTGTGTTGCTAATTTCAGGTCATGATCTTTCATCCATATCTCTATTTTTTTTTAGCGTTTCATTAATTTTGTCTCCTATATCTGCTATATTATTCCCTTTTTTATTACAGCCAAATCATCTGCATAAAGCTATTACTCCAGAATGGTCCGGTATTACCTCAAAAAGTGATCTCATATATATTGAAAAGTATCGGACTCAGTGGAGATCCCTGTGTCAACCCTCTGGAGGTGAGACTGGGTCCCTCTAGATTTCCTTCATTATCAATTATGAAATTTTGTTTGTTGTCTAAAATTCTGTAAATTAAATTTGCCCCTCCCTGTTTAATTCCGTAATCAATTGAATATTTATATAGGATCTGAATGTTCACATTATCATATGCACATTTTATGTCCAATAGTACCACCATAGCCGTTTGTTTTAATCCAAACGTTACTTGGATATATGTTGTTAAATATATTGTCAAATTATCCATAGTTCCCTGCCCTTTTCTAAATCCTGTTTGATAATCTGATAAAATTTTATTATGTTCTAAATGCCATTCTATTCTTATTTTAAGATTTTCTCCAAAATTTTGAGTCTACATGCTGATAATATAAGTGGTCTATAGCTGCCTTGTCTGATTTTTTATTTTTTTTAAAATACCCATGATAATATATTCTTCCCATGATATTGGTATATCTCCCCCTCCAATTATATTACTGAATATTTCTACTGATTTATTTTTCCCATTTTCAGGTAACTTTTGGTACATACTATATGGAATGTTATCTTTCCCAGGAGCTGTTGCTTTATTATTCTGGATACACATTAGCAATTCCTGTCTACTTATCACATTTGATTCTATTTCTTGTTGTTCAAGCATGAAATCAGGGTTAATATTACATATTGATAAATCATCCAAAATTTGTAAAGCTATAATCCTGTCAGGAAGTTTTTTATTAGAATTATTATTCGAACATTTTATTTTATTATCGCATTCCCCATCCCACCATATATTTTTTTCTTTTTTATGTGATATATTTATATTATCTTTGTTGTTTTTAGTAGGTATATATCTATCTGCTGCTTCTCCCATAGTATTCACTAATTCATTGTAAGTATTATATATGCTCTTCATATTCTTACTTATTTTCAATAAATAAAGTATAATTATGCCAGTCTGCTCTTCTGAAAATCCTATTACTTTCTCTAAAATTCTTATCACTAGTTATACCTTTTTGGTTATTAATTCTGCAAAAATTCCACAAAAATCTATCACCCCCCAGTCACATTTTAGTGCTATATTATTCGATACTATAGTTAGATTCAGTAGGCTGGTATTTTGTTCAGGATTTGAAAACATTGTTATCATTCATTATCACCAAATGTTCTTCATCCACAATATTTTTAATTATATATCCGTTTTGATTATTCTTCACACTTCCCCATATTCGATTATGTGCATTTAGATACCCCATCAGTATTATATCTCCTTCTACCTGTCTAAGTACCCTACTTATGATATTTCCTGATATTTTATTATTTGGCGGATTGTATATATTTATTATATTCAAATTATTAATTTTGATAGCAATGAATTGGCAAAGTTCCTCATTGAACAAATCATTTGTCACTGTGATGTTATACTTGAATTTCTTCCTAATGAGAGTGGCTACTCCTCCATATCCTCATTTCTATCTTGCCTTATGATACGGTATTGTTTGAATTTGCTTTGAGCCATGTCTCATTAAGAAGTACTACATCTGGATTATTATTCTCCAAGAGTCTTACTAGTTCATATTTGTTTCCGTTAAGCTCCCAATATTCCACTGAATAATGTTGAAATCTGAATTCCCCATTAATATTCTATGTCAAAATTGTTTAAGTCCTTTCATTATTTGAGGACTTATACATATTCAAAAGTTATATAATTCTTGGTTTGATTGTATCAGTTGAATTTTTTATAAAATTGGTAATCATGTTAATTTCATCCACATTTTGCGGTGTTTCTGACCCGCTTAATCCTGTAAATTGATATGTATTATTATAATTTTGTTTTTCGTTATTTTGTTTTAAACATCCCTTCATTATCTGTGTTGATTATTGTTAAACATCACCCCATTTCTAGGTTGATGTATTCTACCGTTAGGATAGTTTAAAATTTGTTTTCTACTCGAATCATCATAAGAATTTTGTATATTTGCTATGTGTTTGTTTTCATTATTTTTAACTATCTGTGAAAATGTAATTTTTTTGGTGTTTGCTTGGTACACCTCCCTTCTTCTATTTATCCCTATATTCATTATACCAGATTCCACTCTACTGTTGAGTGCTGGAAAACTATTTCTGTTATTATCCTCAAATGTCCTTATTTCAGGTATAGACTGGGCAGCCTCCACAAAAGCTATATTATCAAGTCCCATCTTCTCTCTGATTGCTTTTTGTCTAATATGTTCCATGCATGTTTTACTATTGGATAGATGATTCTGATCGCAGTGATAGCATTTAATTACTTTACATTCTTTATATTGTTCTTCTTTTTCATGATTTACTGAGCAATTAAAACATATCTTTTCTTTCCCCTACATTGTTTACTTGTATGCCATATAACAGTTACGGGAGGGATATATGGTATTACCTTATGTCGCATGAGACAATATCTACATATTCTGGCATGATTATCCCTTCAAAAGTTATCAAGTGTAGCCTCATATTGTACCTCATCATCTTTTTTAACTCTTTTGTTCATTCGTCTTATTCCTATAATATTAGTGTTACTATTTATCATATTTTTGACTTCCTCTTCCGAGAATGCCGTTGATATTCCCCTACCAAACCTTTACTAGATATATTATTATATGGTATATACATTATGTATCCCTTTTTCATAAACTTTTCATTAATAACAAAATCATTAGCTGCTGTTCTATTTCTAAATTCTACACCAATTTTGTCCCCTATCTTTAATTCTTGTTATATTTTCTAACTTTAGATCGAATATTTTTTTTTTTTGTGGATTTTATCTTTTTTGTATTGTTTTGTTCTGACCTTGAATGAATTGTTGCCTGTATCGGTTTATTTATGTTCAATATTTCCACATCCGTACTATCCATGCTATCAGAGTCATCCATTTCTTTCAAAATTTTAGCCACCCCTGAATGAGGTCTTTTATATGGGGGAGTATTCTCTTCCCCCCGAATCATCACTCATTTTGATACTATACCCCAAATTATAAGAGTAACTGTATTAAACTAAATTGGGATTTAGCCAAATCCAATAAGAAATAATGAAAAATAAAGTTATTAGTACAAATCACACCTGGTTTGTAAATTTTCTTCTGCTTCAACTGCTTATCACCAATGTTAAAGCTCGTCCAGTATTGAAACGACCACTTTGGCTTTCCTCTACCTAACAACCAATTTTTCTCGAAGATTCCCGAACCATTGTCTAACTGTGGCTATTAATAGAAATTCCATAGGCGTACCAAATTATTTGGTATAGGCGATGCACGAGTAGAGAACTTACACACCTATAACTTCTGAATGGAAAAAATATTTTTCGCAAATCTGCCAGAGGGCATTTTGGTAAGGTAACAAGTAAACTATTGCAAAGTTGAATAAATAACTGCACTACCTATTTATTAATCAAACAAACCTAACCTTTCAAACGCTGCATGACAAGACACTGGTGAAGATTCGCCGTAGCATAAGCAGCCACATCACTCGTGTTTTCCGCCTCTCTACCTACCAAATGGTTGTTTCAATACTGGACGAGCTATACGGCTATACCACAGTTTATAGCTAAAGAAACAGTTCGCTCACTTGGCGTCGGCACTTTGATCTTTATGTTCCCGTTTGTACACTGCGCAACTCTGATTTTTATCCCTCGCGCCATACCGCGTGTTACTGTGTTATTAATACTGACATTTTCCGGATACTTCGAAGAGCGATAATCGCGTACAGTCTTCTGCGCATCCTGAATTCTTTCCCTGGAGTGGATGTTACCTTGGAACATGCATTTGGGCCAAGTGAGCTTCTTTAGCTATAAACTGTGGCTATACCACTTCGAAAGCTCGCACAAGAATCCTGAAGTTAGTTCTCTCTCTATCCTTTCTTGGATGCAGCTTCCCATCGGTAATATTATCGAGCTCTTCCTTTATTACCCTCGTAATAAGAGCTTTGTCCTCGGCGCCCCTTGCTGCCGAGGCGCCAACCGCGGTCGCGTAGTTCGCTTATATCTCGGGCCGGCCTTGGCTAGGATTTAGTTTCAGGTATACGGATTTTTTTAAACCTCATTATCATCTTTATAATTTTATTTGATTATAATAAAAAAAAATTACTATTGATTTTATTATTGAAATTATTGAGAACATCTAAGAACACATATGGTGTCTTCATGCCTTTTTTAGATCAGATAATAAGATCGCAAATCGCATTCAGTAAAATTTCCAGGCAAAATGCTTTGTCGAAAATTTGAAAAAAAAATTAGCAATAAAACCCCTATCCCTTATGATATTACCCTCGGATAAATTGATTGATTTAGCATCAATACAGAATCGTTTAATATTGGGACGAAATGAAATCTCTATAAACACTAATGTTTTCATTAATTCGATATTGTTTACTTCTTGACGACGCAAACAATTGAACGAGCGTGTTACTTCTCTAATCTCCAGCAGTTGACAACCTACTGAGTAAACTAGCACTCAAGATCCAAAAAATATAATCCAAATCAAGTTGGCAAATGTCTATTTTGACTCAAAGTTTTTCAGGTATAAGTGCACATACCAATGTTTTTAGACGTCTTAGGAAGAAGTGACAGAGAAAAAGAGATACTATGGGGAACACTAAACTGAAACAAAGTTATAACTTTTTTTATTTTACGAAGTTGAAAAACTCGAAGTCGTCTCCACAATTTAATATTAACAATCGATTTGTTAAAAGATGGTGGAAGGTTAAAAACCATCGATTAGGTATACATGTTTCGAACCTCTATAGGTTCATCATCAGCGTAGAATAAAAATTTCTACAATAAAAGAATAGCAAAGAATTAAATCCATAGGTAGTGTGATACAATAAGTGCTACTTACATGGAGATGAAAAAATTATGTTATAGGTTAAAGAGTAATATTATTTTAAGTCAAGAGATCATATTGGGACAAAATGAAAACTTGAAATATTTGCCTTTAAGGGTTGTGTCCCCTTTTTTAAATTTAGGGGGGCTAAATACATTAGTCGATGCAAAATACCAAGACGACATGAGGACCGTGAAAACAATGGTAGCAATGACTGGTGATTGACAGCACACAAGGAGCCATCCATCTGGCAAACTGAATTGTCAAAAACCAAACCATGGAGCGGCGACAGGAGAACACCATGCACGGAACAATGATGAAATAGAAGCAAATCCAACCAAAGCAATCAATATTCCATGCAAAGAGCTCAGATGTCACCTATCCATATTTATAGCAAATATATATATATATATATAAGAGTAGAACAATTATGTATTAAAATAAAGAACAGTGCGTATGTGACAGACTAGTTATTCCAACGAACACCATGAAGTGTAACCTGTACTGAAGAAAGGAATACCACAACACAGAGCTAGCCGGACCAACACCTGTACAAACGAACAAATCTACTATGACATAGAACAATCAGTACATCGGAGATCAAGGCAGGAAAAAGTTCAAATTGTACTTGTTCATTTAAGGAAACGACGCTCGAATTGTTTATAACAGCATTGATCTCAAAAATTTCAAGGAAATTAAGTAAAGAACCCTTTTGGAAAGTAAAATATCTAAATCAGTATCAATATCAAAGCTGTGATTGTGATTAAGGATATGAACTTTTTGTATTATAATCATCTACGTGTGGATTTCTAGAACTCTCAATCAGTTTAACATGTTCACTAACTCTTGTTTTTATTTTTCTACCACTCTGACCGACATATTGGGCAACACAATCAGTCTGTGAACATGAAATTCTGTAGACTCCTGATTTGTGGGAGAGAGGTACTTTATTTTTAGTATCAACTAACATTTTGGAACTCGGATCCGTAGTGTAAAAGGAGAAATATTCAAGATATCAAGAGAAACTTTACCTAAATAAGGAATAGAACAATATTTATTGGCTTTGTCAATCGGAACCAAACTACGATTGAGGGATTTGATTAAATGTTTATCACGAATTCTATTGATTGAATAAGAGGGAAAACCATTGTTGTAACCTATTTGTTTAATAATATTCCATTCAATATTGAAACTTTCAGGGGACAACGAGATATTAAATAGTCTGAAAGTTTCAATATTGAATGGAATTTTTATTCTCCGCTGATGATGAACCTATAGAGGTTCGAAACATGTATACTTAATCGATGGTTTTTAACTTCCACATCTTTTAACTAATCGATTGTTAATATTAAATTGTGGAGACGACTTCGAGTTTTTCTACTTCGCAAAATAATACCACTCCACTTCGAGATACAATGGACTTCTACCACAGGTTAAAGTTATAACTTCCATGATATACTTATTCAGAACACAAATATATATTATGAAAAAATTGTAAAAAAATATCAGTAATAGAAAGGAAAGGACATTTCCAAAAATAAAATCCCGAAAAACCGATTTACTCATCCATTTTTGCGTTTTTTCCACACAACAGTCTATCTACAACAACGTAATTTTAAATATACATGAGGCCCACTTGTATAGGATCAGTTAAACTTTGGGTTAATGAATAAAGTTCGTTGTATAGGTGTCTGTAACTGCCATTCGGAGTTTAACTGTCAATTAATGGATGGAGGACCAGTTAAACTTCAAGCTTAGGTCAAACACATTCGCGGTTCGAAATACTGATGTTTTTCCTGTAACCTATAAATACTCATAAATAATTACGAAAATTCATGGACGGAGGAATGTGGAAAACACAAAAACTAGTCTTGATTGTAACTTGACTTGTCATTCTTGTCAGTACTGTCAATTTTCCTTCAAAACGAAAAAAATATTGATGAACCAATGTGATTTGAAGTTAGTTACAAATTCTGTAACTGGAACATATACAAGAAATATCTTTAATTTTCATCGGTTTAAACTTGAGGTTAAATTACAAATTAAACCACAGTTTAAACTATTAGGCAATCCATCGACCTGTCAAAACGAAAGCAATATGGCGGCTGTTGGCACACATTGTAATTCGTCATAAGCGACCATAGTGGTAAAAGTATTTATTTTGTGATTTTCTGTGCGAATTTGAGTAGTTTTTTCAATTTAGGATTATAATTCGTGCTTCAACTGAAGAAAAATGCCCTTTATTTGCATTGTAGTTAACTGTGGGTCCCGTCACGACAGGGATAGAGTCGGGTTTCACTCGGTGTCTACAGTATCAAATCATAAGTTTTTGACCAGTTAAAATGACTTATCGAGGAGGAGAAGAGCTCTGTTAGCTGCAATCAACCTAGAAGATCTTACGGATTCGAAAATCAAGTATCGGAGAGCTGCAGCAGACATACCCTGGGTGCACATTCGTGATAACATCCTTCATGGATACCTACCTATAACTTCAGACTTTTGTGATTTGATTTGTTCCGAAAATCGAGTGTCAGAGAGGCTGCAGCAGACATACCCTGTGTGCACATTCGTGATAACATCCTTCATTCCGTCATGGATACCTACCTATAACTTCAGACTTTTGTGATTTGATTTGTTCCTACGATTACTTGTATGATTTTGCCTACTTGTATATATCTGAACTATTGTTCATTAGGAGGTCCCATTTCAAATAAAGTTCATATATATATATATATATATATATATATATATATAGGTATATAATTGATATATTTTCCACTTCAAAAGTAGAGAAAACTACAAATGAATGTTCATATATATGTACCTACCTCCTCAAAAAACATTCTTATAGGTAGTGTTATTGAATTACTGGAATAAAAATTTTCTTTAGGATTCTGGTGACTCAATAAATAAAAATATTTAGAAATATGTCTTTCAATCTCAATCTTCCCTTTTTAGATATTTCAGGCGATTAGCGAAAGCCTCGATCAAGTCTTGTGAAGGGTGTTGTATTTGATTACTCTCGTTTCGGATGTCCATCGTCTTAATGAATTTGAAAAGGTTTACACAATGTTTTTTTTTTAAACAACTGAGCAAGAGGCAAGTCGTCCAAAAAATTTTTTGACTGGATGGCATTGACCACACAGCTTCCAAATCTGTGCGTGACATTGCCTCTAATATAGCACCAATATGACCACCTACTTCACTGTTTCCGGCCATACAAGTACAGTGAGCAATACAAATGCTTTCATATAATATATATATATATATATATATATATATATATATATATATATATATATATATATTAGTTCTTGTGATGAAAATCATGTTGATTATATGCATAATTATTGAAAATAAAACATTTATAATGGTTGAATTATTTATTTCCTAAAAAAGGCAAGCCAAATATTCTACAATGAATTTCAAGTTAGAATGTGAAAATATAATTCATCAAATAAATTCCTTCTTTGGACTTCATTCAGCACCCAGCTTATTGAATAAATTGGCACAACATACCCTAATGAGGGGGCATAACGCTTTTTTCTTACATGACGATTTCTACCAGTCAACACCTACCACAAGGAACTTCGTTAAAAAATCCATCCTTAAAAAAATGCAAAGAAAAATTCCATCCTTGGGTTAGCAAATCCTCAGCAGACCACCATATCCAATTTATCCATATGAAATACCTGTAATCTTTTATATCTATCACATACATATTGCCATGATTGATTTCATATCCCATATTAATGGATGGTACCCAATCGGGATGGGTTTCTTCCCTCAAGGAAGCTGGCTCTCCTACAATATTAGGAAGTCATGTTTATTAAAATGTGCCAAATGAAATATTATTTTTATCACGGCTATCTCTTCATGACTCACTGAAATATATTATAAATAAATTAAATAGATTCAACATATTTCCTTTACCAGAGAGAAAATGTCTGGAACAAACTCTACCATATTTCGTTAACTTATCAGACCAGTCTTTTCGTTTGATGGCATGTATCCAGGCTGCTTGCCTTCTCTGGGAGATTTCACCAGTGTTGCCAAGAGCTCTTGGCAAAATTACTGGCTACAAATGATTCCATTCCTGGCAATTCCTTGCAATTTTTCTCAAAACTATTTAAAATCCCTGAAAATGTAATGGATCCATAGGAAATAACAAATTTTAATTTAAAATATTTTATGACAAGTGATAGGATAATAAAAAAAGCGTCATTTTTTCTTTTAAGTAATTTTTTAAAATTTAGGTAATAAAAATAACATTAAAAATAGATACCAGGTAGGTAGGTACAATACCTATATTGAAGTAAAAAAATCAGTACTCCGTAGCTATCAAGCATTTCATCTGATTTAAATATACCTACCTACTGATTACACTACGACTAATTAACCTACTAACTACAACCTTATGGGATATAAAAAAAATTGTCAACTGGAGGCCACATTTTTCAATGGAATGGAACGAAATCTGGCACAAAAATACTTTACAGCAATGCATTGGATGAGTTCAAAGATGGGCCAAATCGGTTGGGTAGTTTCGAAATGGCGGCTGTTGAAAGATTGATAAAATCATCTATGGCCACGTTTATACCGTGTCTTGGTATGCAGACCAATGATTATATTCCAACCAATTCTGATAGTCAGTGTGGTATGAACTGTGCACTTGGTCAAATAACTAGCTTGGTTTGGTACCGAAATTTGTTGTGAACCAGACTATAATACTAGGTTGACTAAGATGGTGTAAACAGTATGTTCAATTTTTACCAACCGTGACTGTAAATTTTGCTTTGAAAGATTGCTAAGCGTTCTGTTGTGGTTATCGCACTGGCTGAATGAACCGAATGGAAACAATAGCCATAAAAAATAGAGCGAGAGAGAGTTAGTGAAAAATGTGTTTTGTGATTCCCAACCTTAGTTTCCGCATCATTACCTCGGAAATTGTTTTATATATTTTTGTTAGTATTTTTTATATAAAATGAGTTGCTGCAGTTCAGATAAAAGTTCCTATAAAAAAGTCCAAAGGTATTAATTGGACAGATGAAGATTACCAGTGCGTTTCTCCAAATATTTTTGGACAAGAAAATTATATCAATTTTGGATGGCAAAAAAATTAAGCACCTAGACATTTGCAAGAGCCTTGAAGAAGACGTGTTGAGTAGGGGCTTTACAAGAACTGCTGAACGAATGAAATTTGAAATGACTGAGCCTGAGCTCACTGACATCCAGACATTGTCATTGACAGATGACACAATTCCGAATTAGATAGCAGAGTTTCAAACCTTTCTCTTGGTTACATGACTAAATAAATACCAAACCAGAACCAAGTTGGTTAATTAATCATTTGACAAAACACGATGTAAATAAACGATTTACTAAAACATTTGGTTTGAATTTGGTCACATACACTTGGTATGATTACCAAATTCACATACGGTATAAACGTGGCCTATCTCTCATTTTCCTATCAATATTGGCAAACTATAGATCTTTTGATAGAGAGCTCCATGAGTTCCACAACTTTTATCCGAAAAGTTTTTCTCACACTTGAATCTAGAAACTATTTTGACAAAATAGCTCATAATATGTCAGGATGATTGATAACAATTTCGGAATGCATCAATAGATTGTGAAATCTATCTTTCCGACTGGCCGCGTCATCGTTTTTTTATGGAAAACTTTCGCCCAATATTTGTATCTGGAAAATTACAATCTTGCTTTTAAACTAGAATAATCTAGTAACACGTGACTCCTCAACTCGTTGTCTAATTTTTGTTCATCTACAATTTGGTTTGAAAATCGTTGAAGCACATTTAGTGATGTTGTTTGCGCATATTTTGGTCCTAGAACATTAGAAGTTACGGAGGCGTAGAAGGACCAACAACAAAATATTTTTCAAATACATTTGGAATTGCTACTTTGAACTGACAATTGTCACTTTGAAGTGACAATTGTCACTTTGAACTGACAATTGTCACTTTGAAGTGACAATTGTCACTTCGAAGTGACAATTGTCATTTACAAAAACATCGGGAATTGCCATTTTGAAGTGACAATTGTCACTTCAAAATGGCAATTCCAGATGTTTTTCTCATAATTTTTCTAGAATCTTGTTCGCCAATTGTAAATAAAATGTTAGTATTCATAGTAGGGAATGACAATGGTAGATTCGAAGGTCATGTGATGATTTCGAAGCAGCTTTGTTAAAAATAGGTCGTAGGTTAAGAATTTGAGTGGGACAGTATGAACTTGGTAGGCCATATGTTTCTCCAAGATTACAACTATTATCAGTGAACAGTATTAAACACATACACATAAATAATCTCAAACTTGGGTTGGATGTGAGAGTGTGAGACACAGCATAAAGAGATTTTCCGTCCCCCAGAGTTGTGTCAATTTTGTGGAGTTAAATTAACCCAGCTATTTTGTAGAGTTACGAGAGTTAACTCGGTAGCGAATACTCTGGTATTTTCGAACGACAGTCTTATAGTAAAATATACACAACTTTACGATTTTCGAACGCTTTTTAGTAAATTATACTCGATGGAGTTAATAATCGAACGCACCTCTGAAGGGGTAATGGCAATACATCCATTTTGAATTAGGACCAAGGTATAAATGATATTATTCTATATAAAACTCAAGCATTCAACACTATATACGATTTCGAAAGTGAGTTATCAATTAATTTTTCATAAAAAGTTCGACCTTACCACTTATGTTGGCAGTATTGTCATCATTCCAAATAATTTAGAACTGGCAACTGTGCCTATCACGAGTAAAGTTCCAGGTCAATAAAGCGGCAAACCAAACATCAATGGAGATGAGCGGAGCTTCCTATATGTGTTAGGGTGCTGTCGTCGATCGAGTCAAACTCATTTTTGACTGTTTTTCAATAGTGCGTGCTCTTGTGCCACTCTTAAGCTAAAAGTGCCGCTTTTGGCACAATTGTGCACAAATGACAACAAAATTGCCATAGACATTATATCTTCTTATGGACTAGCCGTCACGTAAATTTTTCAACACGGTAACGCACAGTGCCATGCGGAATACATTAAAAAGATAGAGATTGTGAAGGATAGAAAGAGAAGATGCAAAACAAACAATTCAGCTTCTTGTGCTTCTAAAAATAATTTTTAGGCGTTATTCCGGAATTTCAAGTGCAATTGAAATGATTTGAGAGTAACAATAATTGAAAAATTGTGAACAATGAAGTCAAATAAATCATTTGATGTATGATGTCAAATATATGAATACAATTACTAGGCATACAAATACGGTATACAGAGTATAATTTTTCTAGTAGATGTTCTTTAAAAAACACTTTGAAATTTCAAGGAAATGTTTCAAGTGAATCATTATCTCAAAAATACGAACTCACCTTCAACACCATTTCTAAACAATTTTCTTCTTAATTTTTTCTCTTGAAGAGATGTTTAGGAGAATCAAATACTGATGGGACTGCTTCCTTTCTCAAAACTCCTGTTCCATAAGGATTGATATAATAGTCCTCTGCTTTAAAATGATTGCTACAAATTACCGTTGTGTTAGTATTATTTCCTCCTGATGATTATCACCATTCATTCCTCATAACTTCATCTTTCGGAAACCAGTGATCACAATGAATTTTCGTTATTCGAGAAAAATGTGTGAAAACAAGATTATATTGTCCCAACTTACCTATGGAATTTCAAATGAAGGCATAATGCATTTTTTTTATAATAGAATCACAAAAAAGTCCAGAAACACTAAATAAATTGAATATAACTCGAAAAATATCACGTATAAACTCATAGAAGCGGTAATAATCCAAAGTTTCGCCTTCACATTATCCTTCCTTTTTCAACAATTCTGACGTCAATGGTCTCTCTCTGAAACCCAGTCCATCAGTTATAATGTCTATGTCTTTTGGCTGGAATAGGGAACACGCATGTGCCCCTTTTTTCAAATATTTCAATTTTCACGTAGAGATTACCACCTGAAAAGTTCAGCAACAAACTCAGAAATCGATTTTTTGTGTAATGTTTTTTATAATTAATAACCACCATATTTCATATTTCTAAAATGACCCGATTGATATGAAAGAAAAAAATTACCAGGGTCAAATTAATGACTGGTGCCGAGTACATTATATCTTTCCATGTTTGAGCTTACAGTGTACTGTTTTCTGATCAGCTCTGGATGACCTAAAGAGTTCTCAATCAGCAGCCAATCGTGTATACCCATCGTAGCTTATGAAAACCAATATCAGTGAGTATATATAACCACCGTGCAAATATGATAAAATTCAAAATATATGCATTTCATATATCAATATCTTGAGTTTTACATTGCAGCTCATCTGACTAATCTTGAGAAACTTAGCTAAGCTGAGATTTCAAATAGAATATAGAATGTGAACTTTACATAATGTAAGTTCTGCCGTGAATATATGAATATAGCTCAGCTCATCAAGTATGTCATACATTTGGAGTTTTATAACTTGCATGTATCAAAAATAATGTTAACTTAGCTCAGAATATCTGGACTTCTTCTTGGTAAAACCATATATTTATTAACAACGAATATTGCTATGTGAAGCCATAGCGATTTTCAAAAACGGGTGCTCATAAATAAATGCTCCTGCGCTAAGATAAATACCAGCGTCTCGCTATAGTACGAACTTGGCTGCTGTAGCTGAGGCAGGAAAAGATCACATAGTTTGCTTTGTTGTCGTATTATACTTATTTATCAATTTTTTTATTTTAATTTTCATTACCAACACAAAGTAGCCGCATATAATAGTATTCTCCACAGACTAGTGAGTATTCCTCTGCCAGAAGAGAATTTCGATAAAGAATTAAATATAATTAAACAAATTGCAGCGAATAACGAATAAAAATTTATCAAAAACAACAAAGATAGAATGAAAAGTCCGACAAATTTGAAGTATATAAATTAACGTGTGGCACTTGTCCAAGTTTGTACATAGGACAAACAGGAAGAACTTTGAAGCAACGCATATCCGAGCATAGAAACAGTTTTATTAAGGGCTAATCTAATTCAACTTTCGCTAAACATTTCCTGACTGAAAAACATTGCTTTGCTAATGAAAATTGTTTGGAAAAGATACCATCTATATGAAAATTTAGATATGATCACTTTACCGTACGCTTATCACTAACACTCCTAAATGCACCATTTGATGATAAGTTACCATCATCAATGGGCGAACTACATTAATTACATGTAATTAGTGCATCACCTATCGAAATGTTCATTCAGGGGTGATAGTGAAATACATACTTATGTGTAATTAACAGTGTTAAGAAAGTGATGCATATTGCATTATTTCCATTGTTACCTCAGGAAGGAACGCAAAAAAATCCATTTTGATTGAATACTTCTTGAAACACCATTTTGATTGAATACTTCTTGAAACACCAAAAACAAACAACAAAATTATAAATTGTTCATGTTCCACGCGTGGAAGATGACAAACCGTGAATGACAGGGCCCCCTGTTGGTCGATCTTTTGAGATGATACCACCGACATTATTATACCTCAATCTAGACCGCTGATTCCGTATAATGAGAATTCATCCATTTACAAGATATCGAAGATTTAGAGCATGCGCAATGTGTGTCTGCAACGATTCAAAATCATATAGGCGTATCGCAGGGAAAAGGAAATGAATCTAGTTTGCAGAACATGGAAAATAGTATCAATGTGTTTTCTGGTTGGTGGCCATCACAGAAAACTAGACTTTTACAATAAAAAAATATGATTTGTGTTTAATTAGCTTCAGGTTTTTGTAAATAATATATAGGAGAATTTTAGCGGTTTTTGGGCTTGAAGATTCTGATTATTTGTCAAAATTAAAGCTGATGACCGACGAGTTTTGTAATTATTTGTCGATTGCATTCTAGGGGTTTTAGAAGTCTACGATAATTATATCAAATATCAAATCTTAGGGGTTTGTATGAATTTTGGATGATGGAGGTATATGAAAATTTGCGGTGTGGTGTATCGTTTGAACAGAAACTAATAGGTATTATTTAATCTGTTATCACATATATAAGTACCTAATAAATTAGAACACACATCAGACGAAAATAATCATTTTTATCTTCTCAGGTACATTTGGATAAAAGCTTTGCCTTTAATTTTTTTACTTAATTCCATAAGTCATTAAAACACAAGTAAATAAATAGCATTTAAAAATACAAATATTTTATATAAAACTATACTTACATTACAGGTGAAACTAAAACTCGAAAGGAATACACACTTTTCAAAAAGTAATATTTATTGTTTACATTATGTTGTTTATTGAAAATGATTATAAATGTGATGTGTTTTTAGCAAACTACAATTTGAGGCAGTTAAGAAGCATGGATTTTCATATATGCTGTTAATGATAAAAATAATATTAATTATCTGTTAGTTGATTCATATCGGCACATTTCTCATAAATAATTCAGGGCAAATACTACTGTAAATAACTAAATATAATTATTTTCAGTGGCAGTTACTCTCAACAAGCATATGTTTATTGATTTTGAAATATTAGTTTTGAAAATTGCTTTCTTATGATTTCTAATAACAGTAGTTCAATTTCTGTTTGTTTCCTTGAAACTTTATGAAATCTCAATTTGCTATATACTTTTATAATGAACTTTAAAAGAATTGATTTGGGGTATTCTGAAAAAAGTTATCCTGATTCAAGTATCATAGAATTTTTCAAAAAAAAAATGGCATTTTATAACCAGTTGTTGCTAAGAATATTTTGAGTTGTAACAAAACGTATAATTGAAACAATATCTTCAGAAGGTATATCAATCCACCCCTGTTTTTCTACTTATTAACAATTGAGTAGAATCTGGACAATCACTTTTTCTAGTATTCTCAAAACATCTACTCTAATAAGCATTTCTCACATTTAATAATACTTTAACTTTTTTTAACTATGAAACCCGCCATGTAGACCAACACATTTTCAGTTATTATATTAAAAAAAAGTAAAAATTCTTGGCCATAATCGGGAAAAAACAAAAACATTATAGTCAATACAAAAGTAACATCTTGATTTATTTCAAAAAATTCATTTAGAAGGTGTTTTGTACAAATATTTTAATAAATTATATTTGTTGATCATAACTTTTAAAATAAGGAATGAATAGATTTGAACGAAGTTTTACAGATATACTGGTAGACTGGTAGAATCCGAGGATTTGAATTATTTACTAGACTCTTAATAGAAAACTATCACAATAAACTTGGACACCAGGGACAAGAACTGATAATGAACGAACTTCGTCAGAAATTTTGAAAATGATGAACGCCGTTCGCAAATGCTAGATTGAATGTTTCTTCTGTAGAAAAAGGAATGCCCAGCCGCATGCCCCTGCAATGGGTCAGCTACCAGAGAGCAGACTTAACAGCCTTGGTAGGCCATTCACCATCACCGGAATTATTTTGGACCAGTCTCAGTTACAATCGGTAGAAGACATGAAAAACGCTATATCGTTTTATTCATCTGTATGAGCATACGAGCCATAAATGTAGAGATCGCGAATTCTCTTGATACCGATTCTGCTGTTATGGCAATTAGAAGATTTGTGAGTCGACGAGGATGCCCAAGAGAGATATACTCTGATAATGGCACAAATATGCGTTCTGCAGACCGAGAATTATTTTTTGTCCCCCAAAGGAATAACATGGAAATTCATTCCGCCGGCCTCCCCACATTTGGGGGGAAGTTGGGAAAGGTTAGTGAGATAATTGAAAAATGTCTTGAGAGTAACACTGAAAGAAAGATATCCAAAAGAAGAAGTTCTTAAAACTCTAATAGCAGAAGCAGAAAACATGGTAAATAGTATACCACTTACATATGTATCAAGTGACCCTTTGAACCCTGAAAGTCTTACACCCAATCATTTTTTCACTCAACTGTTCCAACGGAGCTGCACCATCTAACGGAAAATTTGAAGAAATAGAAGTGAGCTCTAGAAAACAATGGAGGGCTTTCCAGGCGCTAGCTAACATTTATTCTAGAAGATGGCAGAAATAGTTTTTACTCAACTTGAATAAACAAACGAAATGGTCTGCAGGAAAAGACTGTATCGCTCTAAATGATATCGTTCTAATTGTGGATGAAACTTTGCAAATAAATTTGTGGCCGCTTGGAAAAATTCAGAAGATTTATGGAGGAAAAGATGGAAAGGTTCGAGTAGTTGGAGTGAAAACTCAATTTGGAATTTACAAACGACCGGTTGCCAACATATGTAAATTACTCCACAACAATAGAACTGAATGAAAGATAAGAAGAAAACACGGAAGTAGTTATTTCATCGAGAGGGGAAGAATGTTATAGTTATTTTGATATCTCTGTATATATTTATGGAGTGTGTTGATTTTGTTATTTATTGAAAAAAAAGAGAAGTTTGACAGTGACGTGTAATTTTGACGAAAAGTAAAACAGTTCACGAAAAGTGTATTTCAATAGTTTATTTCGACTTTAAACTAAAGAAAATATTTTACAGTAGGACTGACTAGTCTAAACAACCACTAATTGTCTTACTGAATGTTCGAACATCAATGAAATACTGCATCTGGTGAGGCAAAAGAAATCGTTCATTTGAAAAATACAATAAACGTCCATCACAAATGTGCATGCACCTAAATTTGACTGAACACCAGCCTTGAAAGATCCTCTATACAACAATAATTACCATTTTTTTATCATCAGTGATAAGCAACAAATTGTCATGATTAATCAGTTTCCTCTGAGAGTAACGCAATGGACCAACAACCTCATATTGATTGTTTTTCTTTCTTAGACTCCAAAGCATACATATTTACTGAAATATCAATAACATTCTTGAACTGTGTAAAATCCTCCGACACATAACGTTTACCTGGAAATAATACGGGTATCACAGACTGCACGGAGCAATGCTGGCTTCATTCTTCACAATTACGACACCTGTTCGATGTTTTCCGGCAGTTTTACGTACGATGATCTAACAAAGGACTATTTTTGTTTATATTCACCTCGAGGAACATAATTTCTTCACAACTTCATTCTTAAACAAACAAGTAACATGTTGGACTTTCTTCCACTATTTCGAAACATCTGTTACTACTGACCTGATCATCAAATTGTGTAGTTTGAACAATGATGATATGGCTTCAAATAAACCAATCAAATTCCTCAGTTCGGATGACATAATTGCCAAACACTTCCATGTGGATCTTGATGGAGTTGTGTTGTGACTGGCCTCGATATCATAGGAAAATGGGGCATACTCAGTAAATACAATATTATAGCCACTTCAATTTCACTCCTCCCTAGTAACTCTGTCGTTGATTTACGATTCTGTTTGTTGATGGGAAGGTCTGAAAAACTTTTTGGGTATGTAGACTGTGAGTATGTAGACAAGTTGAGCGATTATGCACTACGTATAATATCGTGATAGAGAATGGATTTACTCATTCCTCACGTGGAAGCAGGATTCACAGAAGTCACCTTGAATGCCCTTTCCCAAAGTAAATTCCAGAACATCTTAATATCAAGGTCAAACAACAACTACCTCAAGGTCAATATCACACAAACATCGCCACACACATACTACACACGTCCAGGGCGCATTTTACCACATGTTCTCTCCTGTATCAATAAAACTGCTTTGAGAAAATTTTAACGTGACAACGTTGTATGCCAGAATGGTGTGTATATGCTCCACCTGACAACAGGTCCCCGAGTTCGGGTGTCTGCGAGAACCTTGCATACCGGTACGCCAGCTAACTCTACGAAACCTGCTACTCCCAATGATGATACATCACAGTGAAGTACTATTTTTGCCGTGGGATTATATAACTGCAAAACAGATGCTTTTTGAAGATAGTCCAAATTGCTGATTCAAAATATGACACATTTTCTTACATACTATCAACAATACTGTGACACTGACATTTCTGTGATAACACATTTATCTATTGATATAAGAACCGATTTAGCGATGCTGTCTGAAGGTAAGCTGGACATAGCCATAGACCTAACTTATTTGCCTGAATGTATGTTATATTCGTAACATAACAACACGACTTCAGTATATGATCAAGGGAGAGTTAAAATAATGTTAATGTCATGTGTCCTGTGACGAGTTATATATTCCACGGGCAGAACTCCATCAAAGCACAAACATGAAACATATTTTCCTAATTTCCACCCTTGACGAGGTGAGCATTGTAGAATATCGAGGATACATCCAGATACACAATTTGATTTATTAATAAAAATTTAAATATCTAAAGCGGTCGAGTTTACCTCTGCCCAGAGACACACCACACCACTG
The DNA here is from genome assembly GCA_018342105.1 of Gonioctena quinquepunctata. Taxonomy (NCBI): domain Eukaryota; kingdom Metazoa; phylum Arthropoda; class Insecta; order Coleoptera; family Chrysomelidae; genus Gonioctena; species Gonioctena quinquepunctata. Next base: position 208,087 of record JAFIRS010001348.1, on the reverse strand, counting down.
TTCTACTGATAGTTTCATAAAAAGAAATCCCAAACGCAATAAAAATCATGTGTCATCATTTATGGTAATTTATGCTACAAGCGGACAGCAGATTTATCGAACGGATCCCACTCAATTTCGTCTACTATACACTTTAAACGGGGAATCATAATTATTGATCTTTCCGTTCGCCTTCACAATAGGGAACACGCATGATTTTATTTTATTTTTTATTTTCCGTCAGTTAGGTCCACAAACATTATATTTTGTGAAAATATTTTCTCAAATTCCAAAATGTTGTCGAAATTTTAAAATTTGAAGGTATTCCTGAATTGAAACTCGATTTGACCTTCACTGAATAACGTCCCCCAATCACTGGCGCCAATTGTGGTTGTTTCAGGAATATTGATAGAAAATACGATTTCTTACAACCCAAACATAAATTCATTCTCATTTTCAATATGATGTTTCAGTAACAATTGCAAATGATATGATAATAAAAATATCAGTACAACATATAAACGAAGACATGAAATTATAGTTGACAGTTCGAAGCAACCAGCAGTAAAAGATTGAACTATGCGAAGTAACAATGCAAACATCCATCAGAGGCGCTAGGAGTACGTTTTTAATTGCTGATCTCTGTAGGAAGTAATATCTATGTGCAACTCCAAATATTTTAGGAAAGGGGCACATGTCCGTTTCCCATTCGACATTATCCGATATTGCTGGAAATACTGGCCACACTAAGTAATTTCAGAAGGCTTTACAGTGGCAGTAAACTTAAAACTACTAATTATTTTCGGAATGATTCGGGCCAGTAAGGGAAAAACAAATACAGAACACAACCTATTGCTGTCATGGTGAAATATTCCAATACAATTTGAAACATTATTCTGTTGTATTTGTAGATGAGAATATTAATTTTGCAGTGATCATCTGATAATAACTGATTTTAGATTATGTCCCGTCACTGTTGATAGTGTTTTGATTTTAAATCATAACCTAACCTACCTTTTTCAATTTGGGGAGGGGATACTGTGACTACATGACCTTTTCTGCAACAGTAGCACCAGTAAATTTGTAGCCTCTAAGTTTCAGTAAAATTGGAACGATTAACTTTAGTGGGCAGTACTGTTCGGGAGTATCGGAACATGCCCTATCATGTACGATTTTGAACGAACCCTATATTTTTAGTTGAAAACGAACTTATTCAACTTACATTGGAAAGGATATTCATCAGTGATATGACGCCACTGTGTCATAATTCCGTGACATTGAGTTATTTTACCGATATCTACATGTGATATATCTACATCTACATGAATGTGACATTTAAAGAAACATATAACAATGCTGGCTGGAATAAATGACCACCTCATATACTATATTCTGACAGGTCATGATGGGTAGCAGAAATTAACATTCATTTATGAGAATATTATGATGAATTTAGGGAAATCTCTTAATTTCAAAGATAAAATATAATGGTTATTTATGCAACAAGTGCAAAAAGTAAGTGTTTATTGCACTCGACGTGAACACGTCGAGTGAATAAACACTTTTTCACGAGTTGCATACAATATTTTTTATACGTTCATGCAAAAACAAAAAAATATTTTATTCAGATGGCAATAAGTGTAGGAAAATAAAAAGCGTACTAAAAATTGCGTCGATTTGACGTTTATGTTTGTCATGATCACAAAAGACAGATGTAGGATGACAGATGAGTGCAATAAACATTTTATTGCACAGTGCAATAAAGAACCATATTTTTCACTAAATATAGTTCAATAAAGTTTTGTTTTTTGCATGAACGTAGAAAATAGTTATTTGTGATTATGACAAACATAAACTTCAAATCGACACAATTTTTAGTACGCTTTTTATTTTCCTACACTTGGTGCCATCTGAATAAAACATTTTTTGGTTTTTTGCATGAACGTAGAAATAACTATTTTCTACGTTCATGCAAAAACAAAAAAATGTTTTATTCAGATGGCACTAAGTGTAGGAAAATAAAAAGTGTACTAAAAATTGCGTCAATTTGACGTTTATGTTTGTCATAATCACAAAGACAGATGTAGAATGACAGATGAGTGCACAGTGCAATGAAGAACCACTTTTTCCACTAAATATAGTTCAATAATGTTTTGTTTTTTGCATGAACGTAGAAAAATAATATAATCGTTCTGCCAAACTCAGTGTTTTCCACTGAAATAAAATTATATTATACTGACTGGAATGCTCTTAGTTCCATTGCGCATCCATATAAAGTGACAACCCTAGGAGCAGGTGAAAGGAGGCACATGAAACTCAGCAAAGAAATACTCAATTGGTTATGTATGTGGGTGCGAGAGAGATATTCAACTGCACGTACTATATGAATTCTGTTATTATCTTTTGTTATCTTTTGTTTATAAACACGCCATTGGTGTACAGGGTGGTTAGTGGTTAACCAGTTATCTCTTGAAGGAGCGGAAAGAATCCCGGAAATATTACGTTTTACAAGTGAGTGTTCCCATTGTACATTACCTATATGGTCGAAGTTTTGAACATTTTTTATTCTACAGGTTTCTGAAGAATACCTACAAGCAATGGCTTGAAAGTATAGGTGTTTACTCTGAGATTAATTAGTCAAAACATAAGAAAATTTGCTCTGATCACTTCGAAAATGATTGTTTCATTAGAACTGGCTTCAGTGTGACACTAAAACCACACTCAAAACCCACCCTGCCAGTAGTAGAAAAGTGCACCAGAGTCCATCAGCTCCCACACCACGTTTCGAGTCTGAATCCACTGTGACTGTAACATCTCCCGAAAACAAATATATATATATATATATATATATATATACATATATATATCTGCTTCTGATGGTACCCCAACAATCATACTTAAAACGCTCAAGAGTAGAATTGAAAGTAGACTTTGAGGGGTGGGAAATCATGGGTTTTAGTGCCTTGGAATAAAAAATGGGTAAATGTTCACTTATCGTAATCCTCCTCTCGAAGAATTGTCGTTGAGTGCAAATGTATGTCTCCTGATGAATCTAACATTCTGTTCAGTTAATTCGAATTGTTGTTTGTGTTGTTTGAAAGATATTTTTGTGGAGAAACAAGCTTCTTGCCACATCCCCAGAAATGGACCAACAGCCAAACAAGCCAAATGTCGAGGTTTACAGAAAATATGCTAAAACTTATTTCAGCAGGCTAATTTGTCAAAGTATGATAAGTAAAATATGTTTGCCTCCTACCATAGATTTTTTTAGGCTGAAGGTTACATTTCCAGGGAGTGTTCAGTGTTTCATTCATTGCAATACTTTAGAAAATATAATTTTTAGTTCATTCTCTACGATTATTTATAAAATTGTATCAAAACTTTCAATCATTCTCTGCAGAAACATTTTATTTGGACTAATCATCTCTCAAACAAAGTCCCCTTGTTATGAGTCACAAAGTTTAGAATAATTTTTATATTAGATTAATTTCTACATTTGTTGGTCTTCCAAAAAATTGTGTAATTTTGAATTTTATGAATAATACTGGGTTTGTGGACAGTGAATGATTTTCAATGTTCACTTTATGAACTATCAATTCACAATCAGCTAAACCCCTATTGGAAATTCAAAATTAGATGCCAGCGCCAGAGTGGCAAAAATTCAAACCAGACATACTTATATTGTTTGTCTGTTTTCTCAGAGGTTATACACTTGTGTTCGGAGTTTTTCTGAAAATATTTCCATTTGGTATAATTTTCCAGTTTTTTTGTGTAGTGTTATTCATTTCAAGACTCTAGTGAGGTGGTGTATTTAAATCTTAAGACAATATCATTTGCGAAAACTCTCTTTGAAGGAGACAAAGTATGCTCTAAATTGCTTTTAAAAAAATATTTTTCGATGTTTCTGGACAGCGTAGTGAAGTCATCGGGAATTATTATGAATTATTTTGAAGAAATGTAACACATTATTATTTGTGGATGTTTGTATTTCATTTAAAACAAACAAGATGGTGTGAAAATGTGTCCTTATCACCTAGATACACATATATAGTCACTCATTCATTTATTGACCTTTTCTTCCAAGTCGGCGCATCTGGTCATTTCCTATCTAGCAGGAAATCCGTTTCCATCCAGCCTTCAACCGGCGTAGACTAGAAGGATGTTGTGGGTGGGGATGCAGCGTGTCTTGCTCTAATAAGCAATACTGCAAACCCCTGATTATTGCATGCTCGTCAATGACGGCGGGACAATCACAAACACAGAATGTATCATTCACACAGTGTTCTGGGTAGGCCTTGTTACTAACTCCATACGCCACCTAGGAGCAGCACTGTTAATTTGAACACAACAGCGAATCGTCGAGGACCATCTTCGGCCCGGCTATGAAATTTTAACATTCAATTCTCACAAATTAAATGAAAAATTTCTGCCCTGGCCGAGAATCGAACTCACGACCTTTTGATCATGAGTCGGACGCTAACCCACCGCGCCAATCCCCCCCCCCCTCAACACAAAATATTGTTATTATTCCAATTTAACCCAAGGTCAGGACGCTCTAAGGCCCACCCATCTGAATTCCATAGCTTTGTTCGGTTCTTTAATTGGGAACTGTTGCGCAGAACTATCGACGCAATAACCAAAGTTCTGAACGATTCAGAACTATTTCTAATTTAATAAAAACCAAAACGTGCTCGTGAATAGTGTGGCGGAACCTGTTGGTGTAGTGGTGAACTGATATAGAACTGACAACTGACGTTAAATTTGCTATCGGTTCGCTATCTAAAAATTGTATTCTGTGTCTGTGACTTCTCGATTTTCGGCAAACACTTTGGAAACCCAAAACAAAACCGTTTTCTGTTATGATGTCCGGTAAGAATTGAAATTTGTGAAAATGATGAATTTGACTCAGATATTTTTTTGCAGCGCCGACAGAATTATCGGAGTTTTTGTATTTGAAAGACAGCAAAGATGACTCTTCAGATGATATTCATTTTAATAGGGACAAAACATTTCTTCCAAATTTACAAACCCAAAGTCGCCACGGGGGAAATAAAAAGCATGAAAAAGCTTTGGGAAATTATTCGAAGAGAAATCTCCAATCTGTTCAGAATAACAATTTCTGCTTCGAAATGTGAAAACAGATTTAAAGTTCTAGAAAGGAATTACAAAAAAAAACAGTGGATACAAATAACAAAAGTGGGAGGGAAGGAAAGACTTTGAGTATGAGAGAGAATTCTTTAAAATATATGGGAAAAAACAAACATTGCACCGAAAATATTACTTAGCTCTGATGAAATCATAGAATCTAGAAATGCTGAGAACATTGAACCTGGAAAGGCTGAGAAAGTGAAACAACACTAATTGATTGACAAGACACCAACGACTAGTCAGGCAGTTTCAGCTCATACTTCCTTGCTGGGGATGATGAAAATTTGGGGGTAATGTTAAACATTCCGGATGAAGAACCTTCTGCAAAAAAAATATCACAGAAACGAAAGAAAATATCCAGTGAAGCTTACAAAAAAAGGAATGAAATACTGACAGATATTGAGAATGATTTAAAAAATTATTACGAAGATAAGTTAAAAATTGAAAATAAAAAGCTACAATTAAAAAAAGACAGTTTGAAAGATAGAATAAAAAGAACCGAGCTACTGAGGGACAAATGGAACTCTAGTTAAGAATTGCAATGGTGTAATATTTTCCAGTTAAATGTTCATGTTTTATTTATTTTTGTTCTGCTAAAGTGATGAAGACTTATTCATTTTATTATAGAAAATACATATTTATTTTGTACTAAATACATTAAAAATAAAGAATATCAAAATGTGCTATTCATTAAAAAATCGTGCAGCCAGATAATTACTGAATAATAATCCAGATGGGCTTCCTTCGTTTTCTTCATTAACATGTTCTTCCATGACCTGCATATTCACATTCTCTTCAACCTGTTGCATTTCTTCTGTATCTTCTTCCTCTCTGGATAAATTGTGCAGGACACAAGCCCGAATAAAATGGCGAATCACTGTCATATCTCTTAATTTGAGATGGTATAGTTGCCGAAATTTTTGTTTCATTATCCCAAATGTGTGCTCGATTGTGACACGTACATGGCACAATTTCTTATCAAACTGTCTTTCCATTGGTGTTAAGTTTCCCGTGTATTTATAAGGAGTAATGAGGTTTCTCAGACATGGATATGCACTACCCCCCAAAATATATTTATCTACACATTTCTCTTCCAAACTTCTTCAATTGAAGAGTTCCTGAATACGCGGCTGTCATGCACAGAGCTTGGAAACCCAATAAAATATCCAGTCGTTTTTTATTACTATCACATATTCCTTGCACCTGAAACATCAATATTCAATTAATGCAGAGATACAATATATATGAATATGTATAATATACATGTACTGAATGGAATTTTTTTCTGTTATAGTAAGATTCAGGATCCTCTGTTGAGGTATCATTTCTCACATGGGTCCCATCAATCACTCCCAATACATCCTTAAACCCCATGTTTTCAAAATCATTCAATATTTGTGATTTTTCTTCTTGTGTTGGCCAGGTGATGACAGATTTGGACATGTTTGATAAAAAAATTGAAACATTTTTTATAATTTTATGTAATGTACTTTAAGTGATATTGAACCTATCTGCTACATCCCGGAAAGATGCAGCTTCATGGCCTGCATACCACAAGAAAACTAAAATTATTTTCTTTGGAGTAATTCTAGTATGTCCGGTTTCGGTTTTCGAATAAAACTCAGATCCCTAATAGGCATGAGATAGAGATTCATGTATACTTCTATCAACTCTAGCAAAAAAAAATGATTAAAGAGTTTTTTTTTAATATCTACCTAAAATGTTCTTTGAATGCTTTGTCGTTTAGCATGTATATAGTATTCTCAAAATAGTTCCCATTTTTTATGTGACTAGATTGCAATTCTTGAAAAATAACCCCCAAGAGACCATCGACTTCATCTCCAGATGATGAACTCGACGACGAACTTGACAATAATATATCCAATTCCATATTTACCAAGATGTCTATTATCTAATATAAGACAAATTAATGAATAATAGAAATCAGCATGTATTCCGGTACATACATGAGATTTATTATTATAACCTCAAATAGAGGATATTGACGAAATACGCATGAGTGAAATTATCGATTCGAAGTAGTTCAAGCTTGACGGCAGGGACTAGTGAGAACGGTTCAAATTGGTTCGAGACGAGTTCAAATTAAACCAAAACAAGCAATAGCGAAATCCTTAACCGTTCGCGTCGAACTCGAACGCGTATTCCAAAAGACGCATCCTCAGAACGGTTCAGAATCTGATAATGTGAGAACCCGAACAAAGCTCATGTCACTCGGATATATCATTTTTTGGGGATCATTTGACTAGCGCCATCTACAAATTGACCCCACTTGTATCCAATTTTTCCGTCGTTTGGTTGACTGACTATGTATCTTTAGACAATGGCCACACATTTATACCGTATGTGAATTTGGTAACACTACCAAGTGTATGTGACCAAATTCAAACCAAATGTTTCAGTAATCGTTTATTTGCATCGTGTTTTGTCAAATGATTAATTAACCAACTTGGTTCTGGTTTGGAATTTATTAAGTCATGTAACCAAGAGAAAGGTTTGAAACTCTGCTATCTAATTCGGAATTGTGTCATCTGTCAATGACAGTGAGCTCAGGCAAAGATTAGAGGTTAGAACAAGATCCCGCACAGACCAAATGGCGCGAAAATCAGGTTATGACCTTCAAATTTTACTATAATGTTTACAAAGATTAGAGGTTAGTTTACCCCCTACTCTTTGATGTTTACATCTGTCTGTCAAATATCAGATGACTGATTTTTTCTCGAAGTCTCCTGGCGATTTTTGATTATTCGAAAGGATTTTTCCTCAAAACGTTTTTTTCAAAGCGATTTGGCGAATATTGACATACACGAGTTGTTTGTTCGATTTTGTTTTTATGAGCCTCAAATGGAGATTGCAAGGAAAAAGTGAATTGGATCAAATTTGTATTCTCTCAATAGATGAAGTTTCTTTGAAAGCTGGTATCCAGTATGATCTGAAAATTGATGAAATTATCGGGATTTGGGTGAGTAATCTCTTCAATATTTTGTTTCTTGAAGATGGCTTTTTATTTGAAAAATTAATTATTTATTTTTTTAGGTAAATGAAAGGATTTTATTCCAGTTAAAAATGCCTTAGTATTGATGGCCAGAGGAATACACGAATATTGGAAACAACCATTGGGATATTTCTTTCTAAGTTCAATATATAGTGCTTCGTATCTCAAACCAATAGTATTTGATTGTATCACCAAAATGGGAGAAATAGGACTTGATGTTCAAGCTCTTGTATCTGAATAAGTGAATTAGGTGTGAATAACTTTATATTTCAGGTGGATGACAAAAATATTTTCTAAATTTTTGATACACACACACATTTACTTACATTAAATCTCTTAAGGAAACAGAAAAGTTTTGACATTGGCCCACGAGACAGAAGTATCAATGTACAAATAGATTTTCCCGATATTTCAAAGGACGCCACACCCAAGTAGCACACAGAGGTCATAATTCGGTTGTACAAGACGTCCACTACACCTTTCGCAAGAGTCCATGACTTATGTCTTGTAATATGCTGAGACGTCGCTATGTATGCCAATACGACAAAAAGGCACACTTTTCACATCGACGTTATAAAGTTCTGGTAATGACTTTCTAATATAGAATTACAATATGTATACCATATAAAAAGATTTTATGTAATATCAATATAATATATAAGTCAGCCTTCCTTTACATGTTTATGATACTCTGTGACCATAATAGTTATCGAGATAAAAATGATTTTCATTTATGTCTTTAAGAATTGTTCTGAAACTCTAGTAACCAAGCAAATCCATTTTTACGATCAAAATCCAATTCTACTCACTTAAAATGCATGCGCCTCGAAAATGAAGAGGGATAAATATTTATTTTAATTTCAGAAAAAATATATTTCATCAATTTTTCTCATTAATCGTTGAAATATGTAGACCATATTACGAAAGATACTTGATTAGCACATTTCCAATGATTTTTAAATTGATATAACACCCAGGGTCCCATATTTTTTATTTTAAATATTTTTGTTCCAATATGGCTACCAGAATGATGTTATCAATCAATCGAAAAACATGGATGCCGTGTCAAAAAGTTGTAATTACTCCGGTTTGTACTATCATAGAATAGTTTACGAGTGTCTCAAAGACATCGCAATATCTTACATAAAAAAGTTGTAATGTAGTCGCTATGACCACAAGTAGCAAGTTTTGTTGTACTAACGTCGTATAAATTGTGCAGGACACAAGCCTGAATAAAATGGCAAATCACTGTCATATCTCTTAATTTGAGATGGTATAGTTGCCGAAATTTTTGTTTCATTATCCCAAATGTGTGCTCGATTGTGACACGTACATGGCACAATTTCTTATCAAACTGTCTTTCCATTGGTGTTAAGTTTCCCGTGTATTTATAAGGAGTAATGAGGTTTCTCAGACATGGATATGCACTACCCCCCAAAATATATTTATCTACACATTTCTCTTCCAAACTTCTTCAATTGAAGAGTTCCTGAATACGCGGCTGTCATGCACAGAGCTTGGAAACCCAATAAAAATATCCAGTCGTTTTTTATTACTATCACATATTCCTTGCACCTGAAACATCAATATTCAATTAATGCAGAGATACAATATATATGAATATGTATAATATACATGTACTGAATAGAATTTTTTTCTGTTATAGTAAGATTCAGGATCCTCTGTTGAGGTATCATTTCTCACATGGGTCCCATCAATCACTCCCAATACATCCTTAAACCCCATGTTTTCAAAATCATTCAATATTTGTGATTTTTCTTCTTGTGTTGGCCAGGTGATGACAGATTTGGACATGTTTGATAAAAAAATTGAAACATTTTTTATAATTTTATGTAATGTACTTTAAGTGATATTGAACCTATCTGCTACATCCCGGAAAGATGCAGCTTCATGGCCTGCATACCACAAGAAAACTAAAATTATTTTCTTTGGAGTAATTCTAGTATGTCCGGTTTCGGTTTTCGAATAAAACTCAGATCCCTAATAGGCATGAGATAGAGATTCATGTATACTTCTATCAACTCTAGCAAAAAAAAATGATTAAAGAGTTTTTTTTTAATATCTACCTAAAATGTTCTTTGAATGCTTTGTCGTTTAGCATGTATATAGTATTCTCAAAATAGTTCCCATTTTTTATGTGACTAGATTGCAATTCTTGAAAAATAACCCCCAAGAGACCATCGACTTCATCTCCAGATGATGAACTCGACGACGAACTTGACAATAATATATCCAATTCCATATTTACCAAGATGTCTATTATCTAATATAAGACAAATTAATGAATAATAGAAATCAGCATGTATTCCGGTACATACATCGAGATTTATTATTATAACCTCAAATAGAGGATATTGACGAAATACGCATGAGTGAAATTATCGATTCGAAGTAGTTCAGCTTGACGGCAGGGACTAGTGAGAACGTTCAAATTGTTCGAGACGAGTTCAAATTAAACCAAAACAAGCAATAGCGAAATCCTAACCGTTCGCGTCGAACTCGAACGCGTATTCAAAGACGCATCCTCAGAACGGTTCAGAATCTGATAATGTGAGAACCCGAACAAAGCTCTGTCACTCGGATATATCATTTTTGGGGATCATTTGACTAGCGCCATCTACAAATTGACCCCACTTGTATCCAATTTTTCCGTCGTTTGGTTGACTGACTATGTATCTTTAGACAATGGCCACACATTTATACCGTATGTGAATTTGGTAACACTACCAAGTGTATGTGACCAAATTCAAACCAAATGTTTCAGTAATCGTTTATTTGCATCGTGTTTTGTCAAATGATTAATTAACCAACTTGGTTCTGGTTTGAATTTATTAAGTCATGTAACCAAGAGAAAGGTTTGAAACTCTGCTATCTAATTCGGAATTGTGTCATCTGTCAATGACAGTGAGCTCAGGCAAAGATTAGAGGTTAGAACAAGATCCCGCACAGACCAAATGGCGCGAAAATCAGGTTATGACCTTCAAATTTTACTATAATGTTTACAAAGATTAGAGGTTAGTTTACCCCCTACTCTTTGATGTTTACATCTGTCTGTCAAATATCAGATGACTGATTTTTCTCGAAGTCTCCTGGCGATTTTTGATTATTCGTAAGGCTTTTTTTCCTCAAAACGTTTTTTTTCAAAGCGATTTGGCGAATATTGACATACACGAGTTGTTTGTTCGATTTTGTTTTTATGAGCCTCAAATGGAGATTGCAAGGAAAAAGTGAATTGGATCAAATTTGTATTCTCTCAATAGATGAAGTTTCTTTGAAAGCTGGTATCCAGTATGATCTGAAAATTGATGAAATTATCGGGATTTGGGTGAGTAATCTCTTCAATATTTTGTTTCTTGAAGATGGCTTTTTATTTGAAAAATTAATTATTTATTTTTTTAGGTAAATGAAAGGATTTTATTCCAGTTAAAAATGCCTTAGTATTGATGGCCAGAGGAATACACGAATATTGGAAACAACCATTGGGATATTTCTTTCTAAGTTCAATATATAGTGCTTCGTATCTCAAACCAATAGTATTTGATTGTATCACCAAAATGGGAGAAATAGGACTTGATGTTCAAGCTCTTGTATCTGAATAAGTGAATTAGGTGTGAATAACTTTATATTTCAGGTGGATGACAAAAATATTTTCTAAATTTTTGATACACACACACATTTACTTACATTAAATCTCTTAAGGAAACAGAAAAGTTTTGACATTGGCCCACGAGACAGAAGTATCAATGTACAAATAGATTTTCCCGATATTTCAAAGGACGCCACACCCAAGTAGCACACAGAGGTCATAATTCGGTTGTACAAGACGTCCACTACACCTTTCGCAAGAGTCCATGACTTATGTCTTGTAATATGCTGAGACGTCGCTATGTATGCCAATACGACAAAAAGGCACACTTTTCACATCGACGTTATAAAGTTCTGGTAATGACTTGCCAATATAGACTTATATAAGCCAGTCGCAAAAGGGTCGTTCTGTGGTCTTAGTGTAGTCATTATATCATTATGCATGAAGGTCATAATCTTTCTAATATAGAATTACAATATGTATACCATATCAAAAGATTTTATGTAATATCAATATAATATATAAGTCAGCCTTCCTTTACATGTTTATGATACTCTGTGACCATATAGTTATCGAGATAAAAATGATTTTCATTTATGTCTTTAAGAATTGTTCTGAAACTCTAGTAACCAAGCAAATCCATTTTTACGATCAAAATCCAATTCTACTCACTTAAAATGCATGCGCCTCGAAAATGAAGAGGGATAAATATTTATTTTAATTTCAGAAAAAATATATTTCATCAATTTTTCTCATTAATCGTTGAAATATGTAGACCATATTACGAAAGATACTTGATTAGCACATTTCCAATGATTTTTAAATTGATATAACACCCAGGGTCCCATATTTTTTATTTTAAATATTTTTGTTCCAATATGGCTACCAGAATGATGTTATCAATCAATCGAAAAACATGGATGCCGTGTCAAAAAGTTGTAATTACTCCGGTTTGTACTATCATAGAATAGTTTACGAGTGTCTCAAAGACATCGCAATATCTTACATAAAAAAGTTGTAATGTAGTCGCTATGACCACAAGTAGCAAGTTTTGTTGTACTAACGTCGTAACGCTATCAAAACAGAAGAATATATACACTGAGTGCATAAACATTCCGCTAGTTCCGCCTAATGGAAAACGCTAAAAATAACTGACATTTACAATAGAGGTTATGTTGAATATTCAAATATTTTTTAATTTCACTCGAAGCTAGTGCACATACATATTATTCATTCATTCATCACAATTGGAGGAACTGGATGAACTTCATTTTTTTGCAGTGTCCCGATAGACTGATTAATTATTTCAGATGTTAATTCTGGGGTAGGCACTCATCCTTCCTCTTTATATTCTTCTATACGCTCCAGTTCTCTTGTAAGGCAGATTGGATTTTTGTTTTGGCATTTTAATCATTCATACGGAACTGAATATTCTACATACATAACACAATATACCTATCCAACAAAAATAATCTAACCATAGATACATAATGTAATCATTACGACCAAAGTTCATCAGTTGATAAAACTACATTACATGAGTACAATATGTAGTGTAGAAACGTTTCAAAAATCTATTCATTAGAACAATTAATTTTAAAATTTTTTAAACCACAGTACAACTTCATCTCGAAAATTCTTATTTCTTTTATACACGACGTCATAGCAACGCCTGAAGGTTATAAAACGCACATTAACTTTTTGGTTCTAAAACATACAAATACGTGGTCTTTAAGACGGTATAAGAAGTCATTATGTCAATTTTATGACTCTGTGCTACTTGGGCAGATAAGAGGGAAATTGAGGTATGCTGATTTTTGAAGGTAACATAGATGATGTCAGTAAGGCAAGGAGAGAAAACAATCTAAATCAGTTTTTCTTTTAATTTTCAGTAACACCCGCATGAGATAATCGGAGAAGGAGGGGGATCTAAACCAAGCAGTTGGTCGGAGGAACAAGGCCCACTCTCAAGATCGACAAGGCTACCATTATTAGTATAATTATCACTTTTTAATAAACACATGAGTTTTTCAAGTAAGCGTGGACTTTTCATTCTATGAAGATATCTTGATTTTAGCTAGTAAATTCCGAACCATCACAGAGTGTTCCATGGCTCTTTAGAAAAAATTAACCACTATATTTAGTATTTTTCACCTCCAAATCAAATATACTTATAGTCAGAAGATTGTCATCTCATATGCAATTTTTTTTACAAAATCATATATAAAAGTAATGATAAAAATATTTGACTTGCTAGTTACTAGATTAATTACAATCACAAGTTTGGACAAAGGTACTTCAGAGAAGATACAAATCAATTTATACATATACGAGTCATTTTACTACGAAGATAATTTGAATTCTTGTGATAAGATAGCAGCCGTGTTGTTTGCCAAAATAGTGAACATTTCTTAATTTGCCCAAAAGCTGAGAGACTATCAGTGTTCACAATTTGTAAAACCAATTGAAGCTTCGTCCTCTGAAGCTGTAGAGATGAAGCTTACGTAACAGTCAAAAGCTTTAGATATATCACAAAACACTGCACTGCTCACTTCCTTCAGACTAGAATATAGATTTTTCAGAAAGATAATTTATTTATTGAAATTATTCATTGAATTTTAGATCCGTACTAACTCTGCTAGACATACTAGAATGACCGTTTTAAAAGTTAGGTTCCGTTTTGTCCCTGGAAAACTTAGGGCAAAGTTTTGCTGCTGTCATAGGGACAAAAACACAGCCCCTTATGAGATTTTTTGTGTATGCATTAACTTGTCTAGTATATAAATCACTACACTTAACAATAACCCGTTTTTATCACATTTTCGTCAATCCTAGCGAACTATCCATGGAATAGGTAGCTTGAAAAAAAAAATTTATCTGAAACTAAACTTTGAATAGTTACAATCTAATGTAGACCTTTTTGGTTCGATCGTCAACTCACATTCAGTGATCCAGTCCTTTTTGAGAATTTCATAATTCAATATAAATAAATTGACCTAACCTAACCTGCCCAACAAAAATGGGGTCCATATCATATATCTATCGTCAATAAGTGAACCTGTTCGACACATTCTGAAGACTAAAACAATCATTTATAAATCATGAAATGTTGAAATTTCAATTGTGTCAATTCATCGATTCAATTTCATGCCGAACATATTCTCTTAATATTTCATCCCATTGGAAAACCTTGATAATTCCTACATTTTTTTAATACGAAAACACCCGAAGGTCCGAATCGTTTCCTCGTGTACGATCCCCGACACTTGATGTCACATGACAGGTTTTCCTGACTCCTAATTGGCTAAACCCAATCTAAACCAAACTCTGATTTTATCAATGAAATCAAAAGTGACAGCATTTGGAGGATTTTGAAACGATTTTACTATTTCATTCATTAATAGGGTTAGTGATTTCTCTTGTTACTCTACTCTTTGGCTCAGGCTCAGTCATTTTAAATAGGCCTTTTCATTTAGATGATTTTTGAGGCGCATGCGCTCGTTTTGAGACCCAAAGTCTGATTGGCTATTGGGAAAGTGAATAGCCATTGGTTGGTTTTGAAATAACAATTTGAGATTGGCTTAGTTCAAAATTAGCGGTATTTTCACATTATGTCAACAGTCAACTTCATGACAAATGCACCTGCATACATTGGCGTTCGTAACTTTCTTTGTAGGTTAAGTAATTATTACCTATTTTATACCGCCAAAAACCGTTCATTCGTAGATAAAATAATGTACACGAATATTTTCTAATGGTGAGTTTTCTTCTCCATGCAAATTCAAGTCAACTATCCATAGGAAAACTCGGAAATATTTTATTTCAAAAAAAAAAAAATATCGCCGTCAATGCCGTTGGGTCTGACAGGTGAACAAAGTTAGTCATTTGTCATCTAAATGAAAAAGCCTATTTCATTTGTTCAGCAGTTTTTGTAAAGCCCCTACTCAACATGTCTTCTTCAAGGCTCTTGTAAATGTCTAGGTTTTTTGCCATCCAAAATTGATATAATTTTCTTGTCCAAAAATATTTCGAGAAACGCACTGGTTTCTTCATCTGTCCAATTAATACCTTTGGACTTTTTTATAGGAGGTTCTGAACTGCAGCAACTCATTTTATATAAAAAATACTAACAAAAATATATAAAACAACTTCCGAGGTAATTATGCGGAAACTAAGGTTAGGAATCACAAAACATATTTTTTACTAACTCTCTCTCGCTCTATTTTTTATGGCTATTGTTTCCATTCGGTTCATTCAGCCAGTGCGATAACCACAACAGAACGCTTAGCAATCTTTCAAACCGAAATTTACAGTCAGGGTTGGTAAAATTTATCATACTGGCCACGTTTATACCGTGTCTTGGTATTGTAACGAACCTAGGCCGGACCTGTCGCCTCATTCATTGCCATCGGCAACGATGATGTCATCCCCGGAGATATTCGAGAACAATCCAGTCGCGCCGCCGCGGATAACAACGGTCAATATTGGAAGCAACTGGAACATGCTGGTTGCCAAGCGCCAGAATTGGAAAGATCGAGAATTCTGTAACGGAGATGAATAGGCAGCACTCAAGAGGGCACGACAGTCTGAGCGAGCCGATAGGATCGAGCGATACAGTGGCGTAGTTAGTATTATAAATTAGTTGTAAATTTAAGTGTGAAATAAATTAGTAAAACCAAGTTGAGTTTATTTACCTTACAATTGGTCTCAGAAGGGGGATTTTGAAAATAAATAAGTGATCGTGGAGTGGATAGTCAGAAAAAATAAATTGATAGACCTTTTTTACGCCCAAAATAGACAGTGACCCGGTTTTCGCGAAGTGGACAATTGTGCGTGGGAATATAAACTGATACACTCTTCGCGTGAAACAGACAATAGACTGGTGGCCCGTGGAAAATAATTCGCGAAGTGATTTTTTTTAACGGGCAAAAAGCAAGTACTCCAGGAAAGACTTGCAGAAGGACTTATACAAGAAGGTGAGGACCCCGAAACATTTTCATTCGGAGTTCCCGGAGGTGATTTGAGTCCGATAATAGAAAAACTTGAAGAACATTCTAGAAATCTGGAAGAGAAGATTCTAGAAAATTCAAGAAGCCTGGAAGATAAGCTCCTAGAAAACACAGAAGGCCTAAAAAAAGAACTCTGTGGTGTGGCGAATCGTCTAGACAAAAGAATAGGAACCGTCGAGGCAGAGATGGACAAGATGAAGGAAATAATCAGCGATGAAATCAAAGACGGAATCGAGGCAGAAATGGACAAAATAAAGGAAACGATGAGTAAGTTGGAAAAACGAATTGATAGTGCGCCCTCCACAGAGATGGTTAACAAAAATTCAATGCTGCACTTGAGTTTGAACTTGGATAAAGTTCAAGAGGGTATACAAGATGTCAAGGTCATTTCTGAAATGAAGCCACCCCAATTCGACGGAAAAACTCCATGGGAAAATTACCGCCGACAGTTCGAAGCAGCAGCCAAAGCAAACGGATGGAATGCAAAAGAAAGGGCTGTAGCACTAACACTTGCATTACGCGGAGAAGCGACAAATATTCTACGAACCCTCACCGCCCAAGAACAGGAGGACTATAATCATCTGATTAAACATATAGAATTACGGTATGGTCAATCTCATTTGGAACATGTATACCACTCCCAGTTGAAAAATCGCTGCCAAAAATCGGGCGAATCCTTACAAGAATTCGAAACTGACATTGCACGCTTGGTCCGTCTCGCATATCCAGCCACACCAGAAAATGTAATGGAGCGACTAGCGGTTCAAGCATTCCTGGATGGACTCCGTGACCAAGAAACCAGACAAGCGTTGACACTAGCCCGTCCAACACATCTCGTAGACGCACTGGCACGCGCTTTGGAATTCGAGGCAGCGAAACAATCTTGCAAAAGCCAGAGTAAAGTCCGAATGATTGAGGAAGACTCACAGGAGCCTGCTAATTTGGAAGCTGCCATAAGGAAAGTGATTAAGGAAGTGTTCCCTGAGAGAAGACAGTTAAGATGCTGGAATTGTGGAAAAATGGGACACCTGCGTAGCAAATGTCCAACATTCAAAGAATCGACACAGGAAAACTGAAGAAGGTCGATGAGGAGGGGCAATCGTCGGCCTGTGTACAACAAGCCCCTGTTAACAACGCATATGTCGCTGTCCTGCAACGACAGAACAGAGGTGTTTTCGTAGACGGTCTCATCAATAACGAGCCTTGCACCATGCTGCTAGATACAGGTGCGACTAGGACAATTCTCGGGCCTTCCTTTGCCAGAACACCGGAACGGATTGAACCGACAACTTGGAAGCTACGCACAGCAACAGGGGAGCCAGCTACTGTATATGGCGAGCTACCGATTGAAATAATTTTGGGCAGCACTAAAGTGAAACATCAGGCACTTGTAGCGGACATCGAAGACGATGCAATCATCGGAATGGACATCATGAATTCGAGAGGGTTTGAATTGGATTTCAAAGACGGCGTCCTACGTGTCAACGGAGAAGAGCTGGTACTTCATGGGAGAAGTGAGGAGTTGATCCGTGTGCTGTTGGCTGAAGATGTAAGCGTACCTGAGAGGGCTGAAACCATCCTGGAGGCTCGCCTGGACGGGAGTGCGAGCAGTGGAGACGTGGTGATGTTCGAGCCCAAACTTCATGATGAGAAAATTGGACGAGGGATTGCCCTAGGGAAAACCCTGTTACGTGCTGAGAAATTTGTGCCGGTAAGGGTCATGAATGTCAATTACTTTCCAGTGACCTTAAAGAAAGGAACAATTTTAGGGCACTGCTCGTCAGTTTCATCTATGATCCGGGGTGTACGAGGTACGATTAGCCAACCCAACAACTTGCCCACAGAACTAGAAAAATTAGTTGCCATCTCTTCCAAAGACAGCTCAACAGCCCAAACTAAGAGATTTAGTCAAAAAGTACCAAGACATCTTCGATACCGGACAAGGAAAAGGGGGTCGAACTAATGTGGTTCAGCACAAGATTGATACTGGGGGTGCCCGACCGATCCGGCAATCAGCAAGAAGACTTCCTCTTGCCAAGAAGGAAGAGGCTGACAAAATAGTCAGCGATATGGGAAAAGAAGGAGTTATCGAACCATCTGACAGTTTTTTTTTGCAAATGGTTCTTATCAACGAGTCATTGGGCATAGTTATGCTATATCAATGGGACAAACAACAGTGAGCAAATGTGTTGGAGAAATCAGTGACTTGATAGTACGCTTTCTTTCTGATACCTTGATAGAATTTCCGGACACTAGGGAAGCAAAACTCCATATAAAAACAGGTTTCATGGATACGAGACAGTTTCCTGGTGTTATTTATTGGAGCTATAGATTATACCCATATTGCAATATTAGCTCCTAGGATAGAAGAACATAATTATGTAAATCGTAAAGGATATCATTTCAAAAATATCCAACTTGTAATAAATTTTGAATTCTTAAAATGTATACAATTTGTTTTTTTTTTCTTTTAGATATGTGATAGTAAATTGCGTATATTAAATGTGAATCCTAGGTATGCAGGGGCCACACATGATTCATATATATATATGGAGAAGATCAGCAATTCGGCAAGAGCTACAAAATTGTTATGAAGCTGGTGATACAAACTCGTGGTTACTAGGGGATTCTGGTTATCCGTTAGAGCCTTGGCTCATGACACCTGTACCTAATGCTGCTGAGGGAACACCGGAAATGCGGTACAACTTTCGACATGCATCAGCAAGAAATGTCATTGAAAGATGCAATGGAGTTCTGAAAAACAGATTCCGTTGTTTATTAGGCGAACGGAAATTGAGATATGATTCAGAAAAAGTAGGAACAATAGTTGTAGCTTGTTGTGTTTTACACAATATATGTGTTCAAGGAAGATTGAATAATGATGATTTTCCCGAGATTTTACCTCCCAACCAGGTAGCAGAAGCTGTTGAAAATGCCAGAAATGATGGAGATGAAGGAGTGAGAACCAGAAGGATTTTAATAGGAAGATATTTTAACTGAATTGTTTAAAGACTTTTATATAGGAATAAATAAAAATCCAATTATGTGCATTTTTAAATTTTATTTTCACAAAACAAAAACGAACAAAATAAAAATAAACTCTGGAACTGAAAGAATTGAAGAAAAAAACTCTTAAATTTAAGTTATGTAAAAAAAACCTTCACCACACTAGATACTCATTTCGATAGCTATGTTATCGTCATTCGTAGATAAACTAATTAACTAAATTGTCAGAATTAGTTAACTGTAGTTTAGGTACTGATGATAACATAGTTATCGAAATGCGCATCTAGGAAAGTAGGATTAAGTGCGGTCAAGATTTTTTTTTACATAATTTCCATTGCGTGACATTACAGTGTTCATCCACCAGTATTAAACTCTGAAATGGCAGAAACTCAAAAATGCACGAACTATTGCAAAATAAATATCCACTTTGGTGGAAAACTTATTAACTTCTATCAAAGCAAAATAAGACACTAATTTTTCAAAATGTCTACTACTTCTTTTCCACTCGATGCTAGAGATCCTAAATCAACATTAATTTTTTCTAAAATATTAACTAGATCATTACGCATGCTGAGCATTGTGTCTGTACTTCCTGATTTTCTTAATATCTTTTGAGAATGCCTCTGCTCAACAGTACTTTCAGCAGTTTCACCTTGGTCCTGTAACGAGCATTCTGGTGTTGCTGAAGAAATGAGAATTTTAGTTAGTCATTTTCATATTTTTCAATATGTCATACGTCGTATCATTTTTTTTCCGAGTATTTTCATTTAGAAAATTCGGAAGTGGATACTTGACGTGTGGACAGCTTGGTCGTATTTGGTAAATGTGGCAGGAGTCTGCTGATAGGGTTGTGCTTTATTTGGATTCACTAGAATCAGTTTTGGAGTACCAATTGTTTGACAAAAGTCCCTGCTTGATGATACTGGAGAAATTCCTGACAAAACAGTTGAAGTCGGCTTTATAGCTTGTTTCAATATTTGATTATTGATTATGGCGATTTTATCATTTCCCTCTCTCTTGTTTCTGTGTACAGGAGGCATAATATCTTGTCCATGTTGGTTGTCCTGAAATAAGCTGCGATATATAGTGTATTTTGAAAAAAAAATAATACTCACACTCAGTCTACGTTTTTTCAGACCTACTTCATTATTTTGAGGATTACCCTCATAAGACGATTTTCCCATTAGACATAATAGTCTATTTTCAACAGAAGATAATTGTTCAATACATGGTGGACCACCTCCAGTTTTGCTTTCATAAGATTTAATTCCACCTGCTTTCGCTTTAACTTTAGATTTCCAATCGATGAGAGTCTGAAATGAATGACGAACATATTTTTGATATTTTGTTTGATAAGAACAGACTTTGCCATTGTTTCTTTGGGTAATTTTTATTACCTTCTTCCATTCCTTTATTGTTTTCTCACCATAACCAAGCGATTTCAGCTTATTTGAAAATTCATCCCATAACTCTGTCTGATTCAGTCTACCATGCACTCCTTGAAATTTGTGGGTAATGATTGAAGGGTGTTTTTCGGCAAAATCTAATAGCACATTCCAGTGATCCGCATTCACTCTCATTTTGAAGTTTCAACAACCCTAACCTAAAACGATCACTTCGAATGTGTAGTTTACAAACGATTTCATGCGGGTGTTTAGGGGAGAGGAAAAGGAAAATTCTACAAGGCATGCTACCAACTTCTCGTCTCAAAGCAAGATTTATCGGTTGCTAGGCGACGTGACGTCACTAAAATAGAATTCTATTCATCGTGCTCCCACTGCTGGTCCTCTCCAGTCGTACTGCTGGAGAAAAAGGATGGATCGACACGCTTTTGTGTAGACTATCGCCAACTTGATAATGTCACGAAGGACAGTTACCCTCTCCCGATAATAGATGACACCCTAGACACGTTGGCTGGTTCCACGATTTTCTCGACCCTTGATCTGAAGAGTGGATACTGGCAAGTTGAACTGGCTCAGGAAGATCGAGAAAAGACTGCTTTTACCATCGGCTCAGGATTGTGGCAGTTCACCGTTATGCCATTCGGGCTCTGTAATGCTCCCGCCACATTCGAAAGATTGATGGAGACAGTGCTGAAGGGACTCTCATGGAACACGTGTCTAGTGTATCTCGACGACATAATTGTGGTCGGCAGATCGTTCGAGGACCACGTGAAAAACTTATAGGAAGTATTCCTGCGACTGAGGAACTCCGGATTGAAGCTGAGCCCTAAGAAATGCCATCTGTTCCAAAAAGAAGTACGATGCCTCGGCCACGTTGTCTCTGGGGAAGGAGTAGCAGTGGATGACCAGAAGATCAAAGCTGTTAAGGATTGGCCCATCCCAAAAGACATTCACCAACTTCGAAGTTTCCTTGGTTTATGCACATACTATCGCCGATATGTGCTGGGATTCGCCAACATCGCTAAACCACTGACCAGGCTCACGGAAGGCCAAACAAAGTTCCAGTGGTCTGAAGAATGTCAAGACTCATTCAGGAAGCTGACAGGAGCTTTGATCAACGCACCTATACTGAGCTATCCCCTACCCAAAGGGAAATTCATTTTGGATAAGGACGCCAGCAACGTGGGACTTGGAGCTATCGTATCTCAGATCCAGGAGGGACAGGAGAAGGTCATTGGTTATTTCAACAAGACGCTTAGCAAACCAGAGCGCAATTACTGTGTCACCAGGCGAGAGCTGTTAGCTATTGTAAAGGGAGTGGAGCACTTCTACAAGTACGTGTATGGAAGAATATTCCTGTTGAGAACTGACCATGCAGCTCTCAAATGGCTCTTACAGTTCAAAAATCCTGAGGGTCAAGTACTACGTTGGATCGAGAGACTCCAAGAATTCGATTTCGAGATCGAACATCGAGCCGGAACTAGCCATAAGAATGCAGATGCCTTGTCGCGAAGACCATGTCCAGATGATTGCTCACATTGCCTACGAGCAGAAGAGAAAGAAGCAACACTTTGTAGAACCACGGTAATGGATGACAACTGGAATGACAGCAAGATCCAGAAAGACCAAGAGAAAGACCCCGACCTTGGCTTAGTCGTCAGCTGGAAGAAGGGCAATCGAAGACCATCATGGCAGGAAGTCGCAGGTTACTCGCCGGCTAATGAGTCCTATTGGGCACAATGGAACTCTCTTATTCTGGACAATGGGATTCTGAAACGTGTGTTGGAGCCCGAGATTGGTGGGGAAGACAGACGCCAAATAATTGTTCCCAGGAACAGAAGAGAGGAAGTGCTTCGGGAAATCCATGATGGAGTCGCTGGAGGACATCTGGGAGTGACGAAGACCCTGCAGAAAGTGAGGCAACGGTTTTACTGGGCCAATTGTCAAGCTGACGTCCAGGACTGGTGCAGAAAGTGCGCTGTATGCGCTGCTAGCAATGGACCTCGGATACGACCCAAGGCCCTGATGCATCAGTACAACGTAGGCAGCCCGTTCGAGAGAATCGCCATTGACATCGCCGGCCCGTTTCCCGTATCCGACCACGGGAATAAATACATCCTTGTGGCAATGGACTACTTCAGTAAGTGGGCGGAAGCCTATGCCCTGCCCAACCAGGAAGCCATCACCATCGCCGACGTCTTGGTGAAAGAGTGGATATGTCGATTCGGTATTCCAATGGAGCTGCACTCGGATCAAGGCAGAAATTTCGAATCCAACCTGTTCCAAGAAATATGTCTACTGCTGAACATCCGCAAGACAAGAACCACGGCCCTACATCCGCAGTCCGATGGAATGGTGGAACGGATGAACAGGACGATCAACCGCCACTTGTCCAAGGTTGTCTCTGACCATCAAAGAGACTGGGACCAGTATCTTCATTTGTTCCTGATGGCCTATCAATCCGCAGTACACGAGTCAACCGGTCAAACTCCTGCTAGTATTATAATGGGCCGAGAACTGCGACTGCCTTGTGACCTGAAGTTTGGGATACCGCCAGGACAAGACACTGCGGGAGAGGACTACGTCAGCAAACTTCGGCAGAGAATGGACGACATCCACGAACGAGTCCGGTTGAACATCCAGAGTGCCAGCGATAAAATGAAGAAGACCTATGACATCAAGGCCGACGCTGGAGGATTTAAGGTTGATGACCTGGTTTGGCTGTACAACCCCAAACGTCGTCGTGGACTATCACCAAGTTGCGGAACTCGTGGGAAGGCCCGTATAAAATCGTGAAAAGGATAAACGACCTTGTGTACCGAATCCGGAAGCCACCCCGAGGGAAACCAAGGGTCGTTCATTTCAACAGATTGGCCCCTTACGCTGGAAACCATGACCAAGTTCGCACCCTCAGGCCACCGGAGGATGATATGACGTTCGAGAAGTTTATGTCCTTGTATTCAAACGGGCAGAAAGTTCTACATGGGGTTACTAGAGAGGAGTCACGAGACCTTTTCGAGGTGCCTGCTGACTACGCACTAGCACACTGTGTGGCAGAAGATCTTCGAATGTCCAGGGGCATCGCCGTAGTGTTCTCCAAGAAATTTGGTCAACTCCAAACACTGCGGGAGCAGAATACAGAAGTTGGTGGGGTGCTACAGTTGAAGAAAGGCCAGAGAAACATCTACTACCTGGTTACCAAGAGGCATTCCCAAGATAAACCGTCCTATGAAGATGTCTGAAAGAGTCCCACCAAACTGAGAGATACTATGGTGGACCAGAATCTGGTGGATCTAGCAATTCCAAAATTGTCCTGTGGTATTGATGGGTTGGACTGAAGAGTCATAAGAAGTATGCTGGAGGCGATATTCAGATCCAGCGGCGTCAAGATTTTGGTTTGCTGTCACCCTCTTCCACGACCGATCATGAAGACCGTGGAGTGTTACTTCCATCGAACTTCACGGTGCAGATATGGGGAGTCATGCAGATATTGTCACACTCCAAGGATGACATTTCGGGACGAAATGTCTTTGAGAAGGGGGCAATGTAACGAACCTAGGCCGGACCTGTCGCCTCATTCATTGCCATCGGCAACGATGATGTCATCCCCGGAGATATTCGAGAACAATCCAGTCGCGCCGCCGCGGATAACAACGGTCAATATTGGAAGCAACTGGAACATGCTGGTTGCCAACCGCCAGAATTGGAAAGATCGAGACGATAGGATCGAGCGATACAGTGGCGTAGTTAGTAATATAAATTAGTTGTAAATTTAAGTGTGAAATAAATTAGTTAAACCAAGTTGAGTTCATTTACGTTACAGTATGCAGACTAATGATTATATTCCAACCAAATTCTGTTAGTCAGTAGTCAGTATGGTATAAACTGTGCACTTGGTCAACTAACTAGCTTGGTTTGGTACCGAAATTTGTTGTGTACCAGACTATAATACTATGTTGACTAAGATGGTGTAAACAGTATGATAAATTTTACCAACCGTGACTGTAAATTTTGGTTTGAAAGATTGCTAAGCGTTCTGTTGCGGTTATCGCACTGGCTGAATGAACCGAATGGAAACAATAGCCATAACAAATAGAGCGAGAGAGAGTTAGTGAAAAATATGTTTTGTGATTCCTAACCTTAGTTTCCGCATCATTACCTCGGAAATTGTTTTATATATTTTTGTTAGAATTTTTTTTATAAAATGAGTTGCTGCAGTTCAGAACCTCCTTTAAAAAAGTCCAAAGGTATTAATTAGACTCAGAAACCAGTGCGTTTCTCCAAATATTTTTGGACAAGAAAATGAATTTTGGATGACAAAAACTTTAAACACCTAGACATTTACAAGAGCCTTGAAGAAAACATGTTGAGTAGGGGCTTTACAAAAACTGCTGAACAAATGAAATTTAAAATGACTGAGCCTGAACTCACTGACATCCATCAGACATTGACAGATGACACAATTCCGAATTAGATAGCAGAGTTCCAAACCTTTCTCTTGGTTACATGAATAAATAAATACCAAACCAGAACCAAGTTGGTAACTTATTCATTTGACAAAACACGATGTAAATAAACGATTACTAAAACATTTGGTTTCAATTTGGTCACATACACTTGGTAAGGTTACCAAATTCACATACGGTTTAAACGTGGCCACTGTTTACACCATCTTAGTCAACTTAGTATTATAGTCTGGTACACAACAAATTTCGGTACAAAACCAAGCTAGTTATTTGACCAATGACCAAGTGCACAGTTTATACCACACTGACTAACAGAATTTGGTTGGAATATAATCATTAGTCTGCATACCAAGACACGGTATAAACGTGGCCAGGTATAATATAATTTTATTTCAGTGGTTTTCCCCCAGTTTGACATTGGCATTATGAAAGCTAGATGACGCCCACTTCCTTCCCACTCATCCGATTGGGTTATTGAAAATTGAAAAGAAGAAATCAGAAGCAGTTGTGCGTTACTGGATTTATAGTTAGACGGACTGTAAATGTAGACGCACTCCAAAAAGATCAACTATATAATTTATGTACTCTTGTTTATAAATGAACGTCAACGCATGACGTAACGTAAGTGAAACGGACTGGAACGGAAGAGTTGGCCAACTTTAATCTTTTACACTACGTTTCTTGCGTCTGGCCAATCAAAATAACGAATTGTGTGTGATGTTTTTTACAAGACGTAATTATTCATTAAATACTGGAACAGTCATTCACGTATACTTGAAAAATTGATCTGGATCAGCAGTCTTCATCTTTAAAAAATTATTGTAGGCAATCTCTACTTTTCTATTACGGTTTATGGGTCCTGTTTGGTAACGTCTTAGTTGCATAGTTATTGTTCTTCGAGTTTGTCGACACTTTTCCAATGCTACTGCACACAACAACAGTCCCACGGCTCCAAGAAGCATACCTTCATGTATTTCATAATCCATTGTGACACAGAAAACGAAGCATAGATAAATATTTAGAATATAATACAAATCCAAACCAACACAGGCTGTTTATGATTGGTATAATGTGTAGGTTGTGTTGAATATCACTATCACTTCTACCCATGCGCAAAAATTCCGTTCCGTTGATTTATAAATTCAATAATATTTTACAGTCCGTTTGTTACGTATACACTGCGTCTACGTTTGCAGTCCGTCTAACTATAAATCCAGCTTTAGTGTTAATGTATCAATTTACCAGATTTTGTTAGGAAGGGCAGTGCTGCCAATTGCCGTGTAATTGCACGATTTCCGTGTAATTCGACCTCGTGTCCTGTATCATCCGTGTAATGACATTTTCCGTGTAAAACCTTGTAATCACAAGAATATGCAAGTCAATCTTATTTCATCGATATTTCTAAAAGTTCGTCATTATTTATTATGGCAACATTGCAAACACTGAATACTGACAAGTTTAGGTGCTACTTACCAATTTATATGACTGTCGGCGCAATGATGCGTGCAATTCCGCCTTGTGCAGCGGTGCGTGTAATTTCGCGCGGTGTGGTGGTGCGTGAAGTTTCACGCCTCTGCAGCCCGCCAGAAAGAGCAATCAGGGGTTTCCATACGTTCTTGATCTCAACGCCTGGTTGACTAAAGGCGTTATTGGCTTCGATGTAGGCGGCCTCTTTGAACTTTCGTTTGAACCAATGCTCCTCTCTATGTAGAACACTTGCGTCGTCCCATAGAACTCGATGGTGCTCAGTCCAGGCGTGGTCAGCGATTCCCGATTTTCGATGTTTCTCCACGTTGAGTCCATTTCTTGTGCTCATCCAATCTCACCGATAACGGTCTCTTTGACTCTCCAATGTAGGAATCTCCGCGTTCACATGGAACTTCATAAATGCAATTCTTACTGATTTCATTTTTGTTGTCAGGTTTGGTCTTGGTCAGGAAACTCCGTAAAGTACTTCCGGATTGGAAGCAGCTCTTGATGTTGAACTTGTTTCCGATCCTTCTGATCTTCTCGGAGACACCTCTGATGTACGGAAGGCAGATCATTGTGCTTTGTTGTTGCTCTTCAGATGTCTTCGTTCTCCGGAGTTGTTTCAATACTTCTTCTAGGAGTTTCTTGGGATATCCATTCCGGTGAAGGTCCTCTCTGATGTTGTTTAATTCGGCATCTAGTGACTCCACGTCGTTGCATATGTGCGTCGCTCTCTCCACCAATGTTCGTCGAACTCGGATGGTTGGAGCTGTAACTGAGGTACTGCCCCGTATGTGACTTCTTTCTGTAGACGGAGGTGCGAATTTCATTGCCTATTCTCTCAACGTTCACATCGAGGAAGGGTAAGGCACTGTTGGTTTCCATCTCCATCGTGAACTTGATCGAATCCCTGATTCTGTTAATTCCTGAGAAGAAATCCTGGAGATGTTCGTCTCCGTGATTCATACAATGAAGGTGTCATCCACGTACCTCAACCACAGCTTTGGTTTGTATTCTGCCTGCCGTATAGCCAATTCCCACCCCTGTAGAATACGCATTTTTCAGTCAATCTCAAAAAAAAAACTTATATTGAGCATCAAAAACTGTATCTTGACACAAATTTTCATAACTTTAGTTTCATTTCCAAGGCACTCTATGGTTTTTTTTCTTTGTCAAAAACGGCAAAAATTTATTAGGCATTTTTTTTTCCAAATTTGACTACACCACTGGATTCGTAGTCGTTATAAATGAAAACCATCCAAATTTCATTAAAATATATTGGTTAACAACGAAGTTACAACAACTTTAATTTTGAAAACAGAGTATTTGATTATAATTTTAATTTAGATTGCAGACATATTTATTTATTTGAAATCTGGCAACACTGCCGATACAAAGTAGAGCACAAGTGAATTTGTACAGCGAAAGTACGAAGTCAAAAGCTCATTCCGTTCAACAGTTATAACTACTGAAAGTATGGTAATGTGAGCGATTTGTGGTGTACTAAATCACAGCCTACTATTGATTTAGTACAATACCTATGCCCAATGTATTAGTTCAGCTTTCCTCAAATTATTGATACCTTCTCTAAAAGCTTGTTTCAGTTGAGTTTTGCAGCATAAAAAAGAAACATTTTTTTGTCCTGCTTTCTGTTTTATTATTGAATAAATAATTTTGATACTTTAAAACTTGATTCGGTTCATTTCGTTTTTATCGGCTATTGAAAACTGCATAACTTGAAAATGAATTTTTGATTTTCTGTTATTTTCGAATACACTTATAAACCTGAACTTAAATAAATGATTTCAAGGGAATATAATTCACAAATCCAGTGGCGTAGTTAGATTTTTATTACAAAATCGCTTCCACCAGAAATTGCTCACATACCATATTTCAGGAGTTATAACTGTAGAACGGAATGAGCTATTGACTTCGGATTTTCGCTGTACAAATTCACTGGTGTTCTACTTTGTATCGGCAGTGTTGCCAGATTTTAAATATGTCTATAATCTAAATGAAAATTAATATCAAATACTTTGTTTCCAAAATTAAAATTGTTGTAACTTCGTTGTTAACCAATATTTTTTTATGAAATTTTGATGGTTTTCATTTATAACGACAACGAATCCAGTGGTGTAGTCAAATTTCAAAACAAAGATTGACTAATAAACTTTTGCCGTTTTTAACGAAGAAAAAAAACCATAGAGTGCCTTGGAAATGAAACTAAAGTTATGAAAATTTGTGTCAAAATACAGTTTTTGATGCTTAATTTTCAAAGAGAAATAATTTTTGGAATGACTAAAAAATGCGTATTTTACAGGGGTGGTTCCACTTTAAATGGGTCACACTGTATATATATATATATATATATATATATATATATATATATATATATATAAAATTATTTTGAAGAATGAGCGGGTATTTAGTCTAAAAAACCTCTTCTTTACTTTTCCAAGCTTTTCACAATTTATTTTGTCTTTATCAAGGCTAAAAAACAAGAATGGTTAAAAATATCAAATATGAGAAATTGGTATGAACTTACATGTAAAATGAGTCAAATTAACGAATATAAGTGTATAAAATATATCGACATTATGACTTCAAAAAATTGTCACACTGACGGCCATTTGCATTTTTTAACCATTCTTGTTTTTTAGCCTTGATAAAGACAAAATAAATTGTCGAAAGCTTGGAAAAGTAAAGACGAGTTTTTCTTTTTACAAGACCAGACTGAATACCCGCTAATTCTTCAAAATAATATAAGTACAGTCGAGAAAATAATTCACTATATATATATATATATATATAGTGAATTATATATATATATATATATATAAGTGAATAATTATCCAGAATTTTTTTAAATAACCTATGAAATATACATTCTGAAAAACACATATATTCTCCCAAACATTGTTCATTATATAAATATATATATATATATATATACATATATATATATATATATAAATATATATATTTATATATATACCTATATAAATATATAAATCGAAAAAATGGGGCGGGACCGAGCCATTTCGAATGTTTTCGTTCGGCGGTATATAAAGTTTAACTGGAATGATATTTACTGAAATTTCGGTTGTAAAGGGAAATTTAAAAATAATTACAGCAATTTGAATTAATTCTGACGACTGAGTTCACAAATCGAATTCTTAAGATTTCATGAGGGTGGAACCACCCCTTGGACGCCTCCCAAATCGATGTCGTTCATACAGTGTACCCTTCTGGTATATTAAACCCTCTCTGAGAAGTACAAGCGCGGCTATTTTTTTCCTTCACAGTAAAATATATATTTTTTGATTTCAAGAGGGTGGAACGAACCCTTGGACGCCTCCCAAATCGATGTCGTCCATACAGTGTCCTCTTCTGGTATATTTAACTCTCTCTAAGAAATATAAACGCAGATTTTATTGTTTTCACAGAAAAACGATTTTTTAAGATTTTATGATGGTGGAACCACCCCTTGGACGCCTCCCAAATCGATGTCGTTCATACAGTGTCTCTTCTGGTATATTAAACCCTCTCTGAGAAATATAAGAGCGGCTATTTCTTTCCTTCACAGAAAAATATATTTTTTAAGATTTTAAGAGGGTGGAATGAACCTTTGAACGCCCCCCAAAACAAAGTCGTTCGTATATAAAACACTCTCTAAGAAATATAAACATAGCTGTTTTTTTCCTTCACAGAAACAATGATTTTTTTAAATTTAATGAGGGTGGAACCACCCCTTGGACGCCTTCCAAATCGAAGTCGTTCATACAGTGTACTCTTCTGGTATATAAAACACTCTCTAAGAAATATAAACGCGGCTTTTTTTTCCTTCATAGAAAAATCTATTTTTCAAGATTTCACGAGGGTGGAACCACCCCTTGGACGCCTCCCAAATCAAAGTCGTTCATACTTCAATATTTGGTGAGAGTATGATCACAACATATATGAGTAGCTCCACAATAATACCACTTTTACCTAGTTTTCACGTATCTAATAAAGTTGAAAATAGTATCAAAGTTAAGTTTGTAAAGTGCCCTTCATATAAATACAACAATCTAGTAAACCCTCTAAATATTGCAAATAAATTCCCATTTGAGGACAATTTATAGAAGGTTAACAAAAACATCAGGAAACTGCCTCCTTATCTGTGTTATCAGCAATTTGTCTGGTACCCTATTTTATTTGTTGTTTTCCTCTGAATTTTTTTGCATGGCAACCAGGTGTTTCAAATGCAAAGTGGAATTTGAGGAAAATGAATCATTTTTCGAATGTGATGCATGTAGGAGACCCATTCATAGCAATTCTGCTTGTTCGGAATTATGCCACAGTGAATTGAAATGTATGCAGTTGAAAAGAAGATCACTACAGTTCCTCTGTGAAGACTGTACATCTGGCCTCCATCAAGTTCCAGCTCTTATAAAAGCAATTTCCGACCTGAGGAGTGGAGTTGAAGCAATGAGAATTGCTAGGCCACCTAGCAGGCCCCAGAGTAGCGTTGGTGAAATGGATAAAGAAGACATGATTTGTGAAATGCTTGACCGACAAAATCGTGCATCAAACCTCATCATTTTGAACATTAATGAATCCCAGTTGAAGACTCAGGCCGAAAGAATTTCTCAGGATACTGAAGCTGTCAAAAAAGCTCTCGAAAATTTTTATGTAAATAAAACCAATTTGAAAATGTTCAGATTAGGTAAAAAATATCCCTGTAGGTATAATCTGGATAAGTTCCTGCATCAATTTCAGTTCATTTAATACCGCACTAGCTAAATATGAAATACATTAGAGCATTGTCTAAGTATCTTTAGACAATGATTAGAGTTCGGAGTTTTCAGTTTAGTTTGACTATTCGATAAAAGATGACGGAAGAGAAAATAGCATCCATTTTAAGTCCATTTGGCATCACGTTTCTAGTTTAGTTTGACTACTCGATAAAAGATGGTGGTAGAGAGAATAACATCCATTTTAAGTCCATTCATCTGCGTGTTTCTAGTTTGACTATGCGACAATAGCTGGGGTAGAGAAAATAGCATCCATTTTAAGTCCATTCCACATCGCGTTTTCAGTTTAGTTTGACTACTCGATAAAAGATGGGGGTAGAGAGAATAGCATCCATTTCAAGTTAATCGATTTGGCGTTTCTAGTTTAATTACTCGATAGAAGATGGCGGTAGAGAAAATGGCAGTAATTCAAGTCCATCAATGGTTATTCGAGGAAAATTCGACAAAATTAAATTCCAGTGTTAAAGATAGTATAACTTTTTCGTCATACCAATTAACGTCGAGTTATACCATTAAATTAATTTAGGAAACTCGGGAAAATAAAATATTGGATCATTTTGCTCGTCATATTCTTAAAATAATGGATGAACAAAATCAGACTTTGTAAAATATTCCTAAATGAATACTCAATAGGAACCTCATTTCAGAGAGAGTATTATTGCGCTTCAAGCAAGTTTTATAAATCAAATTACTATAAAAATAACTGTTGCTTATTTTCAATAATAAAATTGGTAATTTTAAGGAGTGTTTCACCTCCAATGACTAGTATGTCCACAGAAAAAATAAAACAACCTGATTTTCAACCAATACATACAACTATAAACATTAAACAAAATCAGTAGATATACATTTACCATTCCTAGCAGAATGGTTGAAAAACCTAAAATTTTGATAAATATCAGTCGATAAAGTTTTATTAATCCATACACTACTTATATTTGAAATAAAGGACCCATACACTACCTTAATTTGAAATAACGGATCCATACACTATCTACATAGAAATAAAAGATCCCCGTTTGTGCGATTTTCTCGAAAAAAAATATTTTTTTCTGTGAATCGTCTTGAAATTATGAGCATATACTAAATCAACCATTCTGAATCGAATGCTGTTTGCGAAATTACTCTAACTCTTTTCGTTCTTGAGATACGACCACTTCCAACTGAAACTAAACTAAAGGATCCATACACTACCTATATTTGAAATGGAACATCATATATCATTTAAATTTGGAATGAAGGGTCCATACACTACCTCCATATTAAATAAAGGATTCATACACTACGTATATTTGTGATGAAGGACCCATACACTACTTAAATTTGAAATAAAGGATCCATACACTCCCTTCATTTGAAAAACATCCATATAGTACCTACTGGAGGAAATGAACGATCAAGTTTCCTTTGCAATAAATCATTCATGCACTCTTATATTTGTAATAATATACATACACTACCTTAATTTGAAATAAATGTTCCATACACCACCTTCAAATAAAATAAAGGAACCATAGACTAAAAATTTGATATAAGGTATCCATAAAAATCCAGGACTATTTTTATGCCACAGATTCCCCACTAGAATCCTCCCCTCTTGAAGTGGTGGATATGACTGCTACTGGATTTATCCATACATATTTCTATCATTACATCCCCCTGATTTTTAAATGTGAAAAGGATCAGGAGGATATTTAATATACAATAATTATCATTCAAAACTTCATTAATTATTGTTAGGGATGTTGAGACAAGAATTTAAAAAAAATCTATTGTGGGCCAACACAATTATGATTTTATTAAATTGTTGGGTTGAATCTATTCTGCTTTACCAATAGAGAGCTGAATACCCCTAAAAGCATAATCAAATGGGTTATTCGGTTCAAACGGACTGGACTCTTAAGCTGTATATTAAGTTCAACAAATGAATGCATACCCAGTGCATAATACAAGCAGAGTTTGAAAATAAAAGTATTTTTCAGAAACAAGTACATCTGATATTGAATTATATTTATTCAGAATTTTTTCAGCAATTTCCTAATTTTGGTCAGTCCCGTACGAGTTGGAGTTTTTGAGTTCACCAATTAATTGTATTAATTCCCTCTCAGTGATGAAAGACATAAAAAAAGTTGATGTACTGAGTGAAATATTACTTTCGAGAAAACTAGTATCAATTGAGAAATCTTCAGACCAAGGTTTCATAAAGTGAGTATCACCCTTATATTGAATATTGTTATAAACTAAAATCATGCAGTTCATGTTTATTGGGATGTTTTTTTTGTAAGTCCTTAATAATTATCTATGGTTGTTTTAGACTTGTTAGAGTGAGTGACCAATTCATCATAATATGTATTCATAGATTCTAGCTCTTCCCTATATTTTTTGTTGACTTCCCTACATATTTCAGTATGGTTGCTGTCAATTTTTTGATAGCTTGTTGCAAGATTAACTCGTCCACCATCTTGGAGCCGCCATCTTGCATTTTGACAATCAATTAATAACGTCCTACCCCAAAAACCCCCATATACCAATTTTGAATAGAATCGGATCATAATTACAAAACTCGTCCGCCATCTGGAATGTATGAATTTTGACAAAAAATTCATAATCTCCGACCCCGAAAACCCTCCACATACCAATTTTGAACAGAATCGGACCATAATCATAGAGATCGTCCGCCAACTTGGAGCCTCAATTTTGATTCAATGAATTTCGACAAAAAAATCACGATTTTCAACCCCGAAAACCCCCAAGCACATACCAAGTTTGAATCGAATCGGACCATGAACCCAAATCTCGTCCGCCATCTTGAATTTTGACAATAAATTAATAACGTCCGACCCCGAAAACCCCCACATACCAATTTTGAATAGAATCGGATCATAATTACAAAACTCGTCCGTCATCTTGAATGTATGAATTTTGACAAAACATTCATAATCTCCGACCCTAAAACCCCCATACCAATTTTGAGACAGAATCGGACCATAACCCATAGAGATCGTCCAACTTGGACCTCCATTTTGATATAATGATTTTGACAAAAATTCTGATTTTAAACCCCGAAACCCCGCATATACCAATTTTGAGATCGAATCGGACCATAGACCCAAATCTCGTCCGCCATCTTGAATTTTGACAATAAATTAATAACGTCCCCCCCAAAAACCCACATACCAATTTTGAATAGAATCGGACCCTAATTCCCAAAACTCGTCCGTCATCTTGAATGATGAATTTTGACAAAACATTCATAATCTCCGACCGAAAACCCCCACATACCAATTTTGAACAGAATCGGACCATAACCCATAGAGATCGTCCGCCAACTTGGAGCCTCCTTTTTGATATAATGATTTTGACAAAAATTCATGATTTTCAACGAAACCCCGCATATACCAATTTGAATCAGATCGGACCAAAAGCCCAAATCTCGTCCGCCATCTTGAATTTTGACAATAAATTAATAACGTCCGACCCGAAAACCCCACATACCAATTTTGAATAGAATCGGATCATAATTACAAAACTCGTCCGCCATCTTGAATGTATGAATTTTGACAAAACATTCAAATCTCCGACCTAAAACCCCCACATACCAATTTTGAACAGAATCGACCATAATCATAGAGATCGTCCAACTTGGGCCTCAATTTTGATTCAATGAATTTCGACAAAAATCACGATTTTCAACCCGAAAACCCCCAGCACATACCAAGTTTGAATCGAATCGGACCATGACCAAATCGTCCGCCATCTTGAATTTTGACAATAAATTAATAACGTCCGACCCGAGAACCCCACATACCAATTTTGAATAGAATCGGATCATAATTACAAAACTCGTCCGTCATCTTGAATGTATGAATTTTGACAAAACATTCATAATCTCCTACCCTGAAAACCCCCACATACCCATTTTGAACTAGAATCGGACCATAATCCATAGAGATCGTCCGCCAACTTGGAACCTCCATTTTGATATAATGAATTTTGACAAAAATTCATGATTTTCAACGAAACCCCGCATATACCAATTTTGAATCAGATCGGACCATGGGCCGTCTCGTCCGCCATCTTGAATTTTGACAATAAATTAATACGTCCACCCGAAAACCCCACATACCAATTTTGAATAGAATCGGATCTTAATTACAAAACTCGTCCGTCATCTTGAATGTATGAATTTTGACAAAACATTCATAATCTCCGACCCTGAAAACCCCCACATACCAATTTTGAACAGAATCGGACCATAATCATAGAGATCGTCCGCCAACTTGGAGCCTCCATTTTTTGATATAATGAATTTTGACAAAAATTCACGATTTTCAACCCGAAAACCCCGCAATACCAATTTTGAATCGAATCGGACCATAAGACCCAAATCTCGTCCGCCATCTTGAATTTTGACAATAAATTAATAACGTCACCCAAAACCCCACATACCAATTTTGAATAGAATCGGATCCTTAATTACAAAACTCGTCCGTCATCTTGAATGTATGAATTTTGACCGAAACATTCATAATCTCCGACCCTGAAAACCCCACATACCAATTTTGAACAGAATCGGACCATAAATCATGAGATCGTCCGCCAACTTGGATCCTCCATTTTGATATAATGAATTTTGACAAAAATTTCATGATTTTCAACCCCGAAAACCCGCATATACCAATTTTGAATCGAATCGGACCATAGACCCAAATCTCGTCCGCCATCTTGAATTTTGACAATAAATTAATAACGTCCGACCCCGAAAACCCCCACATACCAATTTTGAATAGAATCGGATCATAATTACAAAACTCGTCCGTCATCTTGAATGTATGAATTTTGACAAAACATTCATAATCTCCGACCCTGAAAACCCCCACATACCAATTTTGAACAGAATCGGACCATAATCATAGAGATCGTCCGCCAACTTGGAGCCTCCATTTTGATATAATGAATTTTGACAAAAAATTCATGATTTTCAACCCCGAAAACCCCCGCATATACCAATTTTGAATCGAATCGGACCATAGACCCAAATCTCGTCCGCCATCTTGAATTTTGACAATAAATTAATAACGTCCGACCCCGAAAACCCCCACATTCCAATTTTGAATCGAATCGGACCATAAACCCAAACTCGTCCGCCATCTTGAATTTTTGACAATAAATTAATAACTCCGACCCCGAAAACCCCCCACATACCAATTTTGAATAGAATCGGATCATAATTACAAAACTCGTCCGCCATCTTGAATGTATGAATTTTGACAAAACATTCATAATCTCCGACCCCGAAAACCCCCACATACCAATTTTGAACAGAATCGAACCATAATCATAGAGATCGTCCGCCAACTTGGAGCCTCAATTTTGATTCAATGAATTTCGACAAAAAAATCACGATTTTCAACCCCGAAAACCCCCAAGCACATACCAAGTTTGAATCGAATCGGACCATGAACCCAAATCTCGTCCGCCATCTTGAATTTTGACAATAAATTAATAACGTCCGACCCCGAAAACCCCCACATACCAATTTTGAATAGAATCGGATCATAATTACCCAAAACTCGTCCGTCATCTTGATTATGAATTTTGACAAAAATTAATAACGTCCGACCCCGAAAACCCCCACATACCAATTTTGAATCGAATCGGACGATAAACCCAAATCTCGTCCGCCATTTTTTTTCAAAAAAATTCCCTATAATGCATTTTCACTGGAACTAAGAACACTTACCAAATTTCAAGTTAATCGGAGGACTAGAAGTGGTTCTAATTCAGCATGCAATATTTGACCTAAACAAACAAACATACAAACATTGCAAGTTAAATGAAAGCTTGTGAAAAAGGAGCCAAGTATGGAGCCTTGCAGTACCCTTGGAAGTATATAAAGTTTGGATGAGTATGATCCAGTAACCAAAATTCTTAGGGAAAAAATCCGGTAATTCTATAATGAATATGACGGCTCCATTATCGAAGGCGTAGAAGGGCAACAACAAATATATTTTTTAACTTTGGAATTGCCACTTTGAACTGACAATTGTCACTTCAAAGTGACAATTGTCAGTTCAAAGTGGCAATTCCAAAGGTTTAAAAAAAAAATTTGTTGGCCCTTCTATGCCTTCGTACCATTATGAGGAAAAAGGAGATGAAATAATGCAAGGATATAAAAAAATATGTATTTTATTACCTACCAATATGAAAATCATCTGGATTAAAAATATCAACATTGAATCTGCAATACCAAGCTGCTCTTCAGTTTTCAACTATTTATTAATTTTCTCTATAAATTTTCGATTAAACATATTTGATTGGTTTGCTATAACAGGTACTCTTACATCGTTCAAAGTGTAATAAAATACAGAAAAAAAACAACGAATATAAATTGGACGGAGTAAATACCACTTCGAGTTGAAATATCAACAGAAAAATTGTTTAAAAAATCAGTTCTTTCACCTTAAGCCTAACACGGAGAAATATTATTCACACTCGGTATAAAAAATTAAAAATATATATAATCGAGACTAAAACCTAATAACACAATATCATGACTCTCTCAGCAAAAAAATTACTGCTAGTGCTAGCGCCAAAGTGAGTAAACTAGTTTGTACATTCATGCTGTGCTGCGAAAGTATTGCGGCTTGCCTGAAAATGAAAACCAGTTATTATGAAACGATTGTACTTCAAACACAATCATACATAAACCTAAAAATTTTTCAACGCACCCATTTGGAATTCTCTCTCTGGCGAGCTCATTCGACCATCACCACCGTTCGAGTATGCGAGAATTCTCAATTTGTAAGTCATTCCAGGAGAAAGATTCGTTACGTATCCCTCCAATTTATTTCCGAAAGGTATTATCGTATCATTGGCCGTGCTGAAATCTCTCTCACTCTCCCAAACACGAATCTGCAAAAAATGAAAATAAGTATGTTAATTTAGTCCAATCTAAAAATGTTAACAACAGTAATTTTTTGTTTGTAGATAGTGCTTCAAAGTTGTGTTTACAGTGGTCCCACCAAGGTGTAGCACATTTTTTTAGGATTTTTTTAATATCTGGAAAAAATGAGCATGTTGATGTTTGCCATGTTTAGATTCAATTCTATTGAAGAAACAAATGCATTATTGTCTACTACCCCAATGTATAGGACAGGGAAAACATTATTATTCATAATTAATTTTTATGTAATAGTTTGTATAAAAGACATTTTAAGATAAGTAAAATTTTAGGAGGATTTCTATAATTTTAGGATTTTATGGAATACCATCACAGAATTCTAGGAACATGTGATCCGTTGAACTTTTAGGAAAAATTTAGGATTATAGAAATGGGATTCATGGATAAATAATTTTTATTAACTTACTTTTTACTTCCCGGTCAAATCTTGCAACCAAAATTTCTACTAGTTCTAATTAAACTTTGAAATTTACCATACGTATATAAGTCCAATGACAATTTTATTTTTATAAATCCATAATGGATGATAACCTTTTTTCAAACCCACTTGATGAGCTGAATTTTTTGTAAGACTTTAAGATGAGTTTTGTGATTTATGGACCAATTCTATATAAAATTTATATCAAATGGCTTTTGGGACCCGCGATTATTAACTTTTGGTCAAAATTCAAGATGGCGGACGAAAATCAAAAGTAGGCTGGGGTGATAATCAAATTTGCTTGCACTATGAAACTTTAGAGGTAACATTTTAAAAATGTGCATTTTTATGTGAAGAAAGGAATATGTCCACCCCAGATAATAACTATTTTCCTGACAAATATTTCATATACAAATTTTCATCAAAGTTTTAACCAGAAAAGTAGTTGTTTTCTAGTCCATCTAGTTGGCAACATCTTGATAAATCTAATGGTTTTTGGGACCCGGGATTATACTTTTGGTCAAAATTCAAGATGGCGGACGAAAATAAAAAGTAGGCTGGGGTGATAATCAAATTTGCTTGCACTATGAAACTTTAGAGGTAACATTTAAAAAATGTGCATTTTTATGTGAAGAAAGGAATATGTCCATCCATCAGATAACAACTATTTTCCTGGCTGATATTTCATATAATTCAATGTTCATCAAGGTATGGGCCAGAAAAGTAGTTGTTTTCTAGTCCATCTAGTTGGCAACATCCTGATAAAATTAATAGTTTTTGGGACACGGGATTATTAACATTTGGTCAAAATTCAAGATGGTGGACGGAATTCAAAAGTAGGCTGAGATTATAATCAATTTTGCTTGCTCGATGAAACTTTAGAGTTAACATTTCGAGAATGTGCATTTTTATATAAGGAAAGAAACATGTCCATCCATCAGATAACAACTATTTTCCTGGCTAATATTTCATATAATTCAATGTTCATCAAGGTATTAGCCAGAAAAGTAGTTGTTTTCTAGTCCATCAAGTCGGCAACGTATTGACAAATTTAATGGTTTTTGGGACCCGGGATTATTAACCTTTGATCAAAATTAAAAATGGTGGACAGAATTCATAAGTAGACTGAGATGATAATCAATTTTGCTTGCTCGCTGAAGCTTTAGAGGTAACATTTCAAGAATGTGCATTTTTATGTAAAGAAAGAAACGTGTCCATCCATCAGATAAAAAATATTTTCCTGGCTAATTAATAGTTCAAGGTAATAGTCAGAAAAGTAGTTGTTTTCTAGTCCGTCTAGTCCACATCTTGATAAATATTAAGATATGGATGAAGGACAGACATCAGTCTGCTGACCTACCCAGTCTTACCAGTCAACACAAGGTCACAGCAGCAGCAAACACAGTTCATCGAGGTATTGGGAAAGGATTGGATTTTCAATGGATATTCAATTCACCATATATTGTACATATTAATAGAGCAAAAATATGTCTAAGTAGAAAAGGGAAACATTCTCAATTGAATATAGAATAGAAAGATTTTTCCATTCAATAGAGAATGTTTCCCTTTTCAACATGAATACCCCACAAGAGCTTATCTTGACGATGGAAGATAGTGACCGAAGATTATCTTTCAGTCGCAGATGATTCCACATATGATTTTATGAACATCCTGTTCATATTTTCAAACAAATCAATGTCTCAGTACTTATTCAGGCTCACTAACTGCCCCAGAAAAGACACAACTCAAGTTTTTTACTCACCTTGTATCCTTGGAGGGGTTCTTCCTCGAGTGAAGGTTGCACATAACGCCATGAAACTTTGATTGTAGAAGGATTGATGCCCTCCACGAGGACAGAAGATGGTGGTTTTTGTGGAGCTTTTCTGTAGGTCCGTTCTGAAAAGAAAAAACTGGTGATTATCTTGAATCTTCTCGAAAAAGCTTCAACTCACCAATAAATCTTTCACTTTCAGGCCCTTCGCCCGCAGCATTATAAACCATTGCTTTGACGAAATAGTATGTGTCAGGTTGAAGACCGACGATAAGTGCCCAGGGTCGCGTTGACCTTGAAAGATAATATACACTGTCTTGCTCACTAGTTTCCTTCTTCCAGTATTTGATCTGGAAAAAAGAACGAGAAAAATGAATGATGTATACTTCAAAATTCACAAACATCACAGGTTCCATGAAGACTAATAAAAATATCAAAATTAGTTCACAAGGTAAGCAGGGCATTGAAATGAAACAGGAATGTAGAGGTAATCAATTACCAATATATTCAAAATTCAAATACCATAATGAAGTTTTTGTGTTTTGAAATAAAATACCTTTTATTGGTAAATATTATTATAAATATAATATTCAAAATACATCCACGTATTTGAAATAAACCCGAGTAGACATATCAAAACCATGTTTCAGTGTTTGAATACTTCAGAGTATTTGTAATACCATTTAGGGAAAAGTTGTGCATATTGGACCAACTCCTAAATAGACAGGCAATTTTCAACACTTATAGACCAGCATCAGTGCTGCTACACAAAGTTTCTTAGAGTCGTTGAATATTGTTTCTCCACTGCCACAGGCAATAGCTGGTATCTCGAGACAAAGAGAACAACAATACGCTGAAATTCTAATCAGTACTCTTTCATAGATAATTTGGAACAGTACTCCTTACACAGATAATTTCCTTAATTTTAAGTAACAAAATTAGGGAACAACTAAAGGCACAATTAAAACTCGTCCACCATTTTGGAGCCGCCATCTTGAATTTTTCAATTTTGACAAAAGAATCATAATCTCCGACCACGAAAACCCTCAGATACCAATTTTGAAGCGAATCGGACCATAATCACAAAACTCGTACGCCATATTGGAGCCGCCATTTTGTTTTTTTTTTCACACAAAAATTTCTTAATGCATTGTCACCGGAATTATGTACACCTGCCAGCCAAATTTCAAATCATTCGGACGTCTGGAAGTGGGTCAAAATCGCGCCCAAAGGAGTCGGTTACAAACAAACAAACAAACATACAAGTGAAGCTAATATAAAGCGTGTAAAAAGGCAATGTGTTTGCTGATAACAGTAACCAGGAGAAACCCAAGAAAAAAAGAAAATTAGAAAGTGATAAGAGAGAAGAGGAATCAAGAGCAATAGAAGCACAAGAAAAGGCAGCAGCAAAATTCAAAAGTGTTTTAGATAACAGTAAAGCAAAAGGATCCAAGTAAAAAATTACTTTGTCAGAGAGCGATGACACATCTGAGGAATTTGAAGCAAGTGGTTCATCGTCTGGTGGTGTAGGTTTTGAAGATGATTTGGCTGGACCCAATGATTTTAAGGATTTTGATCATAACGAATTGAAAGTTGATGAGGAGGTGCAATTGCAATATCTTTTTTGCTAAACTAAACACGTCATTGATTGTGACGTCAAGATGAAACTACCAAACCTACAGAAACACACCCAAACAAAACATCAACAAGCCAGTATTTGATTTTTTGGCATTGAGATTAATTTCCCAATTTGTTAACTTTTTTATTTTTCTTTGTATTTTTGTTGACAATATTGGAGATGTAGCTAAGAATTATATAGAGTGACCCCTCTAAAACTGTTATTTATGATCCGATACAGAAGTTTTTTTTTTCAGTAGATACAGCATCAATAGTTCTAGTCAAAAATTCAAAAAACATACTAGCGATTTTTTCAATAAAATTTGACGACGCCACTGGATTTGTGATGCTTTCAAATGGGTTGACCAAAATTGCACGATATTTTTTTTTAACAGAAATATAGCATAAGTAAAATATTCATATCAATATCGAAATAATTCAAATAGTTGTCATGTAAATCACAATTTTGTAAATAATATGGATTAAAATACTCCTTCAGAACATAACAACTCTATGTGGGATATGTTATGTCTCTTAGAACACTGCAGTTTGTTGTCAAAGAATAGAAATGCACATCTTTACATCCAATAATATAATTACCAATATCAATAACATAAATGAACTACTACAAAAGAATGTATTGACATGACAGTGCCTACAAATTAAATTTCGGACTGGTCAACCAAATCTCCATTTAATTCGATACATTTATCGTATCGTTTTCTAATGTTAACCATAACATTGGATAATTGGTTTGGGGTGGTATCTCTGCAAGCCTGTCCTATCTATTCTTTCACGCAGTTCCTCTTTGCTCGTTGGGCGAGTTTTGTAAACTTTTTCTTTAACGAAGCCCCATAAAAAAAATCTAATGGAGTCATGTCCGGGGGATAACTCGATCATCAATGCACTATTTCGCCCTATCCACCGATTAGGAAAATTTTCTTCCAACCAATCTCTCACAATCCTGCTATTGTGGATGGAACAGCCATCTAATTGAAATAGAAGATGAGCAGCCTCTTCTGCCAGTAGAAGTTCATCCATAGCTTTGGAAAATTCGTTTTTCAAAAAATTCAAAAAAATTTGACCATTCAAATTGCTTTAAAAAAAAGGGGCCAATTATTTTGGTATGTAATATTCCACACCAAACATTTTTTGTGAGTACTGTCTTCTGCAATATATGTGGATTTTCTTCCGTCCAGTACCTTGTATTTTGAGAATTAACTGTTCCATTGGTTGTGAATGTTGCCTCGTCACTGAACAAAATTTTTTTCAGAAAATTCCTGTTATTTAGATATTCTCCTTTAGCCCATAAACTATACTCCATCCTCTTTTCATTATCGCTTTCTTCTAAGGTGTGAAGAAACTTTGGTTTAAAGAGCTTTATCTTATTATCAATCCATCATTTTTGTTGAGATCTGCATTATTATAGAAGGTATTATAGCCAGGAATATTGTATAGGTCGGTTGATACAATTTGAAAACACTCGCTTAAGATAATTATATCACAGTATTGTAGCTCATATTGTTCAATTAAAATGAGAAGTTGGTCGAAATTTTTGTTGATACTTCTAATATTAAGGTGTAGTAGATTCAGAATTTTAACCTCTAATACCACTCTCTGTTTGAGTGAATTTTCACCAAGTCGCCATCAAGATCCTGTTCTAAAAACTCTATTTGTTCTAGTATTTCATCCTCTTCAGGTTGAAACA
This sequence comes from Gonioctena quinquepunctata, assembly GCA_018342105.1. Lineage (NCBI taxonomy): Eukaryota > Metazoa > Arthropoda > Insecta > Coleoptera > Chrysomelidae > Gonioctena > Gonioctena quinquepunctata. Next base: position 163,712 of record JAFIRS010001348.1, on the reverse strand, counting down.
TTAAAACGTGTAATCAATTTTACTTTTCAAGATATTCAAGTGATACATGTATGATGAACATTGGGGATCTGATGTCTTGTGATTTGTATTATATTTAGTTTTATATTTAGCATTTGACTCTATACAGTTGATACATTTAAAGTTGTCTACCTTTGTGCAAGCTGTGTTGGCATGGTTTTCTGTACAACATTCACAAACAATGTCATTTCTATTGCACTTATCACTTTTATGATAGAAGCCTTGACATTTGAAACATCTGAAACACTTAGGTCTTCATAAACTACATATCTTTGCCAATCTATATATATCTTCTTATGGTTTAGTATTTTATGATGTAATTCTGCTGAACATTCTGCAAATATGGTGGATGTTCTATTGATTCTCTTCTTGATGAAAGTGACTTTTAATTCTTCTTGTTCCATGACCCATTTATTTTGTTTCCTGATGGAAGTCTCAAGTTCTGTTGCCTGTTTATTTCCTTCATAGCCAATGATATTTCCTAAGATTTCTCCTTATTGTTTTATGCGGTAAGTTAATGTCCAAACTTGCAATTCTCACACTTGTTTTCGGATTATTATTAGAATAATTTCGAATTCGTTCAGAATTATTTTGCCCTTTGTCTTTGTACAATATTACTATTCTTCAGAATATGTTTACAAACAGCTCCATACTGATTGAAAATTTGGTTTATTCGGCCAACTGTAGCTCTGCTAATATTTCAATGCTCCGGATGCATGTATAGAAAATTCTACATACTTCCCTTTCAGATCTGTCGTTGTTACCACGAAGTCTTACTATTTCAATTTTCTCCTGCAAAGTCAAATTATCAGCCATACTTCTTTATTAGTGTAGGTACTTGAGGAGTTATAAACTTCACTATTAACACTGACAAATTTGTGCCTTTTCGTCTATTGTTCTGATGACTTGTCATCTCTATAGCAACTAAAGTTACAAAGCCTCCTAATAAAAATGATATTTTTGAAATGTGGTATCCCAAGTATGTTTGAATGAAACCAAGATTGATATTTGGAATAACTGTCAACCACCAAAGAGGAACTGCGTGAAAGAATAAGACAGGCTTGCACAGATATTACCCCAAACCAATGATCGAATGTTGATCGAATCTTATGGTCAGTTAGCATTAGAAAATGGTAGAATAAATGTATCGAATTAAATCGGGAATTGGTTGAAAAGTACGAAAATTAATATGTGTAGGCACTCTCATTTCAATCCATTCTTTTGTTGTAGTTAATTTATGTTATCAATATTGGTTATTATTGATTATTAAATATTGATTACTATTTGATGTAAAGATGTACATTTAATTTCTTTGGTAAAAAACTGCAGTGTTCTGATGGACATAACTATCTCCTATACTATGGAGTTACGTTTAGAAGAAACATAATTTGACGCCATTTTGAATAACTGCTGTTTACAAACTCGTCTGCTAACGACCTGAAAGAACATTTCAAACAATATTTTAACAAGATTGGGATTTATATGATGACTATTTGAAATATCTTGATAAAGTGATATGAATTTTACTTATGCCATATTTCTGTTGAAAAAAATAATTTCGGCGTGAAATTTTGGTCACACCCATTTGAAAGCATCACAAATCCAGTGGCGTCGTAAAAACTTATTAAAAAAAAAATCGCTAGTATGTTTTTTTGGATTTTTGACCTCGAAAAAAATTCAAAGTAGGCCGTGAAATTTTTATTTTTATTTCGAATTTATGGCATTCAACTAAAACTATTGATGCTCTATCTACTGAAAAAAAAACTTCTGAATCGGATAATAAATAACAGTTTTAGAGAGGTGGCCCGCTTTCAAATGGGTCACTCTGTATATTTGTATCTCCAATATTTTTTTTTGTATTTGGCTCTGTACCTATAAATAAAAAACATCTTTAATTTGTTAAAAGATTATTTGTTGTAAAGTCCATACCATCCAAATTGAGAAACTAGTTGCCTATATTGGACTGATTTCACTGACTGGTCAGCAAGTAAGTTTTCAAGATATTGAAGATTTTTTGCATATTTAAGTTGTAGAAAAGATAGTCGAAGCCATAGTTTAATTTGGTTGCAAATATCCTGCCTAAAAAAATATTCAAATTGAATTTGGGTCCAATATAGGCAACTTTCCCCTATTATTCGAGATACTTGAAATTATTCCAATTTTTGTATTTGCGGAATGTTTATATTTGAAATACTGAACATAATAAGAAATTTTCCCTGAAGATTTACCGAAAGTATTCAGTGTTCATTACAAAAAAGTGTTTGAAATCTTGCTAAAAATTATGTCAAATACATTGAAAATACCATATTGGTTATAAAATACAGTTTTTGTCTTTAAATACTGGTATATTTGAAATTTTCCTGAAGATTTCACATAATTCCAAATATTTCAATTACTTTGGAATAAACTGTTCATTTTTAGAAATCTGAAAATTAATGTTTTTGCCTGTTACACATCTGAGCATTATTCGAAATACATTCATTAATTTAAAATACAGTAAATACACCGAAAATGATCTAGTGCAAAAAATAATTTGAAATTAAAGTATTTAAATTACAAAAAAGTATTTCAAGTACTTTATTCAGACACTCACAGCTCTGATTTCATGTATCTTTAAAAAAATTGAGAAACTCACCCTATGCCCGATGAGTTTTCCTCGAACCCGTTGTCTGGTCTGTTCAATTGGCACCCAACTAACATTGAGGGCAGTGGAGTTATATGATTTAGCAATCACCAGCTGAGGTGACACCTGCGGCATATCCTCTGCTGAGTAAACAACAACCTCTTGGCTAATAGGACCCGGTCCTATGTCATTAAGCGACTGAACCTTCACGATATACTCAGTGTAGAAGTACTGGTACTCGATATTGACGACAGCCTCATTAGTGTTGCCATACTCCTTCAAACTCTTGCTCTGGAACTCAGTTTCTCCATCTTTGCGTTTCCAGAATATTTTGTAGTGAATTCCCGCACCGTTTTGCTCTTGCGCTTTCAAGGTTTCCCACTTTATGGTTAGATCTCCAATCTTGCCTCCGCCACCTCCTACATTTCGGGGAGCAATGAATGGCCTCTCAGGCGGGGTCGAGTGCTTAGGACTGGGCTGCGATGGCACCCCCATGCCCAAGTTGTTCCAAGCTGCCACTCGGAACTCATACACAGACCAAGGTGTGAGGACATTGTCTATGATGGCTTCCTTCCTGCCCGTGTACCTGTCAATTTCCGTGGCTCGAATTCCGTAAGTAATGTTCACCCAAGAACTGTTCCAGTTGGTCCTTCCGCTAATCGTGTAGCTGTGTATCGGTGAGCCGTGAGTTGCGCCATCAGTCCATTGTAGAGTGAAGGAAGACTTTTGGATCTCGATAACTTGTACGGCACCAGGTGGCCCTGGCGGTCCTTCAATTGTAACCCTAGCTTTGGAATATATCCTTCCAACTGCCGACTTGACCACACACTCGTATTCTCCAGCATCGGAGAACGTCGTATTGAGTATCCTCAAATAACCACCGTCGATTTTCTATAAAACAGGAATCATAAATGACAAAAATAGTGCATGAAATATAACTTTATGAAACTCAGAGCTTATGATTTCAGCTTTGTTATCAATTGTTGCAGAATGTGTTTTGTATGTAAAACTTGTATTCAATATGCTAGCATTTATGTCACAGGAATACTGTGATATGATTATCACATATGATGCAGTGAATAAAAGTATTGCAGTGTTTTTTTTCGCCTGAAACAAAAAAGTAACTTCTAAAACGTTTGTTCACATCGTAGATAATAATTGAATGAACAAACTAAAGGAAGCTGAAAACAACAATCTGAAATCTATAATTTTCTCGATTTTATTCCATACAAGGGAAAAAATAAATGTGAGAATTGATCACTTACCAGTCTATTATTAGAATTTACAACATCGATATCTCGAACAGTCATTCCATTGTGTTTCCATATGTACGCAATATCCAACATTTCATCTGTCACTGCATAGCAACGCAAATCAATATCTCTACCAATGTATGATATTATGTTGTCTCTCAAAGGTTCCACAAGACGAGGCCCCCCTAAAAAAAGTGATGTGTGTTTATAATGGAATCAATTAAAAAAATATACAATTAAATAAAATGCAATATTAGTGTATTATGAATGGAAACGTTTATTTTGGGCCACCATATAGGAATCACCAGTTCATATTCCTGTTTTATTTTTGGCAAAATTTATTAGATATGTGGAGGCACCAAGTGGAATAGTGGATAGAGATTGCCATGCCAGAAACATAGAAATATTTTGAATATGAAATTTGTTATGGATGCGAAGCTGAGGTACTGGAAGATATAAGGGAAACTATCTCTATGATTACTCACTTAACACAATGAGCCTTCCTTTGGATTCGTCCAGGCCGAGTTCATTCGAAGCCGTACAAGTGTATACGCCTTCATCGTCCCTTGAAACTGGGCTGATGAAAAGATTGCCATTTTCAAATATTTTTCTATGACCACCAGCGCCTATCACATTTCCGTTCCATTTCCAAACAAATTGCGGTTTGGGTGCTGCTTCGGGATTACACTTAATGGTGGCATTGCCACCTTCTGCAGCATATGTCTCGAATTCCAACGGGTTTTTCTTGAAGGATGGTTTGAAAGCTACAAAAACACCACTAAAAAAGGAAACGACAACAAATCATATCATTCTTACCGAGAACCCTGAGTTGGGCGGAAGAGTATGCTGTTTTCAACGTATTGGAAGCCCGGCACTGATACATTCCCGGATCCCTTTCTTGATCCAGATAAGAAATTGTTAAGACATTATCTTGGATCTTTATACGGCCTCTGTCTTCTTGTTCCATATAACCCATGACTAGAAATGCAGAGAACAATAAAATACCCAATTGTAAGCAGATATTTAATCCAGTATTTAGCAAACAGTTGAAAAATACTTAATAGTGAACTTGTATTGTTAGAATAGTTCACTAGCCACAATTTTATGATTATTTCGATAGGTCTAGAGAAATTTTCAATAAAAAACAAGCTTTTATTTCAACATGGGCTGAAAACACTCAAAATTCGAATTTCATTGTTACTGTTTTTTATAAATTGTTTCCATTGCAAAAAAGTGTATTGTAGTGTAATACAACAAAGATGAAAATATCCACTGTATTGTGTTGACAAAAGAGACTCATTTTTAATGTAGCTTGAGTTGGACCATAAACAACTAAATTTGTAACCATAGCTGCCACTTTGAATTTTTATTAAAAAAATCAATCTGTCATCCCAAAAACTCTTTGATATCGACTTGGATCGAATAATAAATAACAACACTTTCCCGCCGCCTTCTTAAATTAACAATTTTGATAAGTGTAGAATACAAAGGACACAGATCACTTGAATTCACTCCAACTAGTGCAAGCAATCTAGCTCCTTTCCTATTTTCTTTATTCATAAATTATATCAATTCAAATATTTCCAGTACCATATTACTCTTTGCAGACGACTTGAAAATCTTCAGACCGATTGAAACAATTGAAGACTGTCTTATACTACAGAAAGAAATTAATTCGATACTAGAATGGTGCCTACTAAATAAGCTTCCATTGATTATTCAAAAATGTAAATTTATGAAATACACTCTTAAATACAATAATGTACAGTTTGACTATTCAATGAATGATATCGCACTAGAACAAAGTACAGAAACTAAAGATTTGGGTATCATATTCGATACGAAACTTGGCTTCACTTCACAATTTAACCAGATTAATTTCTGCAAAACGAATGCTTCAGGACCTGCAAAGACTTTCAAAATCGGGAATGTTTTATAATACTTTTTAACTCATATGTTCGATCCCGTTTGGAATATGGCTCCTTGATCTGGTCCCCGATATACAATGTGCATAGGCAACAACTAGAATCTTATCAACGGGTTCTTATGAAATACATGGCCTACAAATTGGATGGAGTATACCCATACCAAGGATCCGATAATAGTTTGTTGCTGAATAGATTCTCCCTCCTATCCTTAGAAAATAGAAGAACATATTATGCTTGTATTTTCATATACAAATTGATTCATAATATGATTGACTGCCCTGAATTGTTCTCTCAACTAGATTTTCACGAACCAAGAATCAACGTTCTAGTGAAATCCCCAGTTTTTAACATCTGTAAAACTTATAATAACTTCTATTCAGAATGTTATATTTTTGTTGCTCCATTTGGACATTTCAAGAATCTAATTAGAAATAAGTTAATGAATATGCAGGTCTAATTACAACAAACTTCTATTATTTGCACTATGCTCACTTCTGTCAAATAAATTCAAGTAGTATAAATTCAAGTAGTATTATTCAAATGATATTTCTATTATTGTATGACCTTACTGATTTTGTATTCTTTTTTGGTAATCATATATTTTGTATTTGATTATGATTTTGTATCATTAAGGATTGGCCTATACTTAGACATAACTTAAAAACTATCTTGTAATTGGGAGTACTCCTGTTAGACAATAAACCATTATTTTTTTAACAAAAACCACATTGACTTTGAATTGTCAGACTTCCAAATTATCCCATATCGACAGCCATTTTGAAATTGAGTAGAATTGCATATTACAAAACTTTAGTGCACATCAGTAAAAGTTTTGTGGTCTTCCAACAAAAAACATGATTTGTCCCCAATAATCATAGACTAGACAGTTCAAAACTAGGCCTCATTATATGGAGGCACCATGAAATCTTAGTAAATTGCAGTATTGTTTGTATAAGGCATTCATGAATTCCTACCCATGTGCTAGAGTAACCACATGGATACACATCCTATCTTTAGAAGCATCTGGGAACTCAGCACACTAAAAAAGCTTTCAGTCCAGTCATAATGCTATTGAACTACATGTGAGTAATTTACACAAGAAGCATATGAATCTCAACCTTACAATATAAAACAATATATCAAAATGAAAAATTAAGCAGCTTTATATATGAAGGAACAACTTCCTCATTGTTAACTGATTCTTGACAATTCAAAATCTGATGTCCGATCCTGTCAAAATTCATCTATTTCCCTTAAGCATTTGATAAAGTAGCATTTTTTATTAATCAATTTAGTCAAAAATCCGCCATCTTATTGATTCTACAAAATATATCTCTGACCCCAAAACCACATACCAATTAATAAACGGGATATCTCCCATTTGAGCCGCCATCTTGATTAATGAATTTGACAAAACATCATGATGTCCGACCCCAAAACCCCACCCACCAATTTTGAAAGGAATTGGCTATAATCACAAAACTCGTCGCCATCTTGAATTCGTGGATTTTAACAAAAATCATGATCTCCGACCCCAAAACCCCCACATACCACATACAAAACTCGTCCCCATATTGAGTCGCCATCTTGAATTAATGAATTTTGACAAAACATCAGATGTCCGACCCAAAACCCCACCACCAATTTTGAAGGAATTGGCTATATCACAAAACTCGTCGCCATCTTAAATTCGTGGATTTTAACAAAAATCATGATCTCCGACCCCAAAACCCCACATACCACATACAAAACTCGTCCCATATTGGAGTCGCCATCTTGATTCATGAATTTTGACAAAACATCATGATGTCCGACCCCAAAACCCCACCCACCAATTTTGAAAGGAATTGGCTATAATCACAAACTCGTCGCCATCTTAATCGTGGATTTTAACAAAAATCATGATCTCCGACCCAAAACCCACATACCACATACAAAACGCGTCCCCATATTGGAGCCGCCATCTTGAGTTAATGAATTTTGACAAAAACATCATGATGTCCGACCCCAAAAACCCCACCCACCAATTTTGAAAGGAATTGGGCTATAATCACGAAACTCGTCGCCATCTTGAATTCGTGGATTTTAACAAAAAAAATCATGATCTCCGACCCCAAAAACCCCCACATACCCACATACAAAACTCGTCCCCATATTGGAGTCGCCATCTTGAATTAATGAATTTTGACAAAAACATCATGATGTCCGACCCCAAAAACCCCACCCACCAATTTTGAAAGGAATTGGGCTATAATCACAAAACTCGTCGCCATCTTGAATTCGTGGATTTTAACAAAAAAAATCATGATCTCCGACCCCAAAAACCCCCACATACCACATACAAAACTCGTCCCCATATTGGAGCGCCATCTTGAATTAATGAATTTTGACAAAAACATCATGATGTCCGACCCCAAAAACCCCACCCACCAATAAATTGGGCTATAATAAAAAATTCTGGTTTTAAAAAAAATCTGTCTCCGACCCCAAAACCCCATACCACATACAAAACTCGTCCCCATATTGGAGCCGCCATCTTGAGTTAATGAATTTTGACAAAAACATCATGATGTCCGACCCCAAAAACCCCACCAACCAATTTTGAAAGGAATTGGGCTATAATCACAAAACTCGTCGCCATCTTAAATTCGTGGATTTTAACAAAAAAATCATGATCTCCGACCCCAAAAACCCCCACATACCACATACAAAACGCGTCCCCATATTGGAGCCGCCATCTTGAGTTAATGAATTTTGACAAAAACATCATGATGTCCGACCCCAAAAACCCCACCCACCAATTTTGAAAGGAATTGGGCTATAATCACAAAACTCGTCGCCATCTTGAATTCGTGGATTTTAACAAAAAAAATCATGATCTCCGACCCCAAAAACCCCCACATACCACATACAAAACCGTCCCCATATTGGAGCCGCCATCTTGAGTTAATGAATTTTGACAAAAACATCATGATGTCCGACCCCAAAAACCCCACCCACCAATTTTGAAAGGAATTGGGCTATAATCACAAAACTCGTCGCCATCTTGAATTCGTGGATTTTAACAAAAAATCATGATTCCGACCCCAAAAACCCCACCCACCAATTTTGAAAGGAATTGGGCTATAATCACAAAACTCGTCGCCATCTTGAATTCGTGGATTTTAACAAAAAATCATGATCTCCGATCCCAAAAACCCCCACATATCACATACAAAACTCGTCCCCATATTGGAGCCGCCATCTTGAATTTATGAATTTTGAAAACAAATTCGTGATATCTGTTCCCGAAAACCACCACAACAATTTATAAAAAAAAGTATTTAAAAGTGTTTTTAACCGCTAACTTAGTTGCAAGGCAACCCTCGGAAGTCAGAGACTTGTGTGAGTAAAGAAGACGGGGAACTTAGCTTTTTAAGTATCATCCGAAGCACTAATTGAATTGAATAGAATCGAACCATAATCACAAAACTCGTCCGCCATATTGGAGCCGCCATTTTGTTTTTTCTCTGGCAAAAACAGATATCGGGACAGGTGAAACTAAATAAAATTAAGAACACCACACCAAAAATATATGATTCATAACTATAAAACATGAAGAGGTTAATTAACTATGACTACCCTACTCTCGTTTTACCCTGGGCCAGGACTCTGTGAATTATCGAGGTATCATGCTAAAATCATGCAGACAAACTATTCAGAAACACACGTAAACTTAGGAAGCTTCAAATCAGCTCTACACAATCAGCTCATCCAAAACGCATTATACTCAACATTCAATATTCTCAACAATTGTAGAATTTTCAATGATTTCTCTATTCTATTCATAATTTTTATAAAAAAATAAGATGAAATATTTATTCACCTTTTATGAAAAACATTATGAGCAGTGTCACTACCGATTTGTTTAAGAAGTCTTTTTAGACCTAGTAAAGGCCTGCATAATCCAAGTAGTGAACTTTTAAGATTTCCATCAAATGTGGAAACCAACTTTCTGATAGTGTCAAGTTTCAACAGGCTTTCAGTAAGGCAGAGGACAACACCTCCTTTGAAAGTATGGTCTCTGCGGCCACTCGAAGAGGCATTGACGAAACCACCTGCAGGTGGATACACTCAATGCTTCACAATAGACTAGTCCAAGCCAACATGTTCGAGGAAACAGAGCAGGTTGAAATTTCCAGAGGTACCCCACAGGGGGGCATACTCTTCCCCCCTTCTGTGGGACATGGTTGTAGATGAACTGCTAATTTCTCTGAATAACCAAGGGTATTACTCTCAAGGGTATGCAGATGACTTGGTCATCCTCATCAAAGGAAAGAATACTCGAACAACCTCAGAGCTAATGCAAAATGCACTGAGGACAGTAGAGGAATGGTGCAACAGAGAGAGCCTATGGGCAAATCCGAACAAAACAACACTAATTCACTTCACCCGGAGGAGAAACATGGGAGATCTCATACCTCCCAGACTATTCGGTGAAACATTACAAGTAGTAGAGCAGGTGAAATATCTAGGGCTGATTCTTGACAAGAAACTAACCTGGAATCTTCAACATGTAACCAATAAAAGCAAGATAACCTTGATGTGCAAGAGAGCTTTTGGAAAAACCTGGGGGCTCAAACCGAAAGCCATGCACTGGCTTTACACAGCGGTAATACCAAGAGTAACTTATGGCTCACTCTTATGGTGGCCAAAATCAAATCAAAGACAGGCAAAAACCAACCTTGGGAAAATCCAGAGTTTGCCTGTCTCTGTATCACGGGTGTGCAATGAATGCACTCCAACAGCTGCAATGGAAATCATCCTATACCTCGAACCCCTTGACTTACATGTCATTGGAGAGGCCAGGATGAGTGCATAGACTGAAACAAACAGAAAACTGGAGAATCCGAACAACTGGACATACCAGAATCACTCATGTAATCAATATCGACGAACTCAAAATGATTCAGACTACATGCAACCCCTATACTCATTTGAAAAACCATTCGAAACACGAATTGACTGATCTGGATGAGCCCCGAGTATAGAATCACAATCAACTGCAGACATAGTCTGGTATACAGACGGTTCAAAGACAGTTGAAGGAACGGGAGTAGGAATACATGGGGTAAGGCCAAGAAGGGACTACATAATACACTTGGCAAATGCTCCACGATATTCCAAGCTGAAACACATGCTATTATGGTAGGCATTCAGAAGAATCTAGAAAGTGGTTATAGGAAAAAACACATCTACATTCTATCTGACAGTCAAAGTGCTATCAAAGCACTCAACTCTATACAGATGAAGTCTAAACTGGTCTGGGACTGCCTCCAAAACCTCATCGAGCTGGCAAAACACAACAAGGTCACCTTGATGTGGGTGCCAGGTCATAGAGGCATTGAAGGCAACGTAAAAGCGGACCAGCTAGCTAGACAAGCATCTGAAACGCTATTCACAGGGCCAGAACCTGTGCATGGGATTAGCAAAAACCGATGCAGGACCCTGATCGACGAGTGGATAAAAAAAACACCAACAATATTGGGATCAAACTGTCGGGCAAATACACAGCAAAGTCATGGTAGGGCATCCAAACCGGACCCTGACAGCTGACCTTCTGAACCTGAACAGAACGAAGGCACGTATAATAGTAGGTCTGTTGACTGGACACTGCGGCCTAAGAAAACACCTAAACACCATGGGAGTACGCAGGGAAACCGTGGAGTGTAGGCTATGTGATGAAGAGGAGGAAACAGCCTCTCATATTATCTTCGACTGTGACGCCCTAAGTAGAAGGCGCCACAGAACCTTTGGAGAGATCAGCCCGGAAACAGGCATGAATCCGAAGAACCTTATTAACAGGCTACTAAACCAAATTAAAGGCACAAACCTGTTTGAATGAGGAACCACTGACGAGAGAGTGATACAATAGACCCCAGCTGGTCGCAGTGTCAAGGGAAGCTAAGTGCCAACCCTGTCTCTGGCTCGTCAGCTTTCAACCAACCAACCAACCAAGGCAGAGAAGGTATTTCTGCATAAAATATGAAATCAATAAATTTACCTATTTAACTTCCAATTACATTCACAATTAACGATCTAGAAAACTACTTTCTGGTTTTCCGAAGTTCTTCATATTTCAATGACACAAAAGGGGGTTTGGGGACTACAAAGGGTTAAGGAGATATACCATTTTAAAAAGCCAATACCTTTTAGGAAAAACATTTAGTCTCTAATAATTTCTTCTTGTAAAAAATGGAAATTTTCCCTAACAGTTTTCACTGTGTTCTGAACCACAATAACTAAGAAAACATGACTTACCAAGTTGTCTACCATTTCTCCACCATGTATAATTCACATCAGGTACTCCAAATGCTTCACAAGTCCAAATTAATTCACTTTTACTATCCATATGCTTATCTGCTAAGGGAATAGTGAATGTTGGTTCGGCTAAAATGAATTATTCGTTGAAAACAGATGCGTTTAATAGTTTACCAAAATTATACCTTGAATGTTCAATATCACACTATTTTGAATACTAGCTCTATCATTAGTAACAAGGCAGACATATTCCCCTTCATCTTCAACCTGCACTTTCGGAATGATTAGCACCCTATTATAGCTGGTCAAGATGGCAGATCTTGGCAAGCTACCACCCTTCCTGGTCCAGTTGTAACTGGGAACTGGACTAAAAGAATTTTATAATAAAATTAAGAGCTACTTTTTTCTACTACCAGGGCCAAAATCCCACGAGAAAATGTCCCTAAATGGTGTAGTTTTGAGGATGATGAAATGAAGGAACTTACTATCCAAAGGCTACACACTCCAATCTGACATTTTTCCCAGCTGTGGGCGCTTCTGGGAATGCTTTGGGGAAATTGTTGGGGAATTTGAGCTGCTGGTAATTTGCTGAAAGGAAAATAAAACTCGCAAATTGATCAAATGTGATGTTTATCATGACTCACAATGTGGATTTACACGTAACGGGAAGAACGGCCCATTCCTTCCAGAGTCCGAAAACTCAGAATTAACGCTGCAACTGTAATTAGCTCTATCGATCGTTTCTAAGGCTGAAAAGTATAAGGCCCCATCGTTAGACACGAACACGCGTCGGTCCTCTTCCACGAAGTTCGGGAAATAATCACGTGACCAAGAATACTTCACAGCGGGGAAATGATTGGGGGGGTCACAGTATATTGATTTTCCCCAGTTTTGGTCCCCCGTTTCGGGAGATCGTTTCAACACAAACTCCAGGATGAATCCAAAATTGAGTTGTACACTTTCTGATATTATTGTCCCGAACGAATTTGTGGCTTTGCAATGGTATGTTGCATGATCAAGTTTTTGCTGGGGATTGTGGATTATGAGAGTACCACCACTTATAGTGTAGCGACTGTCTTGTAGTGGGTCTATTTTATGAGCAACCAATCTATCATTCTCATAATCTTCTCTATACCATTCATATGTTGGGGTAGGATACCCCCCGGCTAAGCAACTGAAACACAATATTCAAGGATTAATTGAACTTTATAAAAAAAAAACACCTCATTTTAATTGAGGATCTCCCATAACACTGAAGCTAGCAGACCAAATCCCGCTGACCACTATTCGGCGACAGCCGCAGTTTTTGAAGGGAACTGTACTCAATGCGGACCGCCAATATAACATGCATTTGGATCATTCACTCATTTAAAATTAATATATGAATTTGTTTCATTATGATTGATATATATGCATAGATTCAATATTATTTCGATTTCTTACGAAGAAACAATAACTTAAACGTCAAGGAAAGACTAGCAAAGACGTGTTCAGTTCCACTGGATTTTCATGGTTTTTTCTCATTACTCTAACATGCAAAGACAAATATACATGACATTTTCTAGAAAGTAGGCTGAACATTGTTTAAAGAGTGTGTATATTTCGATTTTCGTTTCCTATTCTCATTTTCATGTGGAAAAACAGCGGATGGAGCAATTTGGAGAGATTTCTACTGATTTTTTTTATTTATGGGTAACACCAGTTTATAAAGTAAGTAGTAAGATATAATTTCCTTAATGTAATACTAAAATTAACTTAAAATAGGCGAGATCACTAATTTCTGGAAAAATACCACAATGTCCAGAACGATGAGAAAAGTGGTTGCTTTTTTTTTCCTTTCAATTTTTTATTATTGAATATTTTATATAATAAGAGGACATCTGCAATTTTTCTTCTAATTTATTTCTAATAATTCTCAAATACATGAAATTTTCCAAAGTGTTAGCAGAAACATCAATGTATGAGACTGTGTAGTTCACTATGCTCTTCATCTCCCCATTTCAAAATAAAAAAATTGCGAATGCGAAAAGAAGTCAATTTACAATGTTTTCTACATTTTTACACGCTTTCTATTAGCTTCACTTGTATGTTTGTTTGTTTGTAACCAACTCCTTTGAAATTTGGCAGGTGTACATAATTTCGGTGACAATGCATTAAAAAATTTTTGTTTGAAAAAAATAAAATAAATGGCGGCTCCAATATGGCGGACGAGTTTTGTGATTATGGTCCGATTCGCTTCAAAATTGGTATCTGAGGGTTATTGGGGTCCAATATTATGATTCTTTTGTAAAAATTGAAAAATTCTAGATGACGGCTCCAAAATGGCGGACGAGTTTTGTTATTATGGGCCAATTCTATTCAAAATTGGTATGTGGGGGTTTTTGGGGTCGGAGATTATGATTATTCAAGATGGCGGCTCCAAAATGGTAGACGAGTTTTGTGATTATGGTCCGATTCTATTCAAAATTGGTATGTGGGGGTTATAGTCTAGTTAACAAGTGCTTTTTGGACCAACTTTTTTCAGCAGTCTCCGAAAATTATGATCGAGGTGTCATTCGATTCGGAATGACATCTAGATGATTTTTGAAAAAAATTAAGTTCCGCTTGCAAAAATTGTAAAAGTTATTAACAATTAACTAAAAAAAAAGGGGGCTTTGGTTTTTTGCAAATATCTTGAAAACTAATAAAGATTTTTCAAATCTGAAAAAAGATTCAAAAAGAGGAGGAGATTTCTTAAAAAAAGTCTCGATTCCCGGAATTGTAGGATCAATATTTATGACTTTCCCAGAGGGATGAAAATACGGCCGAAAACGGGTACTCTGGCTTGGGCAAGCCGCGCCAACAAAATTATTAACATTTATAATATTTTTTTTTTTACATTTTATTTTACATTCCGTTTATTTTTTTGAACGTTTCTTTGATGGTGGCTCGTAGTCTACAGTTTCTTCTTGTCTTATGTTTTCATCGTTCTCTTCGTCTCTGGCTTGGGCAAGCCGCGCCCACTTAACAATAAAAATTATTTAAGCATACTAAATATGAAAAAAAAAAATTGAAAAACTTTAGACACTAACTGAACAGATGCATAAACAATAATCCGCTTGAAAAAATTTTATCACAATTTTTCAATTAGTTATTCAATAGTTAATTAATATTTTTTTCTGCTTGAACATGAACATTGCAAGTGTGATAATTGTTAAACTATAAATTTAAGATTTTTTTCCTCTCTTGGAGCAATTCTTGAAAGGCTTCAGAATAGAACCCCGTTGGAAAAATTAAAAAATTTTCATTTTTCAGTTTTTTATTAATAATTTTCGTTGTTGCAAAATTAAAAACTTAAATTAATCATTGAAAAAAATGTTTTTTTTCAAATATTATTAACGATCCGTTTTATCAGAAACTGCATGGAAATAATTTTTTAAATTTTTTATCTCTGATTGTTAAAAAAATTGTTATAAACAAATGCGTTGTTTATAAGATAATTGATTTTTTTTTTATGGAATTTCAATCTTTGATACAAATGATGATTTTTAATAGAAAAATTGTTCCATAAAAAAAAAAAATTATTGCTTGAAAACGCATTTGTTAATCAACAATTATTTTCCAACTTTAATTAATATTAAGGAACCATTTTTTCTTTAAAAATCATTATTTGTTTTTTTTTTATAAAAAAATCATTTTATTTAATTTTTCATTGTTTATGCAATAAACAATTTGTTATAAACAAATAAATTTTTACCTTATTTTTTTTTCTATTCTACTTTCTGTCACAAAAACAGACATGATTTTTTTTTTATTATTATTTTCTCTGTAACTTCGTCATTCTTACCTGGTTTTTCATCCTTAAAATTATTATAATTTATAAACTAATCGAGATACGATGAAAATACTTAAGACTTATTTATTCTCAAATAGATAAAGACCAAATTTAGCTGAAAATTTTAGTTGTTACTTATTTATTTATTAAATTTATAGCAATTGTTGATGAAAAATACTTAGGGAGAATTTTTTTTTTTTGCTTTAATGCTTAAAAATCTTATCATCTATTAAAAATATGACTACCTCATTCAAGTATCTTATCAATTATTGTTCATTACTCAACATTTTTACCTTTTACATTTTAATATCACTCAATTATACTAGGAAAATTCACGAATATCTAGATTTTCATTTTCAGGTTCTGTTTCTTTAATGTTTGTAAAAGTTTATGAATGACAATCTTTATTTTTTTTCTTTGAAATATTATTGAGACAATAGAGTCTCTAATAAATTTAAGTTATTTATCAATGAACAAATATTTTATGACGTTCATATCCATTATCATTAAAATCTCATTTTATTATAATAGACCCTCATGTCTATGAGTAATTATCAACGGTCACCTAATAATAATTACAATTACTTTCTAACATGCCTGTCTTAAACTTTCATATTTAGCTGCGAATATTTTTCATTCTCCGAATCACCTTTAGATTCAGGTTTTTGCTTATTGAATACCTTCTTTGTTACCTGTTAGAAACATCTGCTCAGGGTCTCGAAGGGTCCAACTAATTGTCGTATTATACCTGACTCAGAGAATACAGTTCAAAATCTACAACTATTTCAGTCTCAAGTCGACATCCAAGTTGTGCGTTTCATTCGATAAATATTATATTGTGAACTGCGAGTCAATGCCGTGTTTCCATGTTTATGGAACTTTTGAAGAAGTCTAAAAAAGCCATCAATTTAGCGACTCTACCACCTACGTCAACAGCATTGAGTTATCATTCATACCGAGTGTATTACCAAGTTCAATATTGGCCTGGTAACAACGATCTCAATCCGGAAAATTGGGGCTGGATAAAGACAGAAACAATGTTTTTGCCAGTTCGAACAACCGATAAATTAGCTCCTGATGAACTCTTAAAATTAGTTTACTGTAATTGCCTCAAAAATTGTTCAAAAAGATGCGGATGCAGGAAGGCTGGTCTTCCATGTTCGTCTCTCTGCAAGCATTGCAAAGGAGAGAGTTGCGATAATTGCAAAAAGATAGCGATGGAAGATGATAATGACGAATTCGGCGATGTTGATGAAGAAAACGCTTTACAAAATGAGAATGAAGACGATAGTGCCTGTGCTGATTATGCCGTCTCTATTGGACAACTTGTGGAAACTTTGCTGGGGGACGAAGAGAACGATGAAAACATAAGACAAGAAGAAACTGTAGACTACGAGCCACCATCAAAGAAACGTTCAAAAAAATAAAAGGAATGTAAAATAAAATGTAAAAAAAAAATATTATAAATGTTAATAACTACTTATAAATAAATTTTGTTAAATGAAAAACAATGTAAAGATCATTCTTCCTTTCTAATACGCTTAGGCTAATGAACTCTGCAAAACATTTTTGTTTACATAGTAATATTCAGAGGTCGAAGTATAATTAAGTGATATTAAAATGTAAAAGGTAAAAATGTTGAGTAATGAACAATAATTGATAAGATACTTGAATGAGGTAGTCATATTTTTAATAGTTAATAAGATTTTTAAGCATTAAAGCAAAAAAAAAATTTCTCCCTAAGTATTTTTCATCAACAGATGCTATTAATATTTATTTATTTTAAATTAAATAATTTTAAGGATGAAAAAGAGATACAAAGTAAAGAACTTATATTTAAAAATTAAAAAAACAATAATAAAAAAAATTAAAAAAAAAAAAAAAACATGTCTGTTTTTGTGACAAAAAGTAGAATAGAAAAAAAAATATAAGGTAAAAATTTATTTGTTTATAACAAATTGTTTATTGCATAAACAATGAAAAATTAAATAAAATGAAATTTTAAGCCAGAGTACCCTTTTTCGGCCGTATTTTCATCCCTCTGGGAAAATTATAAATATTGATCCTACAATTCCGGGAATCGACACTTTTTTTAGGAAATTTCCTCCTCTTTTTGAATCTTTTTTCAGATTTGAAAAATCTTTATTATTTTTTGAGATATTTGCAAAAAACCTAGATGTCATTCCGAATTGAATGACACCTCGATCATAATTTTCGGAGACTGCTGAAAAAAGTTGGTCCAAAAAGTCAACCAGACTATTATTGGGGTCTAATATTGTGATTCTTTTGTAAAAATTGAAAAATTCTAGATGGCAGCTCCAAAATGGCGGACGAGTTTTGTTATTATGGTCCAATTCTATTCAAAATTGGTATGTGGGGGTTTTTGGGGTCGGAGATTATGATTATTTTGTCATAATTGAAGGATTCAAGATGGCGGCTCCAAAATGGCGGACGAGTTTTGTGATTATGGTCCGATTCTATTCAAAATTGGAGAATAATAGTTAAAAAATTAAATCATAATAATAGTTTGAAAAACTAAAAAACACGCTTTAATAGAAAACTAAACTAAAAAGTAGAAAATAATTTTAAATGAGTTTGAAATAAGAATACAGTGATTAACACGAAATTTATTTCATCGTAAAAAAGCGTGGGGTGCTTTTTAAGATATTTTCATAATGATTCTACTTTTACCAATATCTGTCCATGAAATATTAACAACAATTGACATCAAGCACCCCACGCTTTTTTACGATGAAATAAATTTGTTGTTAATCACTGTATTCTTATTTCAAACTCATTTAAAATTATTTTCTACTTTTTAGTTTAGTTTTCTATTAAAGCGTGATTGTTAGTTTTTAAACTATTATTTATTTTTCTCCATGACCCAAATTTTTTTAATTTGTTAGCAGAAGTATTACTGAATGGGACTGTAGTTTGTTTTCCGGTTCCTCTCCTTATTTTCATTAACATGAGTTCATGTGTTGGAGTTACAAGAAAAAAATTGTAGAAAACATTGTAAATAGACTTGATCTACCCAGTCTCATTCAGTAATATTTCTCATATTTGGAGAAAATTTCACATACCTGAGTTTGTGTGTTTGAAAGTTATGAAAAAAAAATAATGGAAATCAATACAAATACAGTCCCATTCAGTAATACTTCAGCTTACATTCTGATAAAATTTCATATACCTGAGTTTGTGTGTTGGAGAGTTACGTAGTAAAAAATAGTAGAAAACATTGTAAATTGAGTTATTGTCACGTTCCCGATTTTTGTTTAATGGAAAAGGACAGGAAACAGAAAATATACCCAGTCTCATTCAGTAACACTTCTGCTCACATTCTGAAAAATTTCATGTACCAGAGTTATGAAGAAAAAAATTGTAGAAAACATTGTAAGTAGATTTTTTTTTTATTTTGAAATGAGGAGATGAAGAGCATAATAAACTACACAATCTCATACATTGATGTTTCTGCTCACATTCTGGAAAATTTCATTCATTTGAGTTTGTGTGTTTGAGAATTATTAAAAAGAAATCAGTAGAAATCTCTCCAAATTGACTTATTGCTCCATTCACATTTTGTCACATAAAAATGATGATAGGAACCGAAAATGTAAATATACAGACCCTTTCAACAATGTGTCAGCCTACTTTCTGGAAAATTTAATGTGTATTTGATTTTGTGTGTGAGAGTAATGAGAAAAAACTCATGAAAATCCCGTGGAACTGAACACATCGTTTGCTACCTTGACCTTTCATTTATTGTTTCTTCATAAGAAATTGTGAAATAATATTAAATCAATGTATATATAGGTATAATATAGGTATATATATATATATATATATATATATATATATATATATATATAGCTGACCTGACAGACGTTGTCCTGTCCAATGTCCGCATAGAATTTCTTTTTTTCTATGTTTTCCTTTATGTTGTTCCATCTAGATTATGCTTTTGACTCCTGCTTCCTGTTGTCCCGTTATCTCGTTTTCCCGTTATCCCCTCATCCTGTCATCCCGTTTTCCTGTTATCCCATGTTTTCTTTATCCCGTTATCCTGTTTTCCCCTTATCCTGTCATCCCGTTTTTTATTTATCCCGTTATTTCCTTATCCTGTCATTCCGTTTTTTCGTTATCCCGTTATTCTGTTTTCCCGTTTTTTCTAT
Organism: Gonioctena quinquepunctata; assembly: GCA_018342105.1. Classification (NCBI taxonomy): domain Eukaryota; kingdom Metazoa; phylum Arthropoda; class Insecta; order Coleoptera; family Chrysomelidae; genus Gonioctena; species Gonioctena quinquepunctata. The sequence goes on along the minus strand of JAFIRS010001348.1, from coordinate 143,604 downwards.
GAAATAAAAATAGGAGTTGATCGTAGAAGGGTGAAAATTTAGGGTTGTATGTATTTTTGAATGCTGTATCATAAAAAAATAAAAACAAAAAATTTTGTCTAAAAAATAAAAAAATAAAATTAAGGGGTGGACCACCCTTAACATTTAGGTGGATGAAAAACAAATGTTGACCGATTCTCAGACCTACCCGATATGCACACAAAATTTCATGAGAATCGGTCGAGCCATTTCGGAGGAGTTTAGCTACAAACACTGTGACATGAGAATTTTATATATTAGAGATATATATATTTATATATATATATATATATATATATATATATATTTATATATATATATATATATCAGTCATAATGAAACAGATATATTATATATTAAATGAGCGAATGCTCCTAATGGATGTAATGTTCGCAGGTCTGTATTTTGAGTACAGTCCCCCTTAAAAAACTGCGGCTGTTGCCGAATAGTGGTCTGCAGTGGTATGCCGGCTTCAGCATCATGGATCTGCTATGCTGAGAATCCTTTAAAAGTTAGATTTTCAAGCACAACCTTTCATGCAAAATAAACACTCAATCAAATCCTAGTTTCCCTGAATTTGACCAATGATATTCAAATGGCAGTTATTATTTATCAACTAGATAAATGAGATACAAGAGTGTACTGACAAAAATCAATGGTAGTGTATATATTTGAATAAGTAAGTATATATTTGAATAAGTAAGTATATTTACCTGACACTTATGTCATTGTAGAGCTTTCTTTTGGAAGTATCAAAAGTGGCATCCCTAGGTTGCCTGATAAAATAGGGCCCTCTTGGCATTCTGATAGGATCAACAATATCAATTCCGTAAGAAGCACTCCTATCTTGACTGACTAATTTTTGAACAGCTGCAAAATTGGCTTCGCAGATGAATAATAAGGGTTCATCACCACGTACAGGTTGAAATCTCCAGTGTAAATGCGTCTTTGAAAAGTTATATGCCAAATAATCTTTTGCGATATCGTTTCGATAAGAGAAGTCATTATCGTGTAAAATGGCATTTTCCATGTTCACCAATTGTGTGTTGTCCGGATTTGTATAATAATTGGGAGATGTCTGATGAGCCCCAATGTACCATCTGCGATGCTGTGGATCAAGTTTGTTCAACTGATGAATGAGGAATCCATGTTCATCGGGATTTCTTATCGACACTAAGTCTGACCCACCAATATCAGTAGTAAACGTCTGAAAGGGATTTGAACATTTTTAGAATATCAGAAAATCAAGGATGGTAAAAATGCAGTTTAGGGAGAATTCCCGTATCATGAAAACTTTTGGTTTATTCGATAGTTCAGTTCTCTAGAAGTTTGAACATAAACAAAATCTTGGCGGTCACGTATTTTGAAGAAATTTTCAACTTTAAAATGAAGAAGAAACAGCCAATCATGAGGCCTTTTGTCCTTCTGGAAGCTCATATTCCGGAAAGTATTTGAGATGCCACGTTTTGACTTCGGACTTGTGTTCAGAAGGCGAAAATATGATAGTTTCACCAAATGGCATGTCCCAAATCATGGGATTATAATTATTGGATAAAGTGCAGGCATTTTCAGATGGCGAAGTAGGCAATAAATCATGTATATATTTATTTTGTTTAAACTTTATCTGCTTATGGTAATAAAAATGAGTGACAGCTGTTGGGCCAGCCCAAATTACACTAAGAGTAATGAATTTGAGAATGCATGTGCGGTAGAAAGATATGGTCTACTTCGCACTCCGGAAATGTTTTAACTTTATTTACCGTTGTGATAATTATTGATTTAAAAAAAACAATTTCTTTTATGACTGATCGCCGGATTTTTTTGGGTTAGAGAGGCTTGTTTATTTACAAAGGAAATATATTCTACAAATCTGTGGATTCTCTCTAAACTGCATTTTTTCCTGAAGGATTTCCAACACCTTACTTGGCATATTTTTCTGGCTTCGCTATAAGCCCTCAAAGGGGACTTGATGAATCGATAGCAGGAATTTTGGAAGTGAATCCAATTTTCTGGACATTTGAGTTCTTCGATGTTTCCATAGTTGTAAGTGCCTTGAGATCCCCCATATGGTTTATAATTCAAACTTGGATTGTAGTTAGAGCTGGGATTGTAGTTAGTGCTAGGATTGTAGTTGGTGCTAGGATTGTAGTTAGTGCTAGGATTATAATTTGTGCTTGATCGAAATTTGATCCATAATTCACGTTTGTGTTTTGATTAACGTTTGGATTGGGATTGAAATTCAAATTAGGATTATAGTTCGAGTTTGGATTGTTATAAATTTGATTGTCCTTCAAATTTCGATTGTCATTCGCATTATTGGGATCTAGTTGTGCAAAACTCAAGCTCACAAATAATGTACATCCAAAAATCTGGAATAAACCCATTTCTGAAAGAGAAATAAATAAATGCATAATGCGTACAGACCATGTAGTCTAGTTAACAAGTGCTTTTTGGACCAACTTTTTTCAGCAGTCTCCGAAAATTATGATCGAGGTGTCATTCGATTCGGAATGACATCTAGATGATTTTTGAAAAAAATTAAGTTCCGCTTGCAAAAATTGTAAAAGTTATTAACAATTAACTAAAAAAAAAGGGGGCTTTGGTTTTTTGCAAATATCTCAAAAACTAATAAGGATTTTTCAAATCTGAAAAAAGATTCAGAAAGAGGATTCCCGGAATTGTAGGATCAATATTTATAATTTTCCCAGAGGAATGAAAATACGGCCGAAAACGGGTACTCTGGCTTGGGCAAGCCGCGCCCACAAAATTTATATATAAGTAGTTATTAACATTTATAATTTTAATAATTTTTTTTTTTACATTTTATTTTACATTTCGTTTATTTTTTTGAACGTTTCTTTGATGGTGGCTAGTAGTCTACAGTTTCTTCTTGTCTTATGTTTTCATCGTTCTCTTCGTCCCCCAGCAAAGTTTCCACAAGTTGTCCAATAGAGACGGCATGAGAATGAAGACGATAGTGCCTGTGCGGCACTATCGTCTTCATTCTCATTTTGTAAAGCGTTTTCTTCATCAACATCGCCGAATTCGTCATTATCATCTTCCATCGCTATCTTTTTGCAATTATCGTAACTCTCTCCTTTGCAATGCTTGCAGAGAGACGTACATGGAAGACCAGCCTTCCTGCATCCGCATCTTTTTGAACAATTTTTGAGGCAATTTTACAGTGAACTAATTTTAAGAGTTCATCAGGAGCTAATTTATCGGTTGTTCGAACTGGCAAAAACATTGTTTCTGTCTTTATCCAGCCCCAATTTTCCGGATTGAGATCGTTGTTACCAAGCCAATATTGAACTTGGTAATACACTCGGTATGAATGATAACTCAATGCTGTTGACGTAGGTGGTAGAGTCGCTAAATTGATGGCTTTTTTAGACTTCTTCAAAAGTTCCATAAACTTGGAAACACGGCATTGACTCGCAGTTACGTCGGTTTTAAATTCTCCATACAAAGACAGCATCAATCTTTCTCCAGCTTCCTTAATTTCTTCAGTGGATGCACAGGGATCATAAAATTTTTCCACATACTGCTTCATCCCATCGTTTTTTATAATCATATATATATCATATAATCAATATAAGATACTTGAATGGGGTAGTCATATTTTTAATAGTTGATAAAGCAAAAAAAAAATTTCTCCCTAAGTATTTTTCATCAACAATTGCTATAAATTTAATAAATAAATAAGTAACAACTAAACTTTTCAGCTAAATTTGTTCTTTATCTAATGGAGAATATATAAGTCCCAAGTATTTTCATCCTATCTCGATTAGTTTATAAATTATAATAATTTTAAGGATGAAAAACCAGGTAAGAATGACGAAGTTAGAGAGAACTTATATTTAAAAATTAAACAAAATGATAAAAAAAAAACATGTCTGTTTTTGTGACAAAAAGTAGAATAGAAAAAAAAATAAGGTAAAAATTTATTTGTTTATAACAAATTGTATATTGCATAAACAATGAAAAATTAAATTAAATAAAAATCCTTTTTTTTATATCAAAAAGAAAAACAAATAATGATTTTTAAAGAAAAAATGGTTCCTTAATATTAATTAGAAGTTGGAGAAAATAATTGTTAATTAACAAATGCGTTTTTAAGCAATAAAATTTTTTTTATGGAACAATTTTTCTTTTAAAAATTATTATTTGTATCAAAGATGAAATTCCATAAAAAAAATTCATTATCTTATAAACAACGCATTTGTTTATAACAATTTTTTAAACAATTAGAGATAACAGTTTTTAAAAATTATTTCTATGCAGTTTCTGATAACATAAAAACGGATCGTCAATAATATTTGAAAAAAAACATTTTTTTCAATGATTAATTCAAGTATTTAATTTTGCAACAACGAAAATTATTAATAAAAATTTGAAAAATGAAATTTTTTTAATTTTTCTAACGGGGTTCTATTCTGAAGCCTCTCAAGAATTGCTCCAAGAGAGGAAAAAAATCTTAAATTTATAGTTTAACAATTATCACACTTGCAATGTTCATGTTCAAGCAGAAAAAATTGTTAACTAACTATTGAATAACTAATTGAAAAATTGTGATAAAAATTTTTTTCAAGCTGATTATTGTTCATGCATTTGTTCAGTTAGTGTCTGAATTTTTTCAATTTTTTATTTTTATATTTAGTATGCTTAAATAATGTTTATTGTTAAAGTGTCCAAAGTGGGCGCGGCTTGCCCAAGCCAGAGTACCCGTTTTCGGCCGTATTTTCATCCCTCTGGGAAAATTATAAATATTGATCCTACAATTCCGGGAATCGAGACTTTTTTTAGGAAATTTCCTCCTCTTTATTAGTTTTTAAGATATTTGCAAAAAACCAAAGCCCCTTTTTTTTAGTTAATTGTTAATAACTTTTACAATTTTTGCAAGCCGAACTTCATTTTTTTCAAAAATCATCTAGATGTCATTCCGAATCGAATGACACCTCGATCATAATTTTCGGAGACTGCTGAAAAAAGTTGGTCCAAAAAGCACTTGTTAACTAGACTAATGGGAATGGCAAGATTATAATGATTCATATTCAAATCGAACTTAAACTCCTCGGATTACATCAATTAGATAACAATATTCGTTTTATGATCGCTTACCTGAACATCTAGATAAGATGAAAAAAATAATAATGTATATTTATTTATTTATGCTTTACATTACAACCGTTAATCTACTAAATACCAGTCGTATGGTCGTATTTGACTTTTCACTATTTTTAAGGAAACAAAACGAAATAAACAGAAATCAGAAATGAAACAGGTGTCACCCGATGTTGCCAACTTCACGACAATAGGGATCATGCATGATGACTTTGACGCCATCTGCTGGAAAAAAATTAACTTTTGTCTTCAATTATTTTTTATTAATTAATAAAATTATTTTTCGTGATGCCTTTATCAAAAGTATCGTGGCTGTTCAAATGAGGCATTGAATACACAAGTCAAATTTTATCGTTTCCCAGAGAGTTGTACATAACCTATAAACGTAAACAGTGGATAAATGCAGAAAAAATTACGTGTAAATAAATTTTTAAATGAAAAATTAAATAAATCAATAGTGAATCTTAATCACTTGAGTTCATCGAAAAATAAACATTGGAGATAATGAGTAAAATAAAATTGCTGTAAAGTGTCTACCAAAAAGCATTGAATAACGTTTCAGAAAGTGTCCAGAATGGCGCTCCTGTACTATAGGGTGAGGTCTGAATTTTGTTGTTTCAGATCAAATAAAGTCAGCTGAGTGCAATACAAGTAGCAATTTAAAATACTTGTATATACTAGAGTAGTTGATAACATTAACAGCTACTCAGGAGCACAAAACACTGGCACCGACCCGTTCTTTTTAGGTCGAGCTTCAAGCTCCGGAGCAACACCAACAACCTTCTCCTGCCCCCTCTGGCACTCCCCGGGAATTTGGTGAAACAAGCTCTTTTTGGTTATGTTTAATGTTTGTTGTTTTTTAGTAGCGCAGTAAATACCTTACATTAATATTAAACTTTATCTAAGAGTAATCAAAACAATATGGATAGTGCAAATGAAAAAGAGTTGCAAATAAATAATTTCGAGAATAATACAATTTAACCAACGTGAAGTTAGCTATCAGCAGCTGGCTGCCAAAATCCCGAACATACCTGATTGACCAGTGGCGTGTTTCCCCCCTTTTCCGCCATTACGAAGGAATTGATAAATACTTACGAATTTGGTTCACGTACTTTTTTCGCCGATTCCGAATGACTTAATCGCGACTATGGACTGAATTGAAATGAATATTCCTGAACTATCTATATTCGATACTATTCCAAAGTGGAAGAGTGATCAAATGTGAATATTTTCACGTAAGAAAAAAGGATTTATTTGCTATCGGTTACTAGGAGGTGTACGCACTGATAAACATTTTCAGAAAAAAATTATTTTCGATATTGTAAGAAACGACTGCCAGAACGAAATCTAGTCAGAACTTTTCCTTATCACTGGTAGAATGGAGCTGTGTTAAAATAATTCCTTGCTATTGAAATCTCGGGGGGATACACTGATAAAAATGAATTTTCAGAAAAAAATTATTTTGATATCGTAAGAAACGACTGCCAGAATGAAATCTAGTCAGAACTATTCCTTATCACTCGTAGAATCGAGCTGTGATAAAATAATTCCTTGCTATTGAAATGTCGGGGGTGTAAACTGAAAAAAATGAATTTTCAGAAAAAAATTATTTTCGATATCGTAAGAAACGACTGCCAGAATGAAATCTAGTCAGAACTATTCCTTATCACTCGTAGAATCGAGCTGTGATAAAATAATTCCTTGCTATTGAAATGTCGGGGGTGTAAAGTGAGAAAAATGAATTTTCAGAAAAAAATTATTTTCGATATCGTAAGAAACGACTGCCAGAATGAAATCTAGTCAGAACTATTCCTTATCACTCGTAGAATCGAGCTGTGATAAAATAATTCCTTGCTATTGAAATGTCGGGGGTGTACACTGAGAAAAATAAATTTTAAGAAAAAAATTATTTTCGATATCGTAAGAAACGACTGCCAGAATGAAATCTAGTCAGACCTATTCCTTATCACTCGTAGAATCGAGCTGTGATAAAATAATTCCTTGCTATTGAAATTCGGGGGTGTAAACTGAGAAAAATGAATTTTCGGAAAAAAATTATTTTCGATATCGTAAGAAACGACTGCCAGAATAAAATCTAGTCAGAACTATTCCTTATCACTCGTAGAATCGAGCTGTGATAAAATAATTCCTGCTAATGAAATGTCGGGGGTGTAAACCGAGAAAAATGAATTTTCGGAAAAAAATTATTTTCGATATCGTAAGAAACGACTGCCAGAATGAAATCAAGTCAGAACTATTCCTTATCACTCGTAGAATCTATATCGTAAGGAAGAGGAATAAGAAAGTATATAAAGTAACATCAATGGCAACTTTCCACTTCCATCCAGGAGGTATTGCCTAGCCAGAGCTGATAAGCTTTCTAATTTCGGGGAATGGTAGGGGAACAGCTCCGACGTGGGTGCGTTACCGTTTTTTCAGTGGGTGGTTCACGAATAGTCCTATCATCCCACATTGGCCGTTCAATTAATTCCATCTTTGCCATGTACCGTGTTGACAAAGTTGAAGATCATCATCTCAGCTGTGCAATTACTCAACCGCAATAGACAAAAATGGGAATTTTCCCATTTGTGTAAAAGGCCTCCTACCATCCCGCAAAGGCTTGCCCTAACCTCACAAATACGCAAATGTCTGCAAAGTTTTGGGTTTTCTCAACCGCAATTTATTTATTTTTCATTATAGAGGGACATCTTAATATTGAGCACACACTTGACAAATACTATTACTAATGAAAGGTTCTTTCCCGACAAAAAGACAGTCAGAATGGACGAGCCTTTTACAATACGAACAATTATATGATTTATCCGGATCACCAATTAGGGAACATATCAGACAACGATTCCGTACGTCATTTGATTCATGAAGAATAAGCATTTTAATTTCATTTCTATATTGTGTCATATCCGTTTCTGTCATCAAGTCATTTCCTTTTACGATACACTCGAAATATTTTAGGCAAAACATACCGCAGTTAAAACCATCTCTTTGGGTAGCGTAATTACACACAATAGCAGTCAAATCTTTGTCAATTTTAGTAATATTTGAATTATTGTAAATATCCACGAATTTACTGAATAAATCTAAATATTTATTTGTTCTTATCACGTCAACAATGTTTAGTGGATCCATGAAACGAAAAGTAGATTCAACAAAATCGATAACAATAAGACAAAAATGATTTCTACCGATCAATATCGGTAAGGCGAGATGTTTTTTTTCTAATCGATAAGTTTTCTATAAAAGATTGATACATTTTTTCCGTCTCGAAAATTATATTTGCTTTTTGTTGGGGAATTATTTGGTACACATTATTGACATTTAATAAATTCAAAGCTATATCTATTACAAAATTCATTAACCATTTTCCATCATCCAGTGATGAGTAATCTGATATACACAGTACGTTTAAACAATTAAAATCATTGAAAATCGCTACGACATAATCTCTCTTATTTTTTCCGTAGTAATCAATATCATTCACTAATCCGTTGTTTAAGAAATTCATATCTTTGACAGGTCTCCATTTACGCGAAATTTCATCAATATTCCCAAAATCGAGTAAAGTGGGAAGATAATAATGGTAAAAAAATGCTTTCAAATTGTTCAACATATTATCCCTGAAAACTTAGGCCTCCTTTGAATTATTTACGATGACTGTATTCCTTTGAAAGTATATATAACAAATTCACACCATGGCCTATTTTATTCGTTATTTCCAATAAACCCTGTATTTGAAAATAATAATTGGAATGTATTTTGAGTTTTCCAAAATTATCAATATATTCCAGTTTTTTTAAAGTTTCATACCTACCGCAATCACGCACCTTGAAAGGACATTTTATTTCTATAATACCGTCTTCATTGAGGTATCATTCTGGAGACCCCCCTGAAAATGGAAAACTTTTTTGAACAACTATACCACATTTCTGATATTTATAATTTGTTTGGCTAAGGAACATTTCGAGTGCCAACTTTTCACAATCACTACCATGTTTCATTGCTTCGTTTGCGAATTTTACAGAAGATTGGAGAGATTTCGCGAGATTAAGTTTTGATTTATGACTTCTAGCTTTACAGATCGTACCAAAATTAAACGCAGTTATTCTTTTTCTCCGCTCCTCAAACCATACGGAAGATTCTCGTTGTTCTCTAGTGTTTTCTTCGATTAATTCCCGTTGAATACTTTTTTCATCGAGTTTCCGCAGTGCCTTCTCGCATTTACATTTCAAACCGTTCGAACAATCTCTACAATAAAAATTTTCGCTATCTGAATAATTTTCTTTGATACAAGTTACATGGACCTAACCGTTACAATTATCGCAAGAAACCCATTTCACAGTAGTGTCCAGTCCCCCCTTATCGCAATACATACATTTACTAAATTTAGTTTCATGTTCGGATTTTTTACTGATGAACAGAACTCACAAATGAAAGGAATGCTGTAGGTTTTATCCCCCAGCGAAAGATCACATGTAGTATGTATCCAACCTTTTCAGAAATCACACCAAACCACATCATCAATAGTCATATCAAGACGACCGTTACCGCAGTATAAACATGTCTCTGTTACTGTTTGGTTTTTAATATCCGTTTCACCCTTTATCGAAATAACTTTTCCCTTTTTATTCACCGAACCTAACTTTTTAAGAAAATTTCCGGAAAAATGAGTACTTGGTGCACTCCTAACTTTTTTATTCCACGTTTCTTGGGAGATAGTTCATTTGTAGGATCGTTATCCTTTTTCTTCCGCTGTTTAGTAAGGTTGGTTTTAGGGATGTCACAAATAAATTCTTTAGGTAACGCGAGTACATTTTCCCTACTCTTTCTAAGATATCTCGAACATATTAGATTTCTATTTCCGTTCAAAATATTTTTTTTGAGATGACCAAAAAATTTTCAACGTAATTACTTACGTGAGACTCAGTTCTCCTTTTTCTTAAAATAATACCCGTCCATATTGAACAAAATGGCATGTACTTCAATAATATTAAATCAAAAATTGTTTACTGTAATACTTGTTAGGTTTTCCTTTATAAGAAGAAAATACATGGTTTTCCTTGATTTTATTATATAAACCATTGAAATGGACGTAGAAAACACTCGTTTTATGCAAACCGTCAACAGTTTTCTCATCTTTAGATCCGTCCGCATAAGTTATATTGCACTCACGAAAATTGATATCAGAACCCACAGAACCCCATTTTTTTATATTAACTAATGAATCAAAATGTTTCTGGACACTTTCGTTCGTTACGGGGCTAAGTAACAACACGGTGACAGTTTGGAACCAGTCTTCAATGTCACTAAAAAATTCCATATTTATTACAGATGCCATTACGTCTTTATAAAATTCCCGTACCTCATGATCAGCGAAACAATTATTGATATCTCTTGAGAAATTCCTCAAGAGATGTGCGCAACACAAATGTACCGTAACAAGATATTTCGGAACTTCTATTTCGTCAGAGGCGATTTTATACGTCAGACTCAAATACTCAAGCAAATCCATCCTATCACAAGCCTTGCATATTGCATGTATATTGGCAAAGGTAAAGTCCGTAACTACAGATCCGAAAATTGGCCATTTATTTTGCTCCTCGCATAAAACTCGGAAGTCATTGAATATAGTAAAAATAGTTTTAGCAAAATGAGTACCCGAGATCATTTCAAAAATAGGGAATATACGTCCGGTAGAAATAGGTAACACGGCGGAGTACAAATAAACTCGTCGTTTTTCTGGGCTTTCTCACGATACTGCCAGTAGCGTCAAAGTAGATTATTGGTAATACATTTTCCCCACCGCTTTTATCAAGAACTTCGAATTGTTCTTTACTGAAAACTTTTACATTGAATGGCATAGATACTTGCTTCACGTATTCACTGTGATCTTCTTGCATTTCTATTAAATCTAAGATATCGTTCACATCCCTGTCCCAATTAGATTCCGCCTCCGATTTAATTTTTCTCAGTGTACAGTCTGATTTAATATTTTGTAGGTTACCCGACTCCAAAATCTGCATTTTTGCCGATAAAATAGATTTTCGTTTATATTCCGACGGCTTTTTATGTAGTATTTTTTTTTACTAGCGAACGTTCAATGCCTTTAACATGTGACGTTATTTTGTTTGGGTGGCAAAATCCACCGAACTGGTATACACGTCAACGCTTTGGCCCCGTATTGAAATAATGAATTTTTTACAACCATAAAGGTTGTTCTTACATACGGCAAACATTTTTATAGATCCGTCTTTGAGATATTTCGGATATTTCACCACGATGGTGCAAACATTATTGACGAATCTTTTAATGCGATTCCGAAAATAAGAGGGATAATATTCTGGAACTAAATGATTATCCCGTATAATACAATTAGTAACCTCATCTTCTATACGAAAAGAGCCTTCCAAAATAGTGCAAGCTTTGTAATAACTTGGCGGTAGGTTATCCATATTTTGAGAATTTATTGGGAGAATTATGCTACCCATGGTATCAGAAAAATCAAAAAATTTGGTACATTGAAACTTTCAGGAGTTATTTCAAATTTTCCGCCAAGTTTGTCCGAATTATCATTACCGCTTTTATCTTCACCAGAAACTACCGGAACTACGTCACTGACAAGGATGGATTGTTCATTTGAATGACTTTGCACATAATTTTCTGTTTCAACAATTTTTTTTTTTTGTACTGACTTCGAATCGTGCTCTCTTGCAAGGAACGAAGTCGAGTTTCACGGGAGTAGAACACATACCATATTGGTTTTCACCTGGAATGAATGTATAAGCCAGTTCATCAGCGAGCTCAGGTTCCACCTGAGAAGATCCATTATTATGGAGTTCACATCCCACATGAGAAGATTCGTCATTATGGAACTCAGGTTCCACCTGCGGAGATTCCTCATCATGATGATCTCCAGCGTTTTTACAATATTTCATGTAGTAATAATAAACTCTCTTTCTGCTATAAACATTTTTCGAATTCATTCCCAGACTTTGGCAGACATTTGCGAAAACGATATTATGTGATCTGTAGCATTCAATTTCATTTTTTACATCAATTTCCTTCAATGTTTCTATAATTTTCAATTTTCTTTCACTGGCATTTTTATCGCCACGAGCAACCGTTACGAATATATTCTCAAATTCAGATTTGTTTCTATGAACGCGTCTATACACTTGACTGGGGAATTTCAATTTAATTTTAGCTAATTTCATTTGCTCACAAACAAAAGCAAAAATTTCATGATCTGGTTTAAAACCAACTAGGGAATTCTTGGCACGTGCGCTTTAATTCTACTCTGTATCATGATGCAGTGTGTTGAGGCGAAGACAAAAAAGGGAAATAATGTATATTTTGCGCCTGGCTGCAATCACAGACACCCAAGAGATTGCAAGTTCTATTTAATGCCAACAAATGAAAAAGAGACAAAAATGTGGATAAACTATTTGGCTTGGTAGGTAACAAATACATTCAACGTGAAATTTCAGCGAAGTGTAAGTAATACTATTGTATACTTGTTTGGCTTCTAAGGCCGAGATCACATGCTGGCTTCTAACTTCCGAGCGCACAACGTCATTTTTGGTTTAGCTGACTGCAGGTTCTTTCTCTTTTTATTGATATGATCTAGAAAGAGGAAGAACCTGACGTTAACCTTTACGAAAGGATGACCAGCTGGAATACAACTCGCTATAAGATGCAAATTTTACATGTCAATAATCTATTTTTTTGTAACAAAAACAAAGAAAGTTCTGATTATGGTATAATTCAAACAATTGTAACTGAACTACTACTTTTTACTATGAAAAGAGACATGGTCAGAAATTTGCATCCAATCGTAGTGAATCGCACCCACAGACCTCTTGAGTAGGCTGGCATATATTTTCATCATCATCCTTTGGCAACACTGTCCTGAACATTCAACGATTCGAATGGGCAGAATCGACTGTTTCATAGAATCGAATACAACTCAGATTCGACTTAATAATCGAGAACTTTAGAATCACGCAATGACTGATGGTAAAATGACAATTGACATTGCTGGACGTGACACTTGAAAGTGATTATTTTGACATTTCACAACGGTATATTATTTTCGTTTCCAATATTTTAATTTTTTTGATTCAGTATTTCTTTTTACTTGATTTTTGTTATTATTCATTATTTTCATTTCATTGTGTTTTGTTGTGTTTCATCTTAATCAATATTTAAAATATATTTCCGTCGTTTTCTGTTTTTCATCAAAATCAATATTTAAAATATATTTCCGTCGTTTTCTGTTTTTTTTTTAATTTTTCAGTGATTTTGTAAATAGTACCAACAGAACTAATGCGACTCATTTCCCTAATAATTTTCGCAGCACTTACCATTGAAAAGATACATAGAACATAGCTAGGTTCAAATGATAGCTTAACGCGCACCGTTCGCTGATTGACTTCTAGATGAGAGCCTTTCATTCAGCATCCAATCAAAAACAGTGCGATGTAAGTCGAAACGCTGAATGTTTGCATGTAAATCCAGTTTATTAATTCTGTGTATAGTGGGAATAAGCACATAAGTCAATAGGTAATGTGAAACTACATAAGTCCGACTTATATTATTATACCCACCGTATATCATAGATTTCGACTAAATGTAATGTAATGTAATAACACAATCATTTTTAACCTATTTACGTTTCGTTATTGACTGTTGTGATTTTACACAGTCATACATTTGCAGTTATTGTCGACGAATATTACTTAATACAAAAATGCGATATTTTGACTTATATGCTTATTCCCACTATACACAGAATTTATCTTTGGATATGCGGAAATGAATGACTGAGAGACTACACAGAGCCCAGAAATGTCAAATTCAAGTATTTGAGCCAATCATAACATTTTGAATATTCGATGGTGTTTTGAAATTTGCTTTAAAATTATAATTTCACATTTCCGCATTCCTCATACTCTGAAAGCACTCTCAGGGACAAATTTACAATTTTTGAGAAAATCATAACTCACCATATTTAAAATAATAAAAATAATTGGCTCAAAAACTTGAATTTGATATTTCCGTACTCTGCGTTTCGCATAATCTGAAAGCACTTTGAATACAGTGCTGGCTGCAAAATGCATCTTCATGTTCTGTGTTAGTTCTGTACCGTAGCCCACAAAACGGAACATTTTGACAGTTGATGTATTCGAATTCCCTTTCACTGGTAATCGAGATGTCTCGAGACCTTTGATGAATCGAATACTTCCGATTCTTGATATTCGATACCCCTATCACTAGATTTAATATTTCATCTTGCTGTTCTCCGAATAGACGAGATATTTTTTATTTCTCCGTGATTAAGTTAAAAGTAGCAGACTTTTCGAAATGATTCGACTCCAAACCACGGTCAAGGACAGGTGGCGTTCTTAGGTTAGGAGTCAAGTAAATGTGAATGTCTGCCGTTATTAATACGTGCATCGCAAAAATATTATAATAGTGATGAAGTCAAAGAAAGGCTTTATGTATTAAATAGTCCCGTACTTCTCCACGCCGGTAACCAGGCTGGATGACAACGGACTTGTCGGAAGCAGGGACGCTGGGGTGGAATATTGCCCGTTTCACCCCCAGGACGAAGCCCTAATGTTACGTAACAGGTTACGTAATAGGGGGAGAGCTGAATAATAACGCCGTATGGAAGTTACATCCAAGAAAGCATATAGAGAGAGAGAGAGAGAGACTTTTCGAAATGTGAGTAAATTTATCATTCACAACTACAATTATCATTAATATTTCTTTTAATGATTAGGTCTGGGAGGCGAGTTTTCGTTCCAGCGAAAAATGTTGATAGAGAATGGCGATTGTGGTGGAGTTTATTCAACAGCAATCGTTCGTTCTTCAATAACTTTACTAGTGTTAAAGGCGATCTCTTCGATGCTCCCATTCATTTTGCATTAGCAAACTGCCTATCGAGCGATTTCAAAATGTCCCGGGGAATTGCTCGAACATTCAAGTTAGTAAAAATATATGGTATACCTATTCATATAATCTATGAAATATTTTATTTGCAGGCTCAATTACAAAGGACGTGAAAATATTCACATTTGATCACTCTTCCACTTTGGAATTGTATCGAATATAGATTATTCAGGAATGTTCATTTTAATTCAGTCCACAGTCGCGATTAAGTCATTCGGAATCGGCGAAAAAAGTACGTGAACCAAATTCGTAAGTATTTATCAATTCCTTCGTAATGCCGGAAAAGGGGGAAAACACGCCACTGGTCAATCGGGTATGTTCGGGATTTTGGCAGCCAGCTGCTGTCAGCTAACTTCACGTTGGTCGGTTGATTCATATGAATATTTCAATAAGGGCATTAATAGAGAATGCTTTTGAAGGTATACACCCTCAGATAATGGCGAAAAAAGAGGAGGAACGTGGAGAGGAAAATCAAAGTAATTGTTATTCAGCCCATGAGATACTACCCCAAGAAAACATTGATAGTGCCCAAGTCCCGAGAATAAATGGATCAGAATTGAATCGTCAAGTCTTATGGTGGATTTATGCAACACCAATTATCAAGTAACAATTAACAATTAGCAATTAACAAGTAACGAAAATGATGGTATTTATGCACATTCAATTGATAATTAAGGAAGAAAAGTAAGCATGCGCACAACACGGGAAATTGCCGAAATGCCAAAAATGCCAAAATGGCATCATCAATTTCCATTTTTACAGATATTTTCACAAACAAATAAAATTTCAAAAGACGCCAGAACCCACAACAAAAACAAACCAGAATATTTTATTCAGTGAAAGTGGGGTTAACTTTCGTCATCGCACGGACCAATCCACGGTCAACTGCGTACTAGTTGCGCACTAGAAGAAAATTTGGTTCAATTAGAGTAAGAAGTTAAAAGTTGGCCAACTTTCTACTTGTTAATTGATAATTGTTACTTGTCTGCATAAACACGGCCATTGTAGGATGATGGTTGAACTTATAATTGCTAATTGTTAATTGATCATTGTTACTTGATAATTGGTGCTGCATAAATCCACCATTAGAGGGTGAAGCTATTGAAAGTTTCGACTATGCCAGCATTGGCTCCAAACAAAGTGATTACAACAGGTATTTTAATATCTAATTTTTGGGAATTGTATAGTCTAGTGATCAGAATAACTGTTACCAGAATCAATCATAATTTGTTTTCTATTGATGTATGAAGTCATTGTTTTGGAACTGAATGTTTAGATGAAAAATACAATTATGTTCTAATATTAAAATAGGGGACCACTTGCCTCTCAACCTATTAAAATTCAATTACTTACGCCTTATGGTGGATTTATGCAACACCAATTATCAAGTAACAATTATCAATTAACAATTAGCAATTAACAAGTAACGAAAATGATGGCATTTATGCACATTCAATTTACAATTATGGAAATAAAGTATGCATGCGCACAAGTCATACAACACGGGAAATTGCCGAACGAGGTCGATCAAAATGGCATCATCAATTTCCATTTTTACACTATATTTTCACAAACAAATAAAATTCCAAAAGATGCTACAACCCACAACAGAAACAAACCAGAATATTTTGTTTAGTAAAAGTTGGGTTAGCTTTCGTCATAGGACGGACCAATCCAAGGTCATCTGCATACTAGTTACGCACTAGAAGGAAGTTAAAAGTTGGCCAACTTTCTACTTGTTAATTGATCATTGTTACTTGTCTGCATAAACACGGCCATTGTAGGATGATGGTTGAACTTATAATTGCTAATTGATAATTGTTACTTGATAATTGGTGCTGCATAAATCCAGCATTATTCCCTTATAATTCTTCCAAGTAATATCATATATGAGAAGGAGACACAATCAAACCTAACCTTAGTATCCAATTCTACCAGTGTAAAGTTAGCAGCCACTTTTCAGCAGCTATTTTCTCCCCAGCAGCCAAACGACCAGTGGCGGCGGTTATAAATAAAATACATTGAATATAGTATTGAACAATTGGGAATGAGTTTCTCATTGCTACCGCATGTCGTCTCATATGTGATGTTCATATACATGGCCCTAAAATATATTTGAACCATTAATAAGCTTCCAGTTATACTCTAAAATATTTAAAATTGAAAAAAGTTTCTTTTCTGTGAAGGAAAAAAATGCCGCGTTCATAATTGGAAGAGAGTGTTTTATATACCAGAAGAGTACACTGTATGAACGACTTCGATTTGGGAGGCGTCCAAGGGGTGGTTGCACTATCATAAATACTTAAAAAAATAGATTTTTCTATGAAGGAAAAAAATTGCCGCGTTTATATTTCTTAGAGAGTGTTTTATAATATATCAGAAGAGTATACTCTGTATGAACGATTTTGATTTGGGAGGCGTCCAAGGGGTGGTTCCACCCTCGTAAATCTTAAAACTTATTTTTCTGTGAAGGGAAAAAAATTGCCGCGTTTATATTTCTCAGAGAGGGTTTTATACCAGAAGAGTACACTGTATGTACGACTTCGATTTGGGAGGCGTCCAAGGGTTGGTTCCACCCTCATGAAATCTTAAAAAATCGATTTTTCTGTGAAGGAAAAAAATAACCCCGCGTTTATATTTCTTAGGGAGAGTTGTATATGCCACTGTATAAACGACTTCGATTTGGGAGGCGTCCAAGGTGTGGTTCCACCCTAAGAAATCTTAAAAAATCGATTTTTCTGCGAAGGAAAAAAAAAAGAGCGTTTATATTTCTTAGAGAGTGTTTTATATGTCAGAAGAGTACACTGTATGTATACTTCGATTTGGGAGGCGTCCAAGGGGTGGTTGCATCCTCATGAAATCTTGAAAAAACGAGTTTTCTGTGAAGGAAAAAAAATAACTGCGTTTATATTCCTCAGAGAGGGTTTTATATACCAGAAGAGTACACTGTGTGTACTGTGTGTACGACTTTGATTTGGGAGGCATCCAAGTGGTGGTTCCACCCTCATTAAATCTCGAAATATCGATTTTTCTGTGAAGGACAAAAAATTGCCGCGTTTATATTTCTTAGAGTGTTTTATATATCAGAAGAGTACACTATATGAATGACTTCGATTTGGGAGGCGTCCAAGGGGTGGAAGGAAAGAAATAGCCGCGTTAATATTTCGTACACTGTAGAAATGACTCCGATTTGAGAGATGTCTAAGAGGCCGTTTCACCCTCTTGAAAACTTAATAGAAACCAGTGTTTATTCGAAATAGATTCAGATACACAATAAAATAAACTTTTTTCAATAGTAATATCACAATATTAGGTACTGCAACACAAATGATTACTATTTACATATAATACAAAGAAAAGTAGATTAATTTTGAATACATCGACCCACCATATAATTAGACAATATTGTGAAAAGGTTCACTGCTTAAATAAATTATATATTATATTAAATATATATATATATATATATATATATATATATATATATATATATATATATATATATAAAATAACTATGAATTTGAAATAAACTTTGTAGAAAGGATATTCCTTGAGGTTGCAGTCAAATTTAATGGCCAATGAGAAAAGAAAAACTCTTTCTTATTTAGTCAAGCTTTCGAAAATGTTTATTTTCATTATCAAGACAGTAAGGTGAGGTTAAGTGAAGACAGCGATCTAATCACCATTTTGTGATTAAGGTAGTTTTCAAAATCATATCACTATGAAACACTACTAGTAAAATATATATATAAAAATTAAACAATTGCAAACGCACATATTGTTTAAGAAACTTAATTTAAACAATTTAAAATTTGACAAGTACAAAAATTACCACATGGTTAAAGCATGACTGAAAAAGTCATGCTTTAAAACACTCTCTAAGAAATATAAAACAAAAACACTCTCTAAGAAATATAAACGCTCTTTTTTTTTCGTTCACGAATGGAATATACAACTCTCTCAAAGATATATAAGCGTGGCTATTTTTGTCCTTCACAGAAAAATCGTTTTTTTTTAAGTTCTCATGAGGGTGGAACCACCCCTTGGACGCCTCCCAAATCGAAGTCGAACATACAGTATACTCTTCTGGTATATAAAACCCTCTCTGAGAAATATAAACGCGGTTATTTTTTTCCTTCACAGAAAAATCGATTTTTTAAGATTTCATGAGGGTGGAACCAACCCTTGGACGCCTCCCAAATCGAAGTCGTACATACAGTGTACTCTTCTGGTATAAAACCCTCTCTGAGAAATATAAACGCGGCAATTTTTTTCCCTCATAGAAAAATCTAAGTTTTAAGATTTCACGAGGGTGGAACCACCTTGGACGCCTCCCAAATCAAAGTCGTTCATACATAGTACTTTTCTGATATATTATAAAACACTCTCTGGGAAATATAAACGCGGCAATTTTTTTCCTTCACAGAAAAATCGATTTTTTAAGATTTCATGAGGGTGGAACCAACCCTTAAACGCCTCCCAAATCGAAGTCGTACATACAGTGTACTCTTCTGGTATATAAAACTCTCTCTGAGAATTATAAACGCGGTTATTTTTTTCCTTCACAGAAAAATCGATTTTTTAAGATTTCATGAGGGTGGAACCAACCCTTGGACGCCTCCCAAATCGAAATCGTTCATACATAGTACTTTTCTGATATATTATAAAACACTCTCTGGGAAATATAAACGCGGCTATTTTTTTCCTTCACAGAAAAATCGATTTTTTAAGATTTCATGAGGGTGGAACCAACCCTTGGACGCCTCCCAAATCGAAGTCGTACATACAGTGTACTCTTCTGGTATATAAAACCCTCTCTGAGAAATATAAACGCGGCTATTTTTTCCCCTCATAGAAAAATCTAAGTTTTAAGATTTCACGAGGGTGGAACCACCTTGTACGTCTCCCAAATCAAAATCGTTCATAAAAAAAAAATTTTTTTAAAAAAATATTATATATATATATATATATATATATATATATATATATATATATAATAATAATAATAATAATTATAAAAGTACTTTATTGAACATAAATACAAAATGCTCAACGGGCTATTGACCGAGGTGTGATAAAATAAGTTTGTTGATTATACTTGTTGCATATTTTGGGATAAGGGTGGTTGTAACAATGTCTATGGGGAAAAAAAACGTTAAAAATTTTGTGAAAAGTTCATTTTTCATCCTTCTTGCATGGGAGGCACTCATACACCGTTTGCGTTGGTTAGATGAATCTTTGCTGTTGGTTTTGGTTTCGTTTTCGTACCATTGGTTCTACTAAATCCATATTGTGTTGTTTGAGGGCAAATCGTCTTTTGGTGTGTGATTGAATATGATCAGTTGGGACTTCATGGGGTTTGGTTTAAGTCTCCATTTATCGAACCATCTTTGAGTTTTGTGCATTTCTAGTTGTAGGTTTTCAATTGTCTTTCTAAGAGAATGATGGTGGCGCACAAGTGCTGTGTCATCGGCATATTGCAGTATGTAGTTGTTTTTATTAAAATCTGGCTCCATTTGGTCCTGTCTATATATGTCGTGGCAGTATATATTATATAACAGCGGCGATCCTTGAGGAACTCCTTGTTCTGGAGTGAATGTTGGTGAGTGGGTTTTTTCTATTAATATTATTAGTGAGCGCTGAGCCAGGTAATCCCCTATTAGATGGATCAGGTATTTTGGACAGTTCAGTATGAATAGTTTGTAGAGCAGCCCTATGTGCCATACACTATCAAAGGCCTTATTGATGTCTAAAAAAATTGCTGCACTTTTTTGTCCTGAGAGCTTGCTTGTCTGAATGTTGGATGTGATGATCGCTAAAGGGTGGATGGTAGAACAGTGGTTTTGGAAGTCATATTGGAATTGGGGAATAGTATTCCCTACTGCTTCCTCAATCAAGCTTTTCATAATTTTTTCGAAGTTCTTTCCTATGACTGGTAGTAATGCAATCGGTCTATAATTTTCTGGTTTGCTATGGACCATAGAGGGTTTTGGGATGGTGATAATCTTCCATTCGGGAGGCATGTACTGTGAGTTGAGGCAGTGTTCATACATTTTGATGATGTAAAGGTGTATATCATGTACTAGTTTTCTTAATAAGTGTTTTGTATCTGATCTTGTCCTGGAGCTGAATTATTTCCTTGATTTATTATTTTAAAGTAAAGGTCTTCGCTGATGGGTTCGATGGTGTCTTGTGGTATGGTTGCAAAGTACTCCAAATGCCAGCAGTTGTTCACTTCATCATGGAATTCTTGGTTATATTGCGCGTCGTCATCCTTTTTGAAGGCATTGGTGAAGTGCTCTGCCATGATTTTGGTTTTGTCCTCGTCTAGAGTAAACTCTACTCCGTTCTTTTTCAAAGAAGGCATGTTATTCCATTTCGGTTTGAACTTCGACACTGTCTTAATTTGTTGCCAATAATTTCGGCCTTGTAGCTCGTTTATTGTGTTACAAGTTTCAATCCATTTTGTTTCTCTATACTGATTTATAAAATTTTGTATATTTTTGTTATAGTTGTTCAGTGTAGATTTAAATTTTTTTGGTTTTTTCCTGTAAATTGTTTTTTTTTAAATTGTTTTCTGTAGGTCGATTTCGATTGCCAAGTGGTCTGAACCTAGATCTGGGTGTGTTATGCAATTTAATATGTTATTCTGTAGGTTTTTGGTATAAAGAACTATATCTGGAGATGAGTCCGGGTTGTTTGCCATAATGAATGTTGGTGGGGTGGCTGCCTTCATGAATGTAGAGTTGTTCAGGAAGTCTTTGATTTGCTTGTTTTTTGTTCTGTTGATATTGAAGTCCCCTATTATCAAGACGTATTTGTATAGGGCTGCCATTGTAAAAATGGTGTTTTCAATGTTGGAAGTTGGATGGATGTATACTAACATTACATGTAACTTGTCTTCTAAAAAAGGTATATGATATGTTATGCTTCGTTGAGGGGGTTGTTAATACTTGGAGGGTTGGCTTTTTTCATGTTCAGTGTTGGGTGAGTCTTCATTAGGCTGCCTCCTCTGACATTTTGGTTCACTATGTTTCCGGCTCTTTGATAATGTTCCAATTTCGGTAGTGAATTTTAGTGTCCTTTTCAATTTTTGTTTCTAAAAAAAGCCCGCAGTTAACGTCGTTGCCTTCCATGTAATTGCATATAATGTGTTTTTTGGGTAGGTAGCTGGTATGTTGGCATATAGAATTTTAAGAGTCTTGAACATTAACGGCAATGCTTTCTCCCAGCGTGGATTCAGTTGGTGATGGTTTGTCTGGTTCATCAAGGTCGAACATAAAAACTAAGGCTTTATTTTGTCCCGGGAAGACCACATTTGTGTCGATATTGAATTTTTTGACAAATCTCATTTTCAATTTCTGTAGCAGTTCTGTCCTGTTCTGATGTTCAGGTTTGTTCAATTTCCTAATATAAGTGTTCACTATGTGATCGTGTATTGTGTATGGAGCATGCATTTTTTCAATTTTGGTTTGACTTCTCTTGACATTTTGTTTAGTGGTTCGATTGTTGCATTGGGGATCCCCTCTATTGGTTGTCTTGGCCTTTTAGGGCATTTAAATGACCATGCCTGGTGGCCTTCACTATTGCAGGCATTGCATTTAGGTGATAGGTTGGTTTTGTATTGGTTGGTTGTGTGGTTTTGTCCACATTTGGCACATTTGATTTCTTGGTTACAGTCTTCAGTTGTATGGGGTGAACTGGAGGCACTTTTTGCATGGTATTGTGGTAGGTACTGGTGGATTACTGGTATATACTGGGTAGTGCCTGTTTTTGTAAAAAAGGCCTTCGTTGAGCAGTTTCTCATAGGATGTCAAAGAAGTAGTTATTATCCTAATATAGGAAGTTGGGGTGGTAAAACTTCTAGATATTATCCTTTTACAGTATCTGTTCGATTCCTTTCTGAGTGAGGGCAGCACTGATATTCTCGTCTATTATGACCTTTTCAACCGACGAAATAACTGCGGAGTATGAGGGTTCTTGGACTTTTTGGGTAGGGTTAGATTTTTTTGATGAGTTGGTTTCGGTAAATTTTGATATTATATCTAGTTTTTTTACATTTTCCATGTGGTTGGTTAGGAGCAGTTTAGGGGCATCAGATTTTAAAAGAAACCCTTTGGTTGTTTGGATAATTATATCTGTATTACCTGGTTTTTCGTTCTCCCAAATGTCTGCCATTTCGATTCTATTAATGTTTTTAGGCACATTTATGTAAAAAAGGTTGTTGTATTGTTGGTTTATAATCTCATTCATTTTTGTAGAGAAGTTTCGGTTGTTTTTGTTGAAAGTTGTTTTTGTCAGAATCTCGAGAATGAAATAAATATCATTCATCATCATCATCAAATAAAATATCATTCCAAAACCTTATATACTGCCATTCGAAATGGCTCGGTCCCGCCCCATTTTTTCGATTTATATATTTATATATATATATATATATATATATATATATATATATATATATATATATATATATACGAAAGGAGGATTAGGGGAGAAAAAATAATTTTTTTTATCTCTCTCCTGAGGTTGCAGTCAGTTCATTTCCATTTTTTCTCCTCTAATCCTCCTTTCGTAAATACTTTTCCAGTCAAGATACTATTTTTCTTATTTATATATATATATATATATATATATATATATATATATATATATATTTTGTTTTTTCTTTAGTTTCTTGACCACATACCGGGTGTCCCAGTATACCTGTTCCAATGGATTATCTCAACCATTTCGTAAGATAAAACCTTTAAAATTTCATGATCTCCAATTCGTTCAAGGAACCTTCAACTGAGAGAAACAAAAATTGAAAGTCACTTCCGGTTTGACCGGAAGTGACTCTGACTTTTTTATTTCAGATAGCACTCTGTATATTTTTTGCAATTTTTTATTTTTACTCAAAATTATCTTTCCAACGATGTATCACACTTTGTAATTCACATTTGATATAATGGAGAAAACCTCAATTGAAATTTCAAATTGAAAGAATTGCAGTAGGCTATATTTTGTGTAATCTTCGTCCGTAGCATTTTTTCTTTTAGAGACACTACGCTTTCTATGAAATGATCCACTTGTTGCCAAATTCGAAGCCAAGCGTGTGAAATACATAGCGTTGGCATTCGTCTATCAGGGTATTTCTCTCTGTATGCACGTAGGGCAGCCCGACGATTATTTTCGCATTTTCCATAAATCAGTATCATATCCAATTTCTCTTGATTAGTGAAGTTATCATCATTTCCACGGTTATCCATTCTTGAATGTTGGTTTCTCTGACACGCACACAACTATTGAGAATTATTAACTGTCAAAGTTATAAACAAATGTATTCAAATGTTTCCATGGCACACTAAGGTTTTCATTTAAGAATTATTAATTCTTCCAGTTCTACTACAATTCTAATAATTTGAAATTTGACGTTCTCTTCATCATCTCGAATGCAAAATTGTTCATAAATTATCAATTATTATTGAAGTCAAAATCAAGATTACACAAAATATCATAGCCTACTGCAGTTCTTTCAATTTGAAATTTCAATTGACGTTTTCTCCATCAAATCAAATGTAAAATATAAAGTGTGATACATCGTTGGAAAGATAATTTTGAGTAGAGATGAAAAATTGCAAAAAATATACAGGGTGCTATTTGAAATAAAAAAGTCATAGTCACTTCCGGTCAAACCGGAAGTGACTTTCAATTTTTGTTTTTCTCAGTTCAAGGTTCCTTGAACGAATTGGAGATCATGAAATTTTCAAATTTTTATCTTTCGAAATGGCTGAGATAATGCATTGGAACAGGTATACTGGGACATCCGGTATATATTTTCTTCAATTTCTTGGAATGAAGGTCTGATTCAGTCTATTCATATAATTTCTCTTAACTACGTTTCGACATGGTATTTGTCATCTTCAGGTTAAACTAAAATTAAAGATATGGAGTTTGAGACATATTTTACACAATATTGAAATTTATGCACTAAATTAATTATTTAACAACATATGGTTCGAAATATAACACGTTATTTAACTCAATATAAAAATATCTGTAACATTTATGAGTATTCACTTACAAATTATATTATTTGAATTGTGCGTTGGCATCGTACGGACGTTATTGTGGATGTCTGACTTCGACGAAGTTAACAGGAATGGTTTGCTTATCTTTCATGCATTTTTACCCTCTTCATACACCAGATTGTTTATATTGAGTTCTAGTATATGGGCCGGACTGTATTTTTTGGCAGCATGTAAAGATCAGTTTTCATTATTATTACTAAACCAAAGTTAAAAAAGCTTGTTATAAATCTGGCTTAAGTTTTTTATATAATTTCTATTGTTAATGCTATACACGAAAAAGAAAATCAACATAAGTTTGACACTAACAACGTTGAAATTTTGACCAAAGAAAGGAATCCAAGAGGAAGAACATTCCTTGAAATGATACATATTAAAAAAGACCCCAATAGCATTAACAATAGAAATGATATAAAAAACTTAAGCCAGATTTATAACAACCTTTTTTAACTTTGGTTTAGTAATAATAATGAAAACTGATCTTTACATGCTGCCAAAAATACAGTCCGGCCCATATACTAGAACTCAATATAAACAATCTGGTGCACCTACTTATGAAGAGGGTAAAATGCATGAAAGATAAGCAAACCATTCCTGTTAACTCGTCAAGTCAGGCATCCACAATAACGTCCGCAGATGCCAACGCACAATTCAAATAATATAATTTGTAAGTGAATACTCATAAATGTTAAAGATATTTTTATATTGAGTTAAATAACGTGTTATATTTCGAACCATATGTTGTTAAATAATTAATTTAGTGCATAAATTTCAATATTGTGTAAAATATGTCTCAAACTCCATATCTTTAATTTTAGTTTAACCTGAAGATGACAAATACCATGTCGAAACGTAGTTAAGAGAAATTATATGAATAGACTGAATCAGACCTTTATTCCAAAAATTAAGAAAATATATATATATATATATATATATATTTATTTTGAAGAATTAGCGGGTATTTAGTCTGAAAAAACTCTTCTTTACTTTTCCAAGTTTCGACAATTTATTTTGTCTATTAAGGCTAAAAAAAAGGAATGCTTAAAAAATCAAATATGAGAAATTGGTATGAACTTACATGTAAAATGAGTTAAATTAACGAATATAAGTGTATAAAATTTATCGACATTATGACTTCAAAAAATTGTCACACAGACAGATATTTGCATTTTTTAACCATTCTTGTTTTTTAGCCTTGATAAAGACAAAATAAATTGTCGAAAGCTTGGAAAAGTAAAGAAGAGTTTTTCTTCATATAAGACCAGACTGAATACCCGCTAATTCTTTGATTGATTGATTGAATAATATAAGTACAGTCGAGAAAATAATTCACTATATATATATATATATATATATATATATATATATATATATATATATATATAAGTGAATAATTATTCAGAATTTTTTTAAATAACCTATGAAATATACATTCTGAAAAACACATATATTCTCCCAAACATTGTTCATTATATAAATATATATATTTATATATACCTATATAAATATATAAATCGAAAAAATGGGGCAAGACCGAGCCATTTCGAATGTTTTCGTTCGTCGGTATATAAAGTTTAACTGGAATGATATTTACTGAAATTTCGGTTGTAAAGAGAAATTTAAAAATAATTACAGCAATTTGATTTAATTCTGACGACTGAGTTCACAAATCGAATTTTTAAGATTTCATGAGGGTGGAACCACCCTTGGATCCTAATCGATGTCGTTCATACAGTGTACGCTTCTGGTATATAAAACCCTCTCTGAGGAATATAAACGCGGCTATTTTTTTCCTTCACGAAAAATCATTTTTTAAGATTTTATGAGGGTAGAACTACCCCTTGGACGCCTCCCAAATCGATATCATACATTGTCCACTTCTGGTATATTAAACTCTCTCTAAGAAATATAAACGCGGCTATTTTTTTCCTTCACAGCAAAATCTATTTTTTAAGATTTTATGAGGGTAGAACTACCCCTTGGACGCCTCCCAAATCGATATTCATACAGTGTCCACTTCTGGTATATTAAACCCTCTCTAAGAAATATAAACGCGTCTTTTTTTTTCCTTCACAGAAAAATCTATTTTTTAAGATTTTATGAGGGTGGAACCATCCTTTGGACGCCTCTCAAATCGATGTCGTTATACAGTGTCCTCTTTTTAACTCTCTAGAAATATAACGCCTTTTTTTTCCTTCACAGAAAAATATATTTTTTTAAATTTTAAGAGGGTGGAATGAAACTTTGGACACCTCCCAAATCAAAGTCGTTCATACAGTGTACTCTTCTGATATATAAAACACTCTCTAAGAAATATAAACGCGGCTATTTTTTTCCTTCACAGAAAAATCGATTTTTTAAGATTTTATGAGGTTGGACGCCTCCCAAATCAAAGTCGTTCATACAGTGTACTCTTCTGATATATAAAAGACTCTCTGAGAAATATATTAACGAGGCTACTTTTTGCCTTCATAAAAAAATCTATTTTTTAAGATTTTAAGGGTGGAACCCTTGGACGCCTCCCAAATCAAAGTCGTTCATACAGAGTATCTGATATATAAAACACTCTCTAAGAAATATGAACGCGGCTATTTTTTTGCTTCACAGAAAAATCGAGTTTTTATGATAGTGGAACCACCCCTTGGACGCCTCCCAAATCTAAGCCGTTCATACAGTTTTCTGATATATACAACACTCTCTAAGAAATATAAACGCAGTTATTTTTATTCTTCATAAAAAAATCTATTTTTTAAGATTTTATGAGAGTGGAATCACCCCTTGGACGCCTCCCAAATGGAAGTCGTTCATACAGTGTATCTTCTGGTATATAAAACACTCTTCCAATTATGAACAAGGCTATTTTTTTCCTTCACAGAAAAAAACCTTTTTTTAATTTTAAATAATTTATAGTATAACTGGAAGCTCATTAAGGTAGTTCCGCCATGAGACAGTTGTATTAGGAAATTATTTTCGACGGAATCGAAAAATTTTAAAGGACTTGTTGATTTGAAACGCGAAAAAAATTTTTTTTTGAAGGGGGGTACTTGCCCCTTTAATCGACTCTAGAAAATGTCTTCGTTATAGGAAGTCGGCGACTCAAAAAATGTATGTCCCTGAAAAGCGCTGCAAAAAAAAAAAATCTGACCCCCCCCCTCACTAGAAATCATACGTCATGGGAAAAAATTATCGTTTTTCGATAAAACTTCAATAGACTTTTTTGTAGTACTCTTTTTGAAATTTTTTTTTGGGGGGAAGGATGGGTATTGTTAAAATTGATGGGGTCAACTACGAGTTTTTTTTTCCTGTTCAGACCCTCAAATGGTCCCCCGTCCTTCTTTAAAAAGTCCCGTGGAACAATCCGCATTTCTCTACGACCCCCCCCCTCTTTAGACTA
The DNA here is from genome assembly GCA_018342105.1 of Gonioctena quinquepunctata. Classification (NCBI taxonomy): domain Eukaryota; kingdom Metazoa; phylum Arthropoda; class Insecta; order Coleoptera; family Chrysomelidae; genus Gonioctena; species Gonioctena quinquepunctata. The sequence continues at coordinate 115,029 of JAFIRS010001348.1, read as the reverse complement.
TGCGCATCCCCGTGGACTATTTTGAATAACGAGAGTAGTTTTGATTATATCTGTCAAACTAGATGGTCAATCACTTTGATTTTTTTTCACAATATCTGTGATATCCTGCTCTAGCTCCTCCTCGTTTTTCATAAACTCCTTAATTTTAGTACTAACGGTAGAATTAATAATGTGATGTTTGCCTATGCATGGTCCATATGTTACGTTTTAATTGAGTCAACTTCAATTGTATATATCTCGAGCTCGGGATAGTGAAACTTGTTAAAATTTTATAGAGGTGTTGTTTACATGTTAAACAATATGTATGCCAAATTTTAATAATTTCCTTATTCAACTGTCTCGTGGCGGTACTACCTTAATGGTTCAAATATCTTTTAAGGCAATGTATATGAACATCACATATAAGACAACATGCTGTAGCGATGAGAAACTCATTCCCAATTGTTCAATATTATATTCAATGTATTTTATTTATAACCGCCGCCACTGGTCGTTTGGCTGCTTACTTCACACTAATTCCAATTGTTACATTTCATTTTCTCACTAGATTTAGTATCGCTCTCATACCCTAAAGACACACGGTATATACGTAATATTTTATTCATGCATATTTACATGCCACTTATAACTACAAAAAGGATATTGTCAGTAACCAGATATTCCTTTCTTCGTTCCGGTGATCTTTCTCCGGTAGTGCAAAACAAGTGATAACCTACAATAGAGAAGGTGGTGAGATTTGATTCTATTCAAAGCAGTGCACAGTGTCATTACGTTTATTGTTCGGGATAGCAAGTTCTTGGAGATAGTCGATAGTGATGCCTCCCCTCTGCTATCTCTTCGATATGAGCTCATACATTTGCAGATACATGAATCATTCGGATACTAGCCAGACTATGGGGCATTTTATTCCATCGACCCAACTGTGATATGCCCTTCGGCTTCAACTATTTCTTGGGTGTACTCAGAGAAGGGCCTAAAATAAAGAAGTATGTTGTGAACAATTTGTAGGTTAACCTGTTGAGAATGTTTTGGTTTATCACTGTCAATATTATCGTGATCAGGTAGATTAATTATGGGACTTACCTCATCATTTTACCCAGCTGGAATTTCCCTCGAAATTCATCTTGGGATGTTTGTTTGGTAATGTCATTTTTCTGAGTTCCTTCATCGAACTTGACGTTTCCAGGTTTGTCACAGCTACCGGCACAGTGTTGCCAACGGTAGATCGGATAATGTCTGAATGCCATTTTGTTCCTGTTGGATTTTAATGATGTGTGTCGTGGGTTAATCTAATCCAAGGTGTACGGTTGTAGTGCACTTGGCATTTAATGATCTTCAAACCTAATTAGTCGAATGTTCGTATCGCAGAACGCACTAGCGCCAACCTTGGTTGTGTAGTGAACCTGCCGATAAATCTGATTGGTTGAGAGTATCGTCGTAGTCAGAAGAGCCAATCAAAAGGATTCTCTTTTTTTCACATAGTTTTGGGAGAGACAGGTGTCAAGAGTGTTGAGTGATGGTTTCTAGAAAGTGGCTCAAGAACTTTTATGATTTTTAACGTCATCCTTGAATGGGAAGTGTTTTTGGGCCCACAAACCCACAAATCATTAGTTCCCGCTGGGTTTGTGAAGTTGTTGCCGATATTTTTGGCGAACCTTTCGGGATTGAAACTCCTAGAGGGATTTTTGAATCACTACGCTTCCATCTGAAAAGCTGTGGAAACAAGCAATCTGTGTGCCAAGGTAGGTTTAACGTATACTATAACTTTCGTTCGATTCGATTTCAATCACCAAACTCGCTCTCTCGAATTTTGGCAATTCAAATAAATTCAAATCTGAATCTACATATTCGATTTGTTTATAGGTCATTAGAGGCCATAATCGAGTACGCTCATCCACGGTCTACAGGTGTTGGACCGCTTATTATTGGAATTTGGACCTAAAGAACCCCAAAGAACTTGGGTATGTAAATTTCATTCATTTGGTAGCGAAATGGCGAGATTTACCATTTACTTACTATGAATTGGGATGTAATTTCAAGAAATTGTTATTTCTATTCATATATGTATAGGGCGAGGAGAAAATATGGTTTTATAAATAGTTTTCTCAGAGAATGTCAAACAAGAAGTCTGCACTCCAAAAATGTATACTTTGTCATCAGCAGACTATATATGGTGAGTGAGCTGGTTGTTGGCCACTTAACCGATTTTTCTGCAATTAGTGGCATAGACAAGAGTTCTATACTGATTAGTGGTCCTGAATGAAAGTGGTGTGGATTAACAGGCTCTCCTACCATAATGGGTGAAAGAATCAATCATTCCCCAAATATATTTTCATTTTTTCTCGAAAAAAAAAGTTAAGTGGAAAAAAAGGGAAATATGCACTTTTTACCGGTTGTCGGACAGAGCTCGCCAACTATCGGCTAGAACTAGGCCTCTTCTAGGGGGCCAATAAATTTCATGTTGAAACTCCGTGAGTTACCTATGCCAAGTTAGGGTGTTTTTATCACAGTATCTATCACAGTATCTATCAGATGTGTTTAGTTTAACGTCCAGCGTGGCTTTTGCCAGGAAAATTGTGTTTTTCTGTTAGATAGCTTCATTTTAATGTTCGATTTTTCTCTATCTATTAAATTTTTAATTGAAAACATTTTCTTCTCAACCTACAAATCTTTCTTTTTGCACTGAAAAATACTTTTATAGGTAATTATTGAATAAATATGAAAACTCTCTAGCAATTTTTATTCAGCTAAAATAGGTACATATAAAATTAAATAACAAACAAAAATAGCTCCTCTGCAAATACAAAATAAATAGAATAGGTAACTAGATATAAGAAGTAAAGAAAACTCTGAAGCAAATCAAATGAAAATTAGGTACAGTAACCACATCTGTAATCTTTGTTGGCAGTTCTCACGAAGAGGCTGATGAAAATAAAATCAAAATTAGGTACAGTAATCAAATCTATAATCTTGGCAGGCAGCCTATTCGTAATAACTGCCAACCAACTCGGTACACTTCATATGGTAGCATCGAGGACGAGTGTGACAGCAGCAAGGTTTTTTTATGACGTTCATAGAATTTATTTGAACTGAAAATGGCCATTGTTGAGAATGTTTTGATGAAAAACTATATTTTGCCACCTTCTCGACACGTTCGATGACACGAATTGATTTGTGACCAGAAAACTACCCCAATATCTCACCCCCAAATTAAAATATTTCCAAATAGAACAAATTAATCGTTGCTGGGGATTTTTTCATGTAAATACATTTGTTGAAAATAGTAAGAATACAATGTAATTAAGGGACCTTGAATATTGGACAAATTCCAACTTTAAAAATAGCTATATTTTGACGTCACAAAGTACGAATTAATATATCTGTCTGTCTAATAATAATAGTTGAAACTCCTATGTTTTGTATATATAAAGGGTGATTCAATCTCAACATACTCCCACCTTTGCAATATTCGTTTTGCAAAAGAAAAAAAAGAAAAAATAATATTTCCAATAATTATTAGGGTTCGAGGCGTCACATCAATATAGATGGCCTGTGAAATGAAGATTATGAAATGTAGATTTGAACACGAAATCTCGCATACAGAACATTGAAGGCAATTATGAATTTGAATTTTTACGAAGAGAACTTCTTAAGTTTTCTCTGTTATGCAATATTTTCCTAGCCGCAATTTCTTGATCCTGCTTCTTCTTTGACTTGGGAGTAACCTGTGAGGGTAATAATGTCTTCTTGCTATCAGATGAAGTGTGGGACGTCGTTGGGAGACGGTCCAGAACTGGTTTTTGTGTGAGATCCTGATGTTCAAGGATGTTGGGCCCAGATATTTCTGTGATAATAGGTGTATGTGGAGCGCTGGAAGCCTTCTTTTTGTTTGGAATATCTGTTTCTTCTTCTCCTTCGTGAGGTTCCAGTTCATCTATGGTGTAGTTGATATTATTGACAACTAATCTATTTCCTCTTATGAAAGCAATATTAGACACTGTCTCCCGGGCAATATTTTATTTTCCACTCTCTGAATTTCCGTCATATCATGAACGATAGACACGTTCGAACCTCTCAGCTTATTGCAGTTTTGTAGTATCAGTTTTTTTTTCAAATGTGATATCAGCTCTAACTTCATGGGACAATCAGATGTGCGACCAAGAGGGAAGAGATCATTCATCTCCGCCTCCGTTATGTTGACTTGGAGAAGTTTCTTAATCTCTGTACAGAATATTTCAGGGGTGATTGTGTTGGTATTTTTCAATCCGAAAATGATAAGGTTATTTTTTTTTGGTTTCTATTTAATAATTCAACCTTCTTTTTCAACTCTGTATTTTTTTTTCGAGCAACACGACTTTATTTCTCAGAACACCTAGGTCAAGCCTCACTCTTGCTTCGCTGGCCTCAATTCATTCTTCAGTTCTTTTGCTATTTATAATTTCTTCGAAGACTTGTTGAATTGTTATTTCTTCATTTGCTGGCATATTTGAGTTAGAACTGAATATTTATAAAAGTGGATAACAGTGGATAAGCGCCCGGACTAATCGTATTTGGAAGTGTCACGCGACCTGCACCTTTTAAAGATTAAGTGGGGTCCATACTTACTCATTACAGGTGTATATCTAACTTTCTTTTGACGACTTCAAAGGCATACACCTCTATTTGATTAAAACACCGAATTTTGAAATTTAACGGGCACTTTTACCTAGTTTTCAGAGCTATTTCACCATAAGCACACAGTACACTTGTTTCAAGTACGAACACCAGAATATATCTCGAGTTCTGCAACCTTGGTACATAATAACAAATTCTATCTTGATTCAATACGGTAGCATTGAACTGAAAAGAACTATCCAAACTTTGTATAGAAATATCATAAATACCATGTATCTGTGGAGGCGACTCAGAACCCCCAAAAACACCCTGTATAATAGTTTCTTCACCAATCTTTGTGAAACCCATTTCTGTGACATGTTTCGTTAATAAATATGACCTCTGAGAAGCAGAGTCCAATAAAGCTCTTACAATTTTTGTTTTATTATTATTGACAAGACGAACAAGGATAGTTTGCAACAATGTCTCAGTGGCACTATTAATATTATTACTCTTGAGCACATTCCCAACGTCCTCAGATACCAACCTATGACCGCTACTGTTATTCTCATTCTCATCTGTTTGTGCGCTTGCAAATCTGGGCACATGATGGGCAAATGTTTTTTACTGTATATGAGGCATTTGATGAAATTTCTACACTTTTTTATGTTATGATTGGGTTTGAAACAACCAAAACAACAATTTTTCTTCAAAATGAAATCTTTTTTCTCTTCGAATGTGAGTTTTTGTGCTCTCATACAGTCTTGACTCGAATGTGACTTATCGCAGAATAAACAATTCAGAGTTTTCTTACCAAATTTCTCATGATATGTGAAAATTGTGGCTGCTGTATATAGCTCATTCTGCTCTTTCATCTTACTTGTACTGTGTAACTTTCCTTTTTCATTCTCAGCCTCCTTTCCTGGTTTGACGTTCCTCTGGGTTTCTTTCCCTTGTCCAAAACTCGTGCGAGCTAGGTTGATTCGTTCCTCACTCTCCACCTCCGTTTTCAGAAAATCTAATAACAGATTCAAATGATTAGTGGATTTATTTTCTACTTCATCACCTTCTTCTTGCTCATTGATTTGTTCTTTAACAATTAAAGTTCTGTTCTCAAACTTTGAGGACATCTTCTGTTAGCGCAGATTCAACTAGAGGGTAGAGCATTGCTGCATATTTATCACAAGTTACGCCTAAAGACTCTAAAGCCCTGAGCTGTTTCTTCAATTTATCAAATAAACTGGATAATGACATACCTGTTTTATTTTTCATGGATTGTTTCAGTACGAGGTTCAATTGTTCTCTTACATAAACTTCTATGAGAAATTCGTCCCTTGCAAACCTGCTCTTCAATTGTTTGATGGCTTTTCCATAATTATCTCCAGGCAGTGGAAAACTTTCGACAAGTTCTGTGGCCTCTATTAAGTATTGAAACTTATCTTCCTTTCGATATCCTTATCCTCGTCAATTTTCTTGAATTCGCGGCAAAAGTCTCAAATGGATTGAGACTTATCTGACTGGCAGGTCACAATCTGTTAAGGTTAGGCTCAAATCGGGAATATATCATTCTGAAAATCGTAACATCTTAACAGGTGTTCCCCAAGGTAGTGTCCTGGGTCCTACTCTCTTTCTCTTATTCGTTAACGACATCTCCAATATTAATCAACAACATTGTACTGTACAGTTTGCTGATGACACGTCATTCATATTGAGTTCTGCTTTATGTGAAGGGTTATCTGACCAAGCAGGTACTGCAGTTGCAAATATGCTCAATTACTGCTCCAGAAGCATTACCTACTAAATAGCAACAAAACAAATACCATTGTTTTCTCGCTTAGAGAAATGGATTGTAGTATATTGGTTAGAGCAAATACTAAATCTATTGTACAGAAACAATCAGTCAAATTCTTAGGGTTGAATATTGACTCCCAATTATCCTGGATTGATCATATAGACTCTCTTTCTAATAAATTATCCAAACATTGTTTCGTTATTTGGAATCTTAGAAATTTTGTCCCCATTAATATTTTATTAAGCTACTACTAAGCCTATGTCCACTCATGTCTAAATTATTGCTTAGTCTGCTACGGTAACTGCAGTAGATTGATGATCTGTTGATTTACAAAAAGATATTAAGAACCATGTGTTTTAAAATATGATGATTTTGTAAGCAGTTATTCACTGAATTACAAATTCTAACTGTGATATCCATGTATATTTTGAATTGTGTCACTTACATTAAGAATCATTACCACAAGTTTCAGCAAAGGGATACTATCCGCATAGCCGCTGGTTATACTCTTAGACAAAATTATAATCTGATAATTCCTATTCACAAATTAACATCTGTATCAAATGGACCTCATATTATGTCTATAAAAATATTCAATAAACTTCCAATATTCATTAAGGAACCCAGCAAACACACTTGTTACATTTACGTAAATGTGACATAAAATTAACGGAACATATTTATGTAACATAGTTACGTAAATACTCCATCATATTTCTAAGATACTTAAAACCGCATATTTACGTAAAAAGTTTATGTAAGTATGTTATAGCTATACGTAAAATTTACTTAACTGCTACATCAAGTTGTTACTTCAATATTAGATTGGCAATACTGCTGAAGGTCCAATGTCTGATTTCTGTTGGTAACATCAGTTTTTTTGATAAATGACAGACAATTTCTCAGTGTTTTTTTAGCATTAGCAGTTTTAGTAAGACATTTTGTTTATTTGACGTCTGTTAATTGACTTAATTGTGTTATTTGGAAAATTGTATGATATATATATATATATATTATCACCATGCACACTCTTGGAAACTAAGTAAGTAAATCTTTGATTAAGACAAAATGCCCGAGATTTCCCCAACCTTTCTAAGAGACAGCAAAGAAGAATTTTATCAAATAATGAAAGTTCAAATCAAGTATCAACTAATGAAAGTTCCCAAAAGGAGGTAGTAAGCTAGAAGAACTTCGAAGCGAATAGTAAACTTCCTTCTTATGAAAATTTATCAGTAGAATCTGTATGTGAATTTGAGGGCGATGACAAGTTCAGTGATGTTACACCTGTTAGTTGCCTTCCCTTCAAAGGAAGCCCTGAATTGCAAAACCAAGAAATACAAAGCCCTGAAAAAAACAAATTTTAAGGAACAGCTTGTCAGATGATCTTAGAAAATGTTTCCATGCACATAATATTTCACAGAACTGTATTAGTGATTTGTTAGGGGTTTTAAGAGGCATGGCCATCCGAATTACCTAAAGATCTGAGAAGCCTTATGAGAACCCCAAGGTGCCTTACAAATGTGGTTAATGTAGGGAGGTGGTCAATATGTGCATTTTGGTTTGGAGGAAAGTATTAAGCGTGCAATTGTCAAATATAATTGTACTGATAGTGTAATTGCATTCAACATAAATATAGGCGGTCTTCCAATTTCTAAGTCATCTAGGAAGTCAGTTTTGGCCTATTTTAGGAGATATTGTTAAAAGACATATTTATACAGAACCTTTTGTAATAGGTGTTTTCCATGGCTTAAAAAACCTGAAGATTCAAATGAATTTTTGAAATATTTTGTAGAGGAATATTCAAATCTAAAATCACTGGACTTGTTGTACAAAACAAATCTTACTCTATTCAGTTGAATTGTATTATATGTGATGCTCCACAAAAGCATTTATTTCAAATACTAAACATCATTCAGGGTATTTGGGATGCTCTAAATGTATTTCGAAGGTGATTATGTGAAAATCGAGTAGTATATTTATCCACTACTTCAAGTTTAGAACAAATGAATCTTTTGGAATAGAACACAGCCTGAACATCATCATGGATCAACAATTTTGGAATCTATAGATATTGACATGATTAAACAGATTCCTTTAGATTATATGCATTTGGTGTTACTGGGGTTTCAAAACGTATTTTAACCCTATGGTTGAAAGGCCCTAAAATGTTAGATCTAACTAAAACTCAGATCGATCATTTCAATCAGTTCTACTTGAAACAAATAAATTTAGTGTATCAGACTTTTCAAGAAAACCTAGAAGCATACATGAAGTTGATGATTGGAAGGCTACAGAATTTAGATTTTTTGTTATATGCAGGTCCAGTTATTTTACAGAAAAATTTTGACTAGTAATATTTATAATCACTTTATGTCATTAGTAGTAGCAGTTAGTTTGTTATCTGAAACAAATCAGAGCAAGTGAAAATATTGATTATGCTAATGAGCTTTTATTATATTTTGTTAAAAAGTTTGGTGAGGTTTTGGGCCTGAATATATGAGGCTACAATATTCATAATTTAATACACTTGGCTGGAGGCGTGAAAGAACATGGTGGTTTAGATGAATTCAGTGCATTCAAATATGAGAACTTGATGTATAAGATTAAGCAGTAAACTCAAACATTCAACATCCTCAACAACTTACATAGATTAGTGGAAGGAACCCCTTGAAACTGACATTATTGAATGCAAAATTCCGAAAATTATTTACAAAATAAAGCAATATTTGGCATTGAACTACAACATTTTTCTGTGCTTGAAAGAAAATGAAAATTGCTGTTTACTGACCGATGGCAGAATTGAAATTTTGATAATATAACCAAAGTTGATGATAACTTGTACTTTTCTGGCAAATACTATCAGTCAAATATTCCATTTTTTTAGCATTCCTTGTAATTCTATACTTCTTAATATTTATAAAGTATGTGATGAAAGAATATTGGTATGTAAGAACAGATAAGTGTCACCTTGATATCAAAAAAAAATGTTGAAATTGCCTTTTGGCAGTGAATATTTTTTAGTTCCATTACTCCATTAATTGTAGAATTTTTTTCCTATTGCCAGCACTTTATACAGAGAAGTGTGTAACTATTATTTTCCTCCTTATAACATTGAGATTTTCAAACCAGACAATAAATCAGTATGAGAAAAATGTTCTCACTCTTGACTTAATCTCCATGCATACCTAAGATAAAGATATGTGAGTTCTGTTTTGGAATTAATTGGTACCTAAATTTTTAAATCCATTATTTTTTTTTTGAGTTAATACAATTAGTTGCAACATTCTTCAGAATTACTGCCAATGTGGTTGGAAGATAAAAATAGTAATGTCTAAATATTATTCTAATTGTATTTATTTATATATTATTTATTCCTAAGTGTTTGTGCATTACTTACATACTAGGTAGAGGGAGTAAAAAGGTAGATGTGAATCCCATCAGGTGCCTTGAGGAGAACTGTAAATCCTCTCTATATTCAAATTAATATAACATTTCACATTACAAGATACGATAACAATTCATTAAAAAAAGAGGGGATTTCAGGTTAAAAATGAATCAAAACTATATGCAGTGGTATGTTTCATAAAAGAAGACATGTATTCAGAAATACCAACAAGTTGGTTAATTAACGAAGAATCATGCTATTGGCCAAAATCAGTCAATGCTTGGAAGTTAATGCAGAAAGGAGTGGAGCCAGATAAAGATAATTGGGACATTCATGAATTAAGGAGTTGAAGGTTATAGTGGTAAGTAATTTTTATAGTTTTATATATAATAATTTAAATAACAATCCTCTGCTTGCTTATTAGTACAAAATTGTTTAATTTTAGCGACTTTGGATGGTGCTAGAAAAAGCTGCAGATTCTGAATACAGCACTAACGAAGAATGTCAAGATGCGGGAGGGAAGAAGAATAAAAATTCCACCTGCTTGGACTCAAGATCATATTAGTGGTAGTAGCTCTGATGAGGAGACAATGACTCCTCCTCCAACACCAAAACTAAAATCTACTCATGGGGCCCTTTTACCTGATCCTCAGAAAGGCAATTCCAATAATGTTGAAGTTGTTGCTGAAGGTAATTAACTAGATCAATATTTTGAAATTCTGGCATTGTAGGTTTTAATTCTAATCAAATTTGTTTGTTTTCTTTTCTTATTCAGAGCATTTAATGGAAGCCTTAATATTTGACCATGCAAAATAATTCATTTGGTCTGTTTAAACTTGGTATTCTCAGTTTAAGTGTTGGTCATGCTTGAATATTTTCAATACACTTGTGATTTGAAAGCCACCTCCAAACTAGTCAGATAATTATTTTTTAATTGCTTTTTATTTACAAATTGTTTGTTTCTAACTGTTATTGTAGGGGCGTTGAAAAAAACTGTTTCTGGCAGCTTTGGAAAAACGAACCGGTGGGAAAAGAAAACCCCAACTCAATAAAGTAGCTCGATAGGGTGGGGACTCAACACTTTTCCATCACCAAAACAAAATATTCAACCAGAAGAACCAATAAATAATTCGGATGATGTTGCTGCAGGTATAAACTAAATTAGGCATTTTAGGTTTTGAAAAACATTTCATTCACATGTGATCTGTAATTTAAGCTTCTAATTTTGGACAATTCTCAAAAAATAAAAATCCTTTGTTTTGGAACCCTGGGGTCGTGAAATTTCTTTATTGATTAATACTTTTCAATACGGACAAGCCTTTTGGGGACTTTTCCTCTTCTTTACATTTTTTGTTGTTTTTGTGGATATGTATATGGATAAAATTATACTACTGATAAATATCAGTCCCCATATTATGGCATCTGGCAATTGCAATTTTGCATTTTAAAGAAAAACATATCATCATATCGCAGCAATATTTTCTTGTTTCAATTTATTTGTTAATTAATAATTTATTCATTGTAGGAACAGCTATAACTTTGGAAACCTTATATGAGGAAATTGGTAATAATAATTTTTACTAATAAATTGAACTACTTATTATTGTGCTGTTTTAGTTAAATCGAACAATTTGATTCGAATAAAAAGTTTTAAATGATTTACCAAAAAGTTAATTCCTTGGAGTTACATCAGCCAAATCCTCAGAAAGATAAACTGAAAAATATTGATGAAAACCCTCAATGAAGTTCGGGAGTTCGAACTTCAGTTAGAAAATGACGATGTAAAACTTCTTTGGTAAGTTATTTTAAAAAAATTCATAATTAGCTGTACATTTTTTCTTTCTTTCAAGTCATTAGGTAGCACAACTTGGAAAAAAATAGAAAGAAATTTCAATTCTATCAACTCTGGAAGATAAATCTTTCTAACTTTTATTTAATTTTTTAATCCTGGGATCAGACTTATCATTCCACTATTACGAAACTCAGGAGATTGAAAAATGTTATCAGTGAAATTTATACATTCTTTCAAGGAACCATTTTCCAAATTTGTGGGCACCTTATGAAATGAACCCATATTTGGCTTTTATTTCATTTATCTGAATATACTTACATTTTAGGCCCATCTCTTCAAATCTTTGGGTGGTGAGATGCAAAGATCATCTGTATAGATGCCTTGGCCAATTATTTACCAATGAGTTGGCTACGAATGTTCCTGTTGACAAAGGGAATTACAAAGTCAAAGACTTGTATTCCATAAAAATATTAACAGGTAATATATTTTAAACTTTGGTTGCCAAAAATCATTATTATTAATATTTTCAGAGAGTATTAATAATAGCAATCATCCTGATGTATCATATTCGACATAGATAAACATGGGGGAATGGTTCATTGAGCCACAAGGCTCAATAGAGAAATCAAGAAAAAATGCAGAAAGCCAATGAATATTGACAGAAGAAGAGAAGCAATGATTTTAGTTTTATTTTTAATGCCAAAATAATATGTGATTTTAGCAATACCAGAAATTAAATAATCTATTTTTTATGCTGAACTTTTATTTTCCCCAATTCTGGTAGTATGAAATTATCAATATTAAAACTAAAACATACAATTTTCAAATGATACTATCTCAGTCTGACTAAAAATAATCGCAAGTTTCTGTGGATTTTTCTTATTGTTGCTCATAGACTTATACACTATTTAAAGTATGTTGATTTTAGGATGATTTGTAATACTGTTATGGGTGACATTAATTTTATTGAAAAGTATCAATTTCTTTCCATTTTATATTGAACGTGGTTTATTTTCTACGATCAGATTTGAAAGTTATTCAGCCAATATTTAGAATTTTTCAGTATTGCTTCAATCTGCATGAAAGTGATCGAAAATACTTGGTTGAATTGTGATTGAAACAAATTGATCGTTTCCTCAGTGTTCAAATATTTTGAATATGTCTTGTGAAGGCAAACATTTTACAACGAAGTAAGGAGGCAATAATAAACCGTTAAAGCATTTTACTAATCCGTCTGGTACATTTTTTCCATTTGCAAGACTGAATAGAAATGTATATAAAATTCTAGAGTTAACATGGGAAAATATATGTTCGAAACTTGTATGTTTTCTTGGTAGATATTTCGATCCTGACTACTTCAAAATTAAAACAATTGTTAATAACGTGGTTCATAATTAAAAAATTTGACTTGAAATTGAAGGTACCCAAGGGAAACAAAGCCTAACAATATAGCATATATAATAGATTTAATTGCATTCAAAGTCAAATTAAAAAGTTTCCATAATTTTTTTAAAAATCGAAAATAGTCATTATCATGTTTATGTATCATTTAAGCAAAGGTATATCACAAGTAGGTAAGTAGTCTTTGTGGTGGTTATCTACTTATGGAGACTGGATGGGCTGTGTTGTCACAATCAAAATTGTACAAATAACCCTTCACACACCAACTCACTTCCACCTACATGCACATTTAGATAACTTATAATTAGTAGATAATCTACACTGTAGATTATAGTTATCAAGATGTGCATATAAGTAGGTCTAAAGTGAGTAGTGTGGTGAAGCGTTATTTGTACAATTTTTATAGTGATCATCTACATAGTAATGATAAAAGTTACATAACATGTAGTGTATGTTATGTAATATTTATGTCTGTTTGTAACATTTGTTATGTAATATTTATATAATCAAATAATATAAAATATATGTGAAGTAGTTACATCATAGTTATGTAAAAGTTACATAACATCTAATGTATATTATGTCACATTGTGACATAATATTTATTTAATAAAATTATATAAAATATATGTAAAGTAGTTACATCAGTGTTATGTAAAAATGAGGTTGTATTTGTGGCGGACATTTCGCCATAACAGTGACATAAATTCTACATAACATAGTTACGTAACAAGTAATATTACTTATGTAACATACATGTCAATTTTACATAATTGTGTTTGCTGGGAAATGTCTAATCCCATCAATTTCAAAAATAGCGTTAAAAGCATTCTCTTCAAAAATGCCTTTTATTCACTAGATGAATATTTTCAAACTGATCTGGCTGCTTGACATCATGATTGTTTTCTTGTTTACTATTTTACTGTGTACACTATATATATATATATATATATATATATTTATTTTTTTAATTGTTTTATATCATTATCTCCTACCACTACTATTGGATTATTTTTTATGTACATTCAATATATATATATATATATATATACTTTTTTCTCACATGTATATTCCATATTTTATCACTTGATTTTTTAACTCTTATTTTTACTTGTGTATTTGACGATTTCCATGCTTGTAAGAAAGTCTCAGGAAAATAAAGTATTGATTGATTGATCCCAAAAACTAATCCAATTCCTAACGTCACCATCAAATTTCTTCAACTCCAATTTGGGTAGTCGAAAGTGTCTCCTCGAATCGACTCCTCCTGTAGACCTGGAACTGGAAACGTCTACTGCTTTCACTTCATTCAGGAAATAATAACCTTCGGACTTATATTTGATGAGTTGATCTCTGTAGGCTTTGACAGTCTCACATTCTTGTTCAAATTCTTCATCTTGAATCCACTGGAGGAAAATATTGCATCATGAACCTTCTCAGCCAAGGCGAAAAGACGACCACCTTTTCTTCTAATTGATACAGGCTAGCTGTAACATCTTCTCTTCTAACTTGTTTATCCTTCAACATACTTTTTAGCTCTTCGCAAGTCTTGTTGAAGTTTCGTCTGAGCTGGTCCCTTTCTTTCTTTAGACGATTGAAATTCGCCATATTTGTCCTGTCACGGTCACCAAATGTTGAAAATAGTAGAATTTCAATGTAATTAAGGGACCTTTACTTGAATAATGGACAAATTCCAACTTAAAAAATAGCTATATTTTGACATCACAAAGTACGAATTGATATATCTGTCTAATAATAATAATTGAAACTCCTAAGTTGTGTAAATATAAAGGGTGATTCAATCTCAACAACATTATAGGAACTTGCTAGACACACTCCATATGATGAAATAATTTGGGACCCAAAAACTACCTCAATATCTTTCTCCCAAATTGAAATATTCGCAAATAAAACAAATTAATCGTTCCTAGGGATTTTTCATGTAAATACATTATTAGGAACTTGCTAATATATTTCCCCCAAATTGAAATATTCGCAAATAAAACAACTGTTGTTGGTGATTTCATAAAGAAATTGCTTTACATGCTCCATATGATTAACTAATTTGTGACCCAAAAACTACCCCAATATGTCACCCCCAAATTGAAATGTTCGCAAATAGAACAAATTAATCATTCTGGGTATTTTTTCATGCAAATATATTATTAGGAACTTGCTAGACACGCTCCATATGATGAAATAATTTTTGATCCAAAAACTACCCCAATATCTCCCATTCAAATTGAAATATTCGCAAATAAAACAAATTAATCTTTGCTGATGTCACATTTTCAGGAATCTTCTTGGGGTAAAAGAGAGGTTGGCGAGTTGTAGTTTTTGAGTCACATATTATATGGAA
Organism: Gonioctena quinquepunctata; assembly: GCA_018342105.1. Taxonomy (NCBI): domain Eukaryota; kingdom Metazoa; phylum Arthropoda; class Insecta; order Coleoptera; family Chrysomelidae; genus Gonioctena; species Gonioctena quinquepunctata. The sequence goes on along the minus strand of JAFIRS010001348.1, from coordinate 99,707 downwards.
CGTGTGAAACAACGGCAATATATAATAATCAAAAAATGTGTTGACCTAGTGCGGGTAATGTGATAATTGTGATATTTTTTTGTGTCATATGTCATATTAAAAAGACCCTACAATATGTTTATGCCATACTACTCCAGCAACAGTGTTGCAATTTTTTGAAATGTATTTGCTTTGAGGGTGGTGGACGTGAACGCTATGAGTAGTTTTTCGGTTACAACTTATTTTACTATATTGTGTGAGTAGAGCAATGATAAATGTGTTCTATTTGCGAATATTTCAATTTGTGGGTGAGAATTGGCTAGTTTTTGGGTCACAAATTATTTATCATATGGAGCGTGTCTAGCAAGTTCCTAATAATATATCTGCTTGAAAAAATCCAGAAACCATTAATTTGTTCTATTTGCAAGAGAATATTTCAATTTGGGCGTGAGATATTGGGGTAGTTTTTGGGTCACAAATTATTTTATCATATGGAGCGTGTCTAGCAAGTTCCTAATAATGTACTTGTATGAAAAAATCACCAGCAACGATTAATTTATTCAATTCGCGAACATTTCAATTTGGGTAGGTTTCGGGTCCCAAATTATTTTATAATATGGAGCATGTCAAGCTAATTCTTTATGATGTATTTGCATGAAAAAAATCACCAGCAACGATTTATTTGTTCTATTTGCGAATATTTCAATTTGGGGGTGAGTTATTGGGGTAGTTTTTTTATCACAAATCAATTTGTGTCATCGATCGTGTCGAGAAAGTGTCAAAATATAGTTTTTCATAGAAAAATTCTCAACAATGGCCATTTTCAGTTTGAAAACCAATAAATTCACCTAAATGACGATAAAAAAACCGTTGCTGGAAAACTGTTGCTGCTGTCACACCTGTCCATCGAGGACAATAATCACAACTGATATTTTTGTTCTCGCCATCTTCAGCATCACTTTCCACTATTTCTTGACAAGACACACAGTGCAGTTTTTCATAGACAGGTTCTATCATAATTTCCTTAGGTATCTCGACAGGTGTTATATTTTTAATAATTTCCTTAGGTGTCTCGTCATCTTGAATATTCGGTAAAACAAAGCAATGCTCGTCACCTATTATATTTTTTTCAACTTCATTGAAATTTACTGATGTCTCATCAAATTGCGATTTATCTATTTGTCTAGGTCACTCATTACTGGGTGTATTTTTTTTAGGTCATCGAAAAGAATTGTTGGAGATCTGTTGTCAAAGAGATAGTAGTTGTAGGTTCTTCATTATGAATGATTGTATTAAAATTAATTGGCTCCAGTCTCACATTATCAAGAATTATTATCTTTCCAATTTCAAGATTTGATGTACTTTTGCTCCCTAAACCAAATGCATTACTTATATAGTTTAATATAAGTATTTCGCCGTTGATTCTGTACCTCTTTCAGAAAACTAATTTCATTGGAATAACATTAACGTTGATTCGGAGGCATTCAAGTTATCTTAATTTTTTTCAGAACTTTTTTCGCATCCTACATTCCTTATAGGTAATTTTTTCTCCAGAAAAGTGGTCTTTCTGCGATTTCTTTCTTTCAATAAAATTTCGAACACATTTCGTGTAGTCAACGTTATTCTGATCAAATCGGTATAACTCACATTTTTTTTAAAACATTTTTAAATGGTTTTTCATGTTCGTTTCTCTGAGGGCAATTTCAAAAACTTTACAGAAATTACTTTTGGTGGCAGAATTACTCACGTTCTCTGGAAGGCTCTGCCACTTTCTGATACTATTTCTCCATTCCACTTTAAGTTGTCAAACACGCTAATGTTTGCTGGTTGGAGTATGATATGCGTAATGTTTGGTGGGAGCGCATACAGGATAAGTTTTTTTTTGCATGCCTCATTAAGTGCCAAAGTCATGTGCAACTTATGTCTGTCGATCAAAAGGACAGGTCTTTTTATTTTATTATCTGAAAGCCATTTATTAAAGTCATTTGCAATATACTCCAAGAATACATCACCCCAGAGTCAGATTTTCCCAAAACCCATGTCTTTGGTATATTTTCAACGACTGCTATTGGTCTTTTGTAAGGAAAGACAACCAGCGGTGACAAATTTTGCCACTAGCAGTAAAACCAATCAACACCCCTATGATCTCTTTTTCATTTCCCTTTTTAATAATGTAAATATTGTTCCATCCCTTAGGTGTCAGCACTTTTCCTGTTTTAGGACAGGAAAAGAATCCTGATTCATCGCCATTGAGAATTATTTTAGGATCTCCCAGAATATCTAGCATGTTGTTATCCTTCAAATATTTTTCCAAGTTGGAAAACCATAGCCTAATACTTTCCTCTGTAACCACTGCTCTTGCTTTGTTAATACTTTCGTCTTCCCTAAGCGATACTTCGGGGTGCCTTTTCAGAAAGTTTAGGTACCATCTTTGTCCAGGCCTTCCATTTTTGAATAAGTTTTACTTTCCGCTGTCCTATTTTTTCAACAGTTTCTATTAGATCCCTTTTCTTGATAGGAAATATACACTTCGCCAAGTTCATAACCCAATCCGCTATCTTCTTTTCTCTATCAACAGAAAGAAGTGGTTCAGGTCCTGTTTTCCCCGGCTTTTCAGAAATGTTTCCTAGGAGACGATCTTGTAGTGTACTCTTAGGGACAATATTCTACTGGCTTCTGGGATAGCCATTTTGTATTCTCTGGTTGCCTTCATTGCAGCTTGAAGTGCTTCATCAGAATATTGAAATAATTTTCTTTTGAATCTGTCTTTCTTCAGTTTTTCTTTTTCCACTTTTGGTATCTTGGAACTTTTCTGGGGTGCCACCTGAAATTGAACCAAATATAAGTCACTACATCTTTCATTTGTTTTACAATAAAATTTTTTTTTGTGTTATTCCTACTAGAGTAAAAACTTTTTTTCTGGTGATTTGATTAACTCTATGATATTTGATTACTGATGCAACGAATAGTACTTTTACGAATAAGAATATCAAACCTACTATTAGGCGGATACGAATAACTCGGCATATTAATAAAAAAAACTCAGTTATTTATTTTATTGTTCTAGTAATTAAAATTTACAACTTGGATTTTTTTTTAAAGAACAACATCTGTAGATTCGCTGGTGACAGGCGATTTCTTTTTTCAGTCTGGATATTCCCAGCCGTTGAAAAAAGGCTCTCTGAGGCGACTGTACACGGTTTCAATGTTTTTTTTTGAATATTCGTGATTATTTATTTGCCGAATACGAATATTCGGTGTCTACTATTCGGCGAATACGAATATTGTATTTGAATAGAATAGAAATCTTTATTGTTCTTTTCAAAAATCCGTATTTGTTGCATCACTATATTTGATCTACTCAAAGACCTGTTCAAATGTAAAGTTCTGAAAATTTTTCAATAACAATGCATAGCAACTATCTTATTATTATAAGTACTCATACCTGTATCAAAATTGTCTTCATCGTTAAGATATACATTCAGCTCATTAACATGTTCTTCAGAATCGACTGGAAAGAGGGGAAATCTCATAAAAATTGAAACAACTCATTCACTCTTGAGGGGTTCTCCAATTTTAAATTCCTTATTTGTTCCAATATGTCGCCACAAATGTTTTTCAACGGCACCTTGTCTATGAATATTCTTCAAAATTTCACCTATTAACAAAAAAAATTGTTGAAATAATTCGAGAAATAGTAATATAACCACAGGTTAGAAAAAGATCAAGTTTCATATCAGGAAACCTATTCTCCAGTTTCAGGGAATATCGCATAGAAAAGTAAAGAGGGAAAAGTAAAGAGGAAATGTATCATCCATTTGCAATGGAGTGAGAAGGAATATCAGTTTTCTAGTCTATTGACGGCAAGTCCAGAAATTGGAACAAAATAATTTGATAAGAATAACTCAGACTGCATAAGTTATGATAATTTTTACTTTTTTTTGTCATAGTCACCATTCTTCTGGCAACAATTGCAATAACAGTTATTTGTTTATTCAGTTTGGGTATTTTCATTATTAACTAATGGAAAGCTTGGGTTTTCTGTGATTTATAAGTGTTCGGCTGTGGAGGTGGTGGTAAACCGCCTTTGTAATCTTCCAAATAAATATCTTCATCTGATGAAGATAAAAAAACATGTTTTTTTCCTTCTTATTTTTTTCACTTGGCCATTCTTTGATTCTTTCACATCAGAATTTAAATCGCTGCAATTCTCAGCAATTTTTACATTTTGTGCTGGCGGTAGCATAATCATCTGAAAAAAATGTTGAATCAGAGTATTAATATAATTATTTTATTTTCATTTCTTCTAGAGTCGCTAAAAAAAGGGTATCGGTTATGATATATAAATACTTTTTTGAAGAATTTTTTAAAATATCTCAAAGATATGTTCCATTTCGAAATATATTCATCAAATGTAGGGGCCAACACCTACTTGGAGTTTACAATTTTCTTATTGAGTTGATGAGTTTTTCCCTGGTGTTTTTTCCTGTAGCAATTATTTCCTAATAACCATATGGTCAGGATAGATTCTACCATATGCATGAATTTAACTACTGTCCATGTTTTTACTTCCATTTTCCCAGATGTATGTGGTATGTAAAAAAAGGAATCTATTAAATAAAGAGAATACATGTGAAATATGGAAATTACCAAAAAACATGTTTTAGAAAAAACTAAAATTATGCATACAAAATAATTACCATGTACTACATAACTGCAAGCAAATGTAGTAGTCATCAGGTACTTACAGCTCTCGCAACTAAATTTGTCTGAAGGAGGGTCTGCAAACTGTTGCGCCAATTGAGTTACCAGAGTTGTAGTTCTTTCTTGATATTTTCTTTGCTTTTAAAATATTTACCTAAACTGTTTTTAGTCTCGTGTATGAATTAATGGGAATACAACATATTCATCATTGGAAATCGGTAATTTCAAACATTTATAGACAATATCATTTATACTGAAGTATTGAAGTGGGCCAAGACAACTTGATCTATGTATTTTTAAATTTGAAGTCTCACACAGTACATGATGAAAGTTCTCCAGAATTTTGAATTTGTTAAAATAATCTTTGTTTCGTTATTAATTATAACAAAATTGTCAATCAAACAAGCTCAACAATTGTCTGTATCATTTGTTGTAGATAAAAAATAATGCCGAAATTTCAATGTCCTGTATTGTTTAATAACGTTACAATCTATAAGTGGCCCGCTTGAGTGTTCATTGCCTATTTCTCAGTTGGAAAGAAATTATCAGTTTGTTGGCAAACATGGTTTCGTTCCATTATTCGTGTACATATCTGTGTTAATGGTATGTCGCCTTTTCTAACCAAATGTTGTATTGACTGCATATAATTGCCGAAAGGGAAAGCACTATACGAATCTAATGTTCCAAAATATTCAACATCATCACTCATATGCAATAAATTATGAATATTATGTGAAACATATTCCTCGACATATATTGTATCAACAAAATATTTCAAAAGGTTGTTGTATATTCGAGAAACAAAGCACACTGCACTTCTTTTATGTAAAGTGGTGACCGTTCAAATTTTCTGATTTTTGGTATGTTGTACTCGACCTAGTAACCGAAAGTGTCAATGGGCCCAACTCAATTCTATGACTAGTTCTCAAGATACGATGTGTTGAAGTTGAAAACTGCCCAGTTTTTCGGATTTTTTGTTTTTTAACTTACGAGCTCAATAGAATTTCTGTTGCATTCACACGTTTACTACATGTTTTGGTAATACATTAGTGTGTGGGAATGTATGTGGAGAGAGAGTCACCTTTACTTTTCTCACTTTATTAACTTGACAATACATAATACAGATCAAGTCTCCTCGACATCTTAGCATATAATAATGAATAGGGTTGCCGGAAATGTCCTGCTACTTTGACAAGATTCCTAAAAGGAAATAGAGTGGGGGAGACCGTGCGCAAGGCGGCAAATACAAATTTAACAATATTACTACAACTCAGCCATACCTGACATAAGATCGTCCCGGTCGTAACCTAAAATAGCCATAGAATGGTTTACAATAAAACTGTAAATAATAACACATATACATTATGATCAAATGGTATGCTACATAAGTCATAAAAACAAATAATCATAAGCTGAATACGAAAATATAAAATCATTGTGAATTCAACATCAGGTTGTTCCTTCTGAACCATGTTCCGCTTTTTCTTGGGCCAGATTTATTACATTTCATTCAAAAGCACTTGTCTTTCCTTACTCAGCAAAAGCAATACAGCCATAAGGATACATGTAAGTGAAGAGGTCATTGACATACATTATAAATAAGAGAGGGCCCAAAACAGAGCCTTTGTCAGGTCACATAGCGCAGCTACAGTGTGTTCTCCTTTTTCAAAGCTGTCAATTATAGTGTCAATCTTTTCTCAGAGCATGTATAGTAGATGCCATTTCTATGAATCCAAATTGACTTGGGTTGAATAAGTTATGTTTAATGAAGTAACTATAGAGGCGACTTTTCAAAATAATTTTAAATATTTTGCCAAAAATAGGAACAATCGATATTGGCAATAATTACCAATTTCGTTTAGATAGATAGATAGATACTTTATTGATCTCTACAGGTCTTACTTACAAAAACATGAGACAAGTCATTAAAAAGATACATGAGTGCTATAAACTAACAAACAAATACAAGTAAAATTCATTATTATGGGATATTCAAATATAAAATAGATATAAAAATAGATAGATACAATAAGACATTGAGTGTAAGAGGAACTAGTGAACAAACATAAAAAAGGGGTAGAAAAATATGTGAATAGGTTAGTGTAAATAGGTGTATGTTATTTAAAAATAAAAACCTATATATGTATGTACATATAGGAACATGCAGTTGGTGATCAGTTGGTTAATCAATTATAGTTTGTGCTGTATATACTCGTCAAGCGAGAAGAAAGCATGGAGGAGTAAGAATGGTCCAATATATCTATAACAGCATCAATCAGAATAAACATGTAGTGGGATTATTCTTCGATCTCACTCGTGCCTTTGACACAATTAATCCAAAATACCTAACGACGAAGCTAGAAGCACTGGGCATTCGAGGCCCCATACAAAGCTGGATTGAGTCATACATGTCTGACATAACTCTCAGGGTGCAGGTCGGGGATGAGCAGTCACATAACTATGATTTCGTAATTGGCACTCCGCATGGTAGTGTCTTAGGGCCTCTACTTTTCCTACTCTACATTCATGATCTCCCAAACTATATTAGCCAAGGGCGACTTTCATGCAGATGATACGACAATTATCGTTGCAGCTGATACTGCTGCCGAACTGCAGGACAAAACTGAGCTAGCTGCAAATAGTTTCAAACACTAGTGTGATAGTAATAATCTTATCGTCAACCTGAAAAAAACAGTACTGATTGAATTCACCAGCCCCTTAAAATTAACAGACATTCTCACAATCAATATCTGCCACACAAGAATATCTTCATCACAGATAACAAGATATCTAGGCCTAGAGATTGATGATAAACCCTCCTTCAACAATCATGTTGACGCCGTCTGTAAGAAGCTGGACAGACTTTACTTTGCGTTCAGCACTATGAAATCAAATCTTCATAGAAACTATCTGATAAACATGTACTATGCCCTAGTTTACTCCACTATCAGCTGCAACATAATTGTCTGGGGCAGAGCTACGGAAATATCTAGAGTTTTCGTCATACAAAAAAGATTCATGAGACTCCTGTTCGACCTGGGCTATAGAGAGTCATGCAGGAATACATTTGTTGAAAATGGAATCCTGACCGTCACATCCATCTACCTCTACAAAATACTATCATATATTCATTGCAATATGGAAAAGCTAGAAAAAAACAATGACTACTATACTTTTAACACAAGAACGAAAAATGATTTCCACCTACAACAGTGCCATATAATGTTGCATAGAAAATCGCCTACTTATGCTGGTGGCAACAACCATAAAACTTTCAAATCTAGCATTAAAAATATCTTACTCCTCCATGCTTTCTACTTGCTTGACGACATCAACTGCATGTTCCTATCTGTACATACATATATAGGTTTTTATTTTTTAAATGACATACCCCTATTTACACTAACCTATTCACATATTTTTCTACCCCTTTTTTTATGTTCGTTCAGTTCCTCTTACACCAATGTCTTATTGTATCTATCTATTTTTATATCTATTTTATATCTTGAATATCCCATAATAATGAATTTTACTAGTATTTGTTTGTTAGTTTATAGCACTCATGTATCTTTTTAATGACTTGTCTCATGTTTTTGTAAGTAAAACCTGTAGAGATCAATAAAGTATCTATCTATCTATCTATCTAAACGAAATTGTAATTATTGCCCGATATCGATTGTTCCTATTTTTGGCAAATTACTTGAAATTATTTTGAAAAGTCGCCTCTATAGTTACTTCATTAAACATAACTTATTCAACCCAAGTCAATTTGGATTCATAAAAATGGCATCTACTATACATGCTCTGAGAAAAGATTGGCACTATCATTGATAGCTTTGAAAAAGGAGAACACACTGTAGGTGCACTATGTGACCTGACAAAGGCTCTGTTTTGGGCCCTCTCTTATTTATAATTTATGTCAATGACCTCTTCACTTACACGTATCCTTATGGCTGTATTGCTTTTGCTGAGTAAGGAAAGACAAGGGCTTTTGAATGAAATGAAATAAATCTGGCCCAAGAAAAAGCGGAACATGGTTCAGAAGGAACAACCTGATGTTGAATTCACAATGATTTTATATTTTCGTTTTCAGCTTATGATTATTTGTTTTTATGACTTATGTAGCATACCATCTGATCATAATATATATGTGTTATTATTTACAGTTTTATTGTAAACCATTCTATGGCTATCTTAGGATACGACCGGGACGATCTTATGTCAGGTATGGCTGGGTTGTAGTAATATTGTTAAATTTGTATTTGCCGCCTTGCGCACGGTCTCCCCCACTCTATTTCCTTTTAGGAATCTTGTCAACGTAGCAAGACATTTCCGGCAACCCTATTCATTATTATATGCTACGATGTCGAGGTGACTTGATCTGTATTATGTATTGTCAAGTTAATAAAGTGAGAAAAGTAAAGGTGACTCTCTCTCCACATACATTCCACACACTAATGTATTACCAAAACATGTAGTAAACGTGTGTATGCAACAGAAATTCTATAGAGCTCGTAAGTTAAAAAACAAAAAATCCGAAAAACTGGGCAGTTTTCAACTCCAACGCATCGTATCTTGAGAATTAGTCATAGAATTGAGTTGGGCCCATTGACACTTTCGGTTACTAGGTCGAGTACAACATACCAAAAATTCAGAAAATTTGACCCGTCGCCACTTTACATTAAAGAAGTGCAGCGTGCTTTGTTTCTCAAATTGAATATGCAACAACCTTTTGAAATATTTTGTTGATACAATATATGTCGAGGAATATGTTTCACATAATATTCATAATTTATTGCATATGAGTGATGATGTTGAATATTTTGGAACATTAGATTCGTGTTGAAAAGGGAAACATTCTCAATTGAATAGAAATATTTTTTTGTGAATTGAAAAATCCACGATATAAATGGAGTTATTTTTTGTGAATGTCTAACAGAAAACAGCTACTTCCCCGGCTAAAGCCACGCTGGACATTGAACTACATCTGATAGATATTCTGAAAGGACCCTAACTCAGAAGAAAAAATGTGAAATTGAACATTTGCATTTTCATTCAGATAGTTATTTTTTTTTCCCCAATTAAAAATATTTGATTTTCTATTCCAGTCCTAATTAAAAACTCATCAGAAATAATTTGTAACATTGACTAATAGAGCATCACATTCACTAGGTCTTCAATATTTTTTGGATGACGAAATCTATTTCACGCTTCCACATCATCAGAAGACCCGAAGTTTTTTTTTTTTTTTTTTTTTTTTTTTTTTTTTTTTTTTTTTTTTTTTTTTTTTTTTTTTTTTTTTTTTTTTTTTTTTTTTTTTTTTTTTTTTTTTTTTTTTTTTTTTTTTTTTTTTTTTTTTTTTTTTTTTTTTTTTTTTTTTTTTTTTTTTTTTTTTTTTTTTTTTTTTTTTTTTTTTTTTTTTTTTTTTTTTTTTTTTTTTTTTTTTTTTTTTTTTTTTTTTTTTTTTTTTTTTTTTTTTTTTTTTTTTTTTTTTTTAACTTACCAAAGAAGTTTTCACATCGTCATTTTCTAACTGAAGTTCTTCAGCGTTACTACCTCCTTTTGGGGAACTTTCATTATTTGATACTTGATTTGGACTTTCATTATTTGATCAAATTCTTCTCTGCTGTCTCTTAGAAAGGTTGGGGTAGGGCATTCTGTCTTAATCAAAGATTTACCTACTTAGTTTCACAGTGTGGTGATAATATATATATATATCATACAATTTTCGAAATAACACAATTAACAGACGCCAAATAAACAAAATGTCTTACTAAAAACTGCCATTACCTTGCCTAATGCTAAAACCTAAAACACTCAACACTGAGAAATTGTCATTTGTCAAAGAATCTGGATGTTACCAACATAAATCAGACATTGAACCTTCTGCAGTATTGCCAATCTAATATTGAAGTAACAACTTGACGTAGCAGTTAAGTAAAACAGAAGATACTATATTGACCGTAAGTTTTTACGTATTAGCTACAACATACTTACATAAACTTATTACGTAAATCTGTGGTTTTAAGTATCTTAGAAATATGATGGAGTATTTACGTAACTATTTTACATAAATATGTTCCCTTAATTTTATGTGACATTTATGTAAATGTAACAAGTGTGTTTGCTGGGTATGGATGAATGAGGCAAAGAAGAATGTATTCCAAAAAAGAGTACTCATCAGAAATAATTTGTAACATTGACGCAATAGAGCATCACATTCACTAGGTCTTCAATATATTTTTGGCGACGAAAATCTATTTCACGCTTCCACGATCATCAGGAAGACCGGAAGAAATGGGAAACACATTTTCTAGAAGCAATCTCACTTTGCAAAAATAAAAAAGAGTTAGAAACAATTCTTTTGGGGAGACACTTTGAAATTAGTGTTTTTCTGACATTAAAATCTGTCATGGGGTATGATGGATTGATTTGTTTGAAAATATGAACAGGATGTTCATAAAATCAGATGTGGAATCATCTGCGACTGAAAGATAAACTTTAGTCACTATCTTCCATCGTTCAAGGTAACCTCTTGTGGGGTATTCATGTGTTTTCCATTTCTTCCGGTCTTCCTGATGATCGTGGAAGTGTGAAATAGATTTTTGTCAACAAAAATATATTGAAGACCTAGTGAATGCGATGCCTCTCTTGCGTCAATGTTACAAATGATTTCTGGTGAGTACTCTTTTTTGGAAAACATTCTTCTTTGCCTCATTCATCCATATGAGTTCTTAATTAGGACTGGAATAGAAAATCAAATAACTATCTGAATAAAAATGCAAATTTTCAATTTTCAGACTTTTTCTTTTGAGTTAGGGTCCTTTCAGAATATCTATCAGGTGTAGTTCAATGTCCAGCGTGGCTTTAGCCGGGGAAGTAGTTGTTTTCTGTAAGACATTCACAAAAAATAACCATTTTTATCGTGGATTTTTCAATTCACAGAAAAATCTTTCTATTCAATATTCAATTGAAAATGTTTCCCTTTTCAACATGAATACCCCACAAGAGGTTAATCTGAACGATGGAAGATAGTGACTAAAGTTTTATCTTTCAGTCGCAGATGATTCCACATCTGATTTTATGAACATCCTGTTCATATTTTCAAACAAATCAATTAGATTCGTATAGTGCTTTCCCTTTCGAAAATCATATGCAGTCAATACAACATTTGGTTAGAAAAGGCAACATACCATTAACACATATATGTAAACGAATAATGGAACGAAACCATGTTTGCCAACAAACTGATAATTTCATTCCAACTGAGAAATAGGCAACGAACACTCAAGCGGGCAACTTATAGATTGTAACATTATTAAACAGTACAGGACATTGAAATTTCGGCATTATTTTTTATCTACTACAAATGATACAGACAATTGTTGAGCTTGTTTGATTGGCAATTTTGTTATAATTAATACCGGAACAAAAATTATTTTCAACAAATTCAAAATTCTGGAGAACTTTTATCATGTACTGTGTGAGACTTCAAATTCAAAAATACATAGATCAAGTTGTCTTGGCCCACTTCAATACTTCAGTATAAATGATATTGTCTATAAATGCTTGAAATGACCGATTTCCAATGATGAATATGTTATATTCCCATTAATTCATACAAGAGACTAAAAAAAGTTTAGGTAAATATTTTAAAAGCAAAGAAAATATCAAGAAAGAACTACAACTCTCGTAACTCAATTGGCGCAACAATTTGCAGACCCTCCTTCAGACAAATTTAGTTGCGAGAGCTGTAAGTACCTGATGACTACTAACTACATTTGCTTGTAGTTATGTAGTACATGGTAATTATTTTGTATGCATAATTTTAGTTTTTTCTAAAACATGTTTTTTGTTAATTTCCATATTTCACATGTATTCTTTTTATTTAATAGATTCCTTTTTTTACATACCACCTTCATCTGGGAAAATGGAAGTAAAAACATGGACAGTAGGTAAATTCATACATATGGTAGAATCTATGCTGACCATATGGTTATTAGGAAATAATTGCTACAGGAAAAAACACCACATCATCTCGATAAGAAAATTGTAAACTCCAAGTAGGTGTTGGCCCCTACATTTGATGGATATATTTCGGAATGGAACATATGTTTGAGATCTTTTAAAAAAATTCTTCAAAAAAGTATTTATATATCATAACCGATACCCTTTTTTTAGCGACTCTAGAAGAAATGAAAGTAAAATAATTATATTAATACTCTGATTCAACATTTTTTTCCGATGATTATGCTACCGCCAGCACAAAATGTAAAATTGCTGAGAATTGCAGCGATTTAAATTCTGATGTGGAAGAATCAAAGAATGGCCAAGTGAAAAAAATAAGAAGGAAAAAAACATGTTTTTTTATTCTCATCAGATGAAGATATTTATTTGGAAGATGACAAAGGCGGTTTACCACCACCTCCACAGCCGAACACTTATAAATCACAGAAAACCCAAGCTTTCCATTAGTTAATAATGAAAATACCCAAACTGAATAAACAAATAACTGTTATTGCAATTGCTGCCAGAAGAATGGTGAGTATGACACAAAAAAGTAAAAATTATCATAACTTAATTATTTTGTTCCAATTTCTGGACTTGCCGTCAATAGACTAGAAAACTGATATTCCTTCTCACTCCATTGCAAATGGATGATACATTTCCTCTTTACTTTTCTATGCGATATTCCCTGAAACTGGAGAATAGACTCCCTGATATGAAACTCAATCTTTTTCTAACCTGTGGTTATATTACTATTTCTCGAATTATTTCAACAATTTTTTTTTGTTAATAGGTGAAATTTTGATGAATATTCATAGACAACAGGTGCCGTTGAAGAACATTTGTGGCGACATATTGGAACAAATAAGGAATTTAAAATTAGAGAACCCCTCAAGAGTGAATGAGTTATTTCAATTTTTTTAGATTTCCCCACTTTCCAGTCGATTCTGAAGAACATATTGATGAGCTTAATGTATATCTTAACGATAAAGACAATTTTGATACTGGTATGAGTACTTATAATAATAAAAATATAGTGATGCAACGAATACGGATTATTCTAATACAATATTCATATTCGCCGAATAGTAGACACCGAATATTCGTATTAGGCAAATAAATGATCGGGAATATTGAAAAAAAAAAACATTGAAACCGTGTACAGTCGCCTCAGAGAGCCTTTTTTCAACGGCTGGGAATTTCCAGACTGAAAAAAGAAATCGCCTGTCAACAGTAAATCTACAGATGTTGTGCTTTGAAAAAAAATTCCAAGTTGTAAATTTTAATTACTAGAACAATAAAATAAATAACTGAGTGTTTTTTATTAATATGCCGAGTTATTCGTATCCGCCTAATAGTAGGTTTGATATTCTTATTCGTAAAAGTACTATTTGTTGCATCAGTAATCAAATATCATTGAGTTAATCAACTCACCAGAAAAACTGTTTTTACTCTAGTAGGAATAACACAAAATATTTTTTTATTGTAAAACAAATGAAAGATGTAGTGACTTATATTTGGTTCAATTTCAGGTGGCACCCCAGAAAAGTTCCAAGATACCAAAAGTGGAAAAAGAAAAACTGAAGAAAGACAGATTCAAAAGAAAATTATTTCAATATTCTGATGAAGCACTTCAAGCTGCAATGAAGGCAACCAGAGAATACAAAATGGCTATCCCAGAAGCCAGTAGAATATTGTCCCTAAGAGTACACTACAAGATTGTCTCCTAGGAAAAATTTCTGAAAAGCCGGGGAAAACAGGACCTGAACCACTTCTTTCTGTTGATAGAGAAAAGAAGATAGCAGATTGCTTTATGAACTTGGCGAAGTGTATATTTCATATCAAGAAAAGTGATCTAATAGAAACTGTAGAAAAAATAGGACAGCGGAAAGTAAAACTTATTCAAAAATGGAAGGCCTGGGCAAAGATGGTACCTAAACTTTCTGAAAAGGCACCCCGAAGTATCGCTTAGGGAAGACGAAAGTATTAACAAAGCGAGAGCAGTGGTTACAGAGGAAAGTATTAGGCTATGGTTTTCCAACTTGGAAAAATATTTGATGGATAACAACATGCTAGATATTCTGGGAGATCCTGAAATAATTCTCAATGGCGATGAATCAGGATTCTTTTTCTGTCCTAAAACAGGAAAAGTGCTGACACCTAAGGGATGGAACAATCTTTACATTATTAAAAAGGGAAATGAAAAAGAGAACATAGGGGTGTTGATTGGTTTTACTGCTAGTGGCAAAATTTGTCCACCACTGGTTGTCTTTCCGTTACACAAGACCAAGAGCAGTCGTTGAAAATATACCAAAGACATGGGTTTTGGTAAAATCTGACTCTGGGGTGATGTATTCTTGGAGTATATCGCAAATGACTTTGATAAATGGCTTTCAGATGATAAAATAAAAGACCTGTCCTTCTGATCAACGGACATAAGTTGCACATGACTTTGGCACTTAGTGAAGCATGCGAAAAAAAATAAGTGTATGCGCTCCCACCGAATAATTACGAATACCGTACTCCAACCAGCAAACATTAGCGTGTTTCAACCACTTAAAGTGGAAAGGAGAAATAGTATCAGAAAGTGGCAGAGCCTTCCAGAGAACGTAAGTAATTCTGCCACCAAAACTAATTTCTGTAAAGTTTTTGAAATTGCCCTCAGAGAAACAAACTTGAAAAACCATTTAAAAAATGTATTAAAAAATGCCAGTTATACCGATTTGATCAGAATAACGTTGACTACAC
Source organism: Gonioctena quinquepunctata (assembly GCA_018342105.1). Lineage (NCBI taxonomy): Eukaryota > Metazoa > Arthropoda > Insecta > Coleoptera > Chrysomelidae > Gonioctena > Gonioctena quinquepunctata. The sequence goes on along the minus strand of JAFIRS010001348.1, from coordinate 84,269 downwards.
GAAATGTGTTCGAAATTTTATTGAAAGAAAGAAATCGCAGAAAGACCACCCTTCTGGAGAAAAAATTACTTCTAAAGAATGTAGGATAGCGGAAAAAGTTCTGAAAAAAATTGAAGATAACTTGAATGCCTACGGAATCAACGTTAATGTTATCAACAATGAAATTAGTTTTCTGAAAGAGGTACAGAATCAACGGAAGAAATACCTAATATTCAAACTTCATCAAGTAATGCATTCGGTTTAGGGAGCAACAGTACATCAAATCTTGAAATTGGAAAGATAATAATTCCTGACAATGTGAGACTGGAGCCAATTGATTTTAATACAATCATTCATAATGAAGAACCTACAACTAGTATCTCTTCTGACAACAGATCTCCAACAATTATCTTCGATGACCTAAAAAAATACACCCAGTAATGAGTGACCTAGACAAATAGATAAATCAGCAATTTGATGAGACATCAGGGGAAAATTTCAATGAAGTTGAAAAAATATAATAGGTGACGAGCATTGCTTTGTTTTAGCGAATATTCAAAATAACGAGACACCTAAGGAAATTATGAAAAATATAACACTTGTTGAGATACCTAAGGAAATTATGATAGAACCCACCAAGGAAAAACTGCACTGTGTGTCTTGTCAAGAAATAGTGGAAAGGGATGCTGAAGATGGCGAGGACAGAAATATCAGTTGTGATTATTGTCCTCGATGGACAGGTGTGACAGCAGCAACAGTCTGCCAGCAACGGTTTTTTTATCGTCATTTAGTGAATTTATTGGTTTTGAACTGAAAATGGCCATTGTTGACAATGTTTTGATGAAAAACTATATCTTGAAACTTCTTCGACACGTTCGATGACACGAATTGATTTGTGATAAAAAAACTACCCCAATAACTCACCCCCAAATTGAAATATTCGCAAATATAACAAATTAATCGTTGCTGTGGATTTTTTCATGTAGATACATTATTTGGAACATGCTAGACACGCTCCATATAATGAAATAATTTGTGACCCAAAAACTACCTCAATATGTCACCCCCAAATTGAAATATTCGCAAATAGAACAAATAAATCGTTGCTGGTGATTTTTTCATGCAAATACATCATACAGAATTTGCTTGACCGGTCGTTCCACCTTTCCTATTCCGTTACTTGACTGGTCATTGAATCTGGAAGGATTTCAAAACTGTCCATACATTACTACTACAATGTATTTTGAATTATACTTTTGAATCTCAGGGTATAGTACTTCAAAGATATATGATCCTTTATTTTTACAATTTTGTGATCATATACAAGGCACCATCACATCTCGGTATTTTTAATGTTCATAAACTGGATTGCGCTCTCATCCTGGGAAAATGTGTTCCATCATCTCTGAAAATAATTCGCCAGAGCATTCTGCAAAATAATTTGCTTTCCTAGTCGACTTGATAAATGTTACTGTTATTCAGTCCATTTCTTTGATGAATTAATTTTGTTCTCTCAAACATATTTCCATTACTTCTTCATTCATTTTGATATCTTCTGTGATTTTTATTCTTGGTCTTTTCATTTCAGAAAATACTATTTTGTACCACTTGTTCGGTTTAGTTTTTGTTGCTAGTGTTTTTGTTGCTTCTTTTGTAGCACACCTGATGACCAGTTTTCCATAGTTGATCTTAACGGAATTTATTGGGATATTAATTTCTCTGGGGTTATTGCTTTTGAACACAATTTTTGTTTGATTGGTTTTATAATGATCACAGGTATATTTTTAAAACTGTCTCTACTGGATGCCAGAATAACTCCAAATAAGTGAAAGGACTAAATTAAAACACAACCATATGAACTAACACCTACAAGGTGTTACAAAAAATAGATTGCCCAAGATAATTCAGAACAAAAATAATGCTGATATTTCTTTTCAGGTCACATCCCCAACTACCAATAATGAAAGAAGAAATCAGTGGTGGACCTATTCCAGTTGTGATGGACCTAACAACAACAGATGATAGGAATTCTGAAGAACAGTTTTACACAAGTGGAAATAAATCAGAAAATGAAATTGTCTACAAATGTACACTGTGTACATTTCACACTATGTATGAACAATATATCATAAACCACAATAGGTTGCACTTGCATTCGTATAAAATACCCGAAGATACATTTTTCAAGTGCTCTTTTACGGATTGCAATTTTCAGACAATATATAAAAAAAGTTTTCAACGTCATTCAAATATTCATTCTGACATCATTCATGAATGTAACAAGTGCTCATTCCAAACCAAACAAAATGAATATTTAAAAATTCATAAGCTCAGAGTACATGCGGATTCTCCTGATACAGAGATTTTCATTTATAAATGCGCATATGAAAATCATTTCAAAGAAAACCTATTCACCATCAGAGGAGGATACATATAAATCCAGAAGAGCTTCAATTGTTGAAATGTCCTGTTAAGATATGTTTATTTGAAACTAGGCGTAGGGACAGTCCCAATAAGCATAAGCAGAGACATACAAATTCGTGGGAGTTGAAATTAAAAAAATGTGAATTATGCAATTATCATAGTTGAGATAAAAATCACTTGAAAGTTCATATTAAGAATATGCATAGTGATCTATCTGATGAACTCCTGTACAAATGTGACAAATGCTCATTCGAACCCATATTAAAACATCCATAGCTCATCATGCTCTGGTTCACCAAGATGCTTCCCAACTTAATATGTTGGAATGTCCTCACTGTTCTTTCAAGGCGAAACATAGACATAATCTTACACAACATCTTGTTAAACATAAGGACCCATCTGAGTTAGTAAAAAGGAAACATTGTCTCAAAAATCATATTGCGACACACAAAAAAAAACTTGATGTTAAAGATACTATTTGAAATATTCCACAGCATCTGAACTAATGATGGTATCTATCTTGGCAGTTCTTTGAAAATCGTATAATGAAGAAATCAGATTCAAAATCCAACCCAACATTTTATATGTATTTGAAACTGGTTTTTGGATTATCAACAAAAAAATCTAAAATTCATATGCAGGTGAAAAATAGTTCTACATAATCATTTCTTATACACCAAAATTCACTATGAAGATCCACTCTCTGATTCTGCATTAGATAAATAATTCCCCATGAAGTTGGCAACTGCGGAACCTTAATTTTTTGTTTTGGATGACCTTTTCCAAAAGGAATTCTCAAGTCAATGGACCAACTATACCATTTTATTTATTGCCGCAGTGATTTGATTCCAGCATGCCTATGGCGATAATATATAAACGTATACAGTTCTACCTACTATAACAGCCTCTCTATCATGAAATTGATTTTCAGACCCGTTACTTTTCTTTTGTCCCTCTTCTCTCTCTCTCTCTATATATATATTTATACATATATATATATATATATATATATATTTATACATATAATAGGTTATAATAGATATAGACCAACGAACAATTATATATATTTTTCAAGTTGATACCAACCGAAATATTTTGAAACAAAATGTTTTCAGTTAGTACATACAAAAATCCTTTTTTTTTCAAGTAAGAAATCTGCATGCTTGCAAAAATGTGAGTGCCTTAATGGTCTGACATTCCTCAGTTATGACTTATTAATATTTAATATTCTTTGGAGTATTGAAAATTAACAATTCGTAAGTTGAATGGCAATGCTGGATTCTAGTGATTCATTCGCTGATCTATTGCTGTTAAGAGAGGTGGGATTCAGTCACTTGTGGCCTACCATGAATTCATTTACCATAAAAATATGATCAAATTGACCACATCCTAGAGCACCCCAAAAAATAGTAAGTCTGACCTGTACACTCTTTAATTTTCAACTGTTGTGTATCGGCAGCGATCTGGTGGAGCTATTGTGTGGTTGCCGTACATAATGCTGATGTAGATTACAATGGCTAATCTTTAATATTCCATTGGGTATCATTTTCATTGCATAATTCATTACTCTAGATTTTTTTTTATTGATAAGGCCGATACATGATGAAAATCCATATTAAAGTAAACAAAAGACACTCACTTTACTACATTATTTGTACAGTATTATATCCACTTGGAGCTATTGTATAGTGGAACATATGTCGTGGTTTTGTAAACCCAGTTTAGTGAAGTGAGTGTTTACTTTATAGACTCGATTATATTATGTACCTTAAGCTATTGTGTCCATTTTTATTTGTTCATTGCAATGGCTATTTTTTAATATTCCATATGGTATGTTTTTCAATGCAGAATTGAAGTTTGATTATTTTATAAACTTCATTATATATATATATATATATATATATATAATAAATATATATATATATATATATATATATATATATATATATATATATATACAGTGCTTCTCAAAAGTCCCCTCCCCCCCTCTTATTTTTGGAACGATTATACATAAACAAGTGAAATTTGGAAACTGAATATTAAAGGTTGTAAATTTCCCTACTAGTGATGATAGATGACGAAATCGTCAAAGATGACGTCACAAGGCCATTGTGACCAATAATTTTGAATGGAACCCTACGGCAAGCAACACCTCTTTTAAAAGGTATCGAAAAAACCTATTCAATGATACTAATTTTGTTTGTGTTTATGGTAGTTTTAATGGCTCATTAGTAAACATTATAATTTAAATTCCATTCAGTATGATATTAATTACAGCTTTAAGAATCAGTATCTACTTGAAGAAATTGCTTGAAGTGACCTCCATTTACTTCCTGACAGTGAAATATCCTATTTTTAAACTCTTCTCGTACTTTTGCAAATGTGTCTGCGGAAACAGCCTCACATTCTGCAACAATACGTTATTTTAAAACGTCAATATTGTCAGGTTCAGTAAACCTTCAATTTAAGGTACCCCCACAGAAAAAAATCCAAAGGTGTGAGGTCCGGTGATCGAGCTGGCCATTCCGTTGAACCTCATCGTTCAATCCATCTACCACGATACTCCTCATCCAAATACCGTCTTACTGCACCGTAATAGTGTGGAGGAGCACCATCCTGTTGGAATGTTATTTCCAAATTGCCGAATTCATCTGGATTATCTTCCAAAATTTCAAGGATTAACGGTTCTATTGCGTTTTGCAACAGCTCCAGATAAACCTCACCAGTTAAATTAGTATTTAAAAAAAGAGGCCCAACGATGTGGTTTCCCAGGATACCTGCCCAAACATTCACCTTCTGGGGAAATTGGGTACGTGTTTCACGAAACAGGTGAGGATTTGCGTCACTCCAATACCTCACATTCTGTGTATTTACATTTCCATTTCGATAGAAAGTACTTTCGTCACTAAAACAAATTGTTTTGACATAGTCTGGCTGTTGGTTAATTTTAGTTTCCATATTTTCACAAAATTCTAGTCTTCGGCCTGGGTCGTCCTCGAGAGTTGATGAACCATTTTTAATTTGTATGGATGAAATTTGTTTTTTTTTCAAAACTGTGTACTGTACTTTGACTGACTTCACAGGTAGATGCAACGTGAGTTGTTGAAGAAGTAGGATTAACTATTACTTCTGCCAGTATATCAATTTTTTTCTCATCAGAAATTTGTGGTCTGCCAGATCGTTTCGCATCATTAATACTACCCGTTGTTTCAAACTTACGAAGGAGCTCCCTTAAATAAGTCCTCGAAACGGGGCGATCGGGAAACTTCTCATTGAAAATTCGTTCTGCTCTCAGATCAATAGGGTTTACTCATTGATCTGAGGTTCTGCTGCATGAATATTTTGTCCAGTTTCACCAAGAATTAGGATCGCTGCTACTTTATCACCTAAAGCACGTACCATTTCGCTTCTTGAAGCACTTAAACATTCGGCTCACAATTTAACAAATTATTAAAATGTACAAAAATATTAAAAGTACCAAAAGCTGCTAAAACAGTTAAACGTTCGATCAACAATACACAAATTATTAAATGTACAAAAACTTGGACAATTACAAAAACGTCGAATTAGGGAGACTAACAGCTTATTTGACAACTATCCAGAGGCGGAGTTTGAATTTGGAATTTTAGTATTAACTGATTTAATTCATCACAGCTTTGCGTTTTTTAAAAGTGAGTTGCCAAAACTGCCATAAACACAAACAAAATTAGTATAATAGGATAGGTTTTTTCAATACCTTTTAAAAGAGGTGTCGTTTGCCGTAGGGTTCCATTTAAAATTATTGGTCACAATGGCCTTGTGACGTCATCTTTGACGATTTCGTCATCTATCATCACTAGTAGGGAAGTTTACAACCTTTAATATTCAGTTTCTAAATTTCACTTGTTTATGTATAATCGTTCCAAAAATAAGAGGGGGGGGACTTTTGAGAAGAGAGAAATATATATATATATATATATATATATACAGTGTGTCCCAGCTAAAACTTGTCACCCCCCAAATCTCCGAACTCGTGAAAAAAATTGAAAATCGCTCAGACCCGTCGATTTTTATTTCAAGGGGGAACACTTTCACCAAATACATCATCATTGTGTTGTCAACCCCCTCAGCCCCAGCACCCCCTACTTCAGAATTTTCAATGGGACTACTATACTTGTGATACATCATTTTGAAGGGAATTCAATCCCAAATACTGAAATTGAGGATCGATCAAGTGTTGTTGAAGTTTTAATGAAAACTAAGTTTTATCAAGATATTTTTATTTTTAATCACCTAAAATGTTATCATTGTACGAAAGGTTCAAAATGTGAACCATTCAGATCCATACAGAAGTATAAGCGATTTTCGAAATGTCTTCGCACATTGCTCAACATTTCTGGAGTTACTGCACGACACTCCACAACAATTCTCCTCCGTAGATCATCAAGAGAAGTTGGCTGTGTAATATAAACTTTGGATTTCAAATGACCCCATAAAAAGAAGTCTAATGGTGATAAATCAGGAGATCTAGCCGGCCATTCTATTGGTCCTCGCCTTCCAATCCATCTCCCTGTGAAATTGTCATCTAAAAATTGACGTACAGGTGCAACAAAATGTGGAGGAGCTCCATCTTGTTGAAAGGTGAGCTGACCTTCAAGTAGCCTATCATCGTCTTCAAGTAACTGAGTGATTCTGGGGTTCACAGTTGTATCAAGAAGTTCAAGATACGTTTGTCCGTTGAGGTTACATCAATAAAATATGGATCTACAATATGGTCTCCCAGAATACCAGCCCAAACATTCAATTTCTGGGGAGTTTGTGAATGAGTTTCCCTGTACCAATGGGGATTTACGTCACTCCAGTATCTGCAGTTGTGCCTGTTCACATGTCCATTTAAATAAAAAGAAGATTCGTCAGAAAAACACACATTGTAGAGGTAATTATTATCACCAATCAATAATTGACTTATGATTTCACAAAACTCTGTACGTCTGTCAGGATCATCTTTATTTAATTCTTCTACATTCTGCATTTTATAAGGATGGAATTTTGCTTCTTTCAGAATTTGATGTACGCTGCTTTTCAAAACTCCAGAAATAGTCTCAAGTTGTCTTAAAGATTGAATGTTGTCCATCACTGCATGTCCTACAACTGCAACAGCGACCCCTTCATTTCTCATAGGCTTCTCTCGTTCATGTTTTTTATTCAGCACTGATCCCGACTCCATGAACTTATTCATCAATTGAAGCACGTACTGATATGATGTGGTTTTTTCTGGATGAATTTCATTGAAAATTCGAGCCGTAGCTCTAGCACATCGTCCATTTTCAAAATACGTAGCTACAATGGATATTCTCTCTCGTATAGTATAAACCATTTTCGAAAGTTTTCAAATTGTTGGATGAAGTGACTCGAATACATCAATATACCAAGGCGTAAACAAAGATATGCGTATACAAAAACACATGGTGACAATTTTTTTTCATAAAAACGTCTGTTTCACCTTCTAAACTATTATTTCTGACAGCATATTATTTTTCAATACAGTGGCGTACCCACAGTGAACCTTTCTTACGATGATAACATTTTAGGTGATGAAAAATAAAAATATCTTGATAAAACTTAGTTTTCATTAAAACTTCAACAACACTTGATCGATCCTCAATTTCAGTACACCGATGTATTTGGGATTGAATTCCCTTCAAAATGATGTATCACAAGTATAGTAGTCCCATTGAAAATTCTGAAGTAGGGGGTGCTGGGGCTGAGGGGGTTGACAACACAATGATAATGTATTTGGTGAAAGTGTTCCCCCTTGAAATAAAAATCGACGGGTCTGAGTTTTCAATTTTTTCACGAGTTCGGAGATTAGAGGGTTGACAAGTTTTAGCTGGGACACACGGCATATATATATATATATATATATATATATATATATAAAATTGTAATATATTAAAAACATAACATTCAGACAAAATAAAGGATTTCTTGATATTCCATAACTTTTATGAAATTGTAGGTATTAATTCTGAAATTGTTTCATATTGGAACAATGCTTATTTGAGATCAATTTTGTACAACTTCATAATCTAGATATACTTTTTATATCGGTTAGAATTTAAATATGTTAGAACTCAAATGAAAGGAGCTTTCACTATTGAATTTGAAAATGTGCCTAATATCATCAGAAGACTTTTTAAATGAGATTTTTGTGAATTATAAAAATCTAGAAACACAAGAAACTCCAGAAAGATGTACCAACAACCTATATCTATTTCTATTTTTTGTATAGCACTTTCCATATTTTTAATTCTCAAGAAGTGACAGAAAATTCCCATTAAATTTCCAGTGTAATTTTTATTTTTTTCTGATAGTATGGTTATTTTGGAAAATTTGAAATTTTCAACTGACAAAGTATTTCTAGCAATTAATTAAAAGAACTTTTATTTTGCTGTGTTTTCTTGAAATGACTTTTCAGGTAATACTTTTCAGAATACTGTTCTGCACTTTATTACTCTGGGCTACATTTTATGAAATTTTATCATGTATTATTATGAATTTGATCTTCCTCTAACTTAATGGAGGTTCATCCCATAACTCACAAATCTTCACAACTTGATTTAGCTGAATTGTTTGGAGATAAAACTGAATTCAAAGAATTAACATAACTGAAAATATGTTTTCACTGTACATTTCCATCGCTATATTACATATATTGTGATTGTTATAGTCGACTTCCTGTCCAACAATCTACTAGCTTTGTTATTCTATCTCTGCGGATTCCGTAGAGTATCTCAAGAAATATGTTGATCAAAAACAGTTAATTCTGGAACCAGTCACTTCCCAAATTTGTGAAATTGTTCGACTTTTCAACAACAGTTCTCAATACTGGCTGGTCTGGTTATTACATCAAATAATCATATTGAAGAAATAGAATTCTTATTATTTCCATGAATGTGTTATCACACAACTCCCAGAAGTCTTTCGAAAGATACATCAAGAAGATTCTACAATAGATGTGCGGCTCAACTTGGTCAACGACTTGGAATTCTAGTCTTTCCATTGTAGGCAGCTTTCAGAAATTAATGAAGTGGCAGTACCATGGGCAGTGTGACCAGATTTTATAATTTTTCTGCTTTTTTAACTAATTAATTAGTATATATTTTCCATAATTTTACCATGATTGGAGAGTCTTGTAACATGGCTAGTTACCATTTTCATAAAAAAAATTAAGGACATTCAATGTTTGTGTTAAAAGGAGTAGAAAGTTCAACAAACGCAACAAGACAAAGCTGAATATTGAGGTGGGTTCTGAATTATTTTGGATTTTCAATTGATTTTGTATGTCAGTTTGGTTATCGTATTCATCATTGTGAGTTCACAGTGCATTTAAAAAAAATTATTTCCCATCTTGAAAATACCTCTATTAATATATAAATAGAAACTCGTTTATGAGTGAAATACTAAACAACATTTATTATGTTATTTCCAGCAAGGTGGTCATGTCCTCTTCTTTGAGAGACCCTTAGAAATCTTTCCACTCCCTTCGAATTGCTAGAACTAAATTTCACCATTTTTTTGTTTATTCTTCACTTCTTAGCTCCAAGAAGTCTCTCTCATTAATTTTCCATTTTTTAAAGATTTGTGCCAATCCTGTATTTACCTTTGAATTTTGAAGTTCTCTTTCTTTGAAACATACCATTCTTTACAAATGGATCAACACAATCAGGGTTTGTTATATGGCCGTGGCGAGTTTTTTTTTTTGGGGGGTTTGTTGACTTGAGCTTGAGAAAAATAATGCGGACTAAGTGTGATCGATTGCAGTCTAGTTTGTGTGTTCAACACAATCTTGTTATTCACCCAGAAAAGATCTGGTGATTGACTTCGCCAATTTAATAGTAAAATCATCACATTGAATATTCGGTATGAACTTTCAATTCTTCAGATTTATTCTTAGAATAGTAATTGAAACTGTTTGCAGTAGTATTTATTGACTAGAAAACGTAATCTTCTAGATGTCTTTACTGCAAATGAGTTAACGATCTTTTGAGACGTTTCAGCAAGGAAAATGACCTCTCAGGAGTACATGTCGTAACAGATAATGTGGCCAAAACTTTAATTTTTTTATAAATATTCGGAAACAATTCCTCATTACATTCTCCGAGTGTTTAGATAGCATAGGTTGGTCGAGATGAAATTTTTATATAACATGAAATTGTCTTCTTTACAAATAGGCTTTTTCACAACAAACTGATGGAATCAAAATACATAAGTATAATAAGATAGATTTATGATTCTGGAATTTCAAGTGGAGTTGATTAATGCAATCATCTTAGAGTGGAATCATGATACTTATTCTAAAGTACTCTTCAGGATCTTCGGTTTCATAGTTTGCCCGAGACACTGTCGCGACACTCTTGGTGGAAATTTATTTCTTCGTTTATGGATTGGAGCAGATCAAGGATACTCTCATGAATGTTGGCGAATTTTGAAATGAAATTTCTTCGATTATCATTGATATTATCTATGATCAAATTAATATGTTGCAAACCACATCAGAGAGGTGACTGGAGTATTTTACAAAGTGGTAATGTCAATGAAAACAACAAAGAATCACTACACATTCACTAAAAAAGAAGTCGCTTTTGAATAAGTTTCAGAATCCCTATCTTCACTTAGTTTTTCAAGAGTATCGACGATAGTCTTGAAAATTTCCTTGAAACTTATTAAACCATCATGATTCTCAAGCCAACGAGTTTCGCAGATTTTTCCATCTTCGAGATAGTTTTTCATATCTTTCAAGTTTTTCTTTCTTTTTGCTGATGATCTGAAGAAATTTCTCACTGATTTTATAATACCAATTGTATTTCGAATAGATTGGATTTGGAGAGTGACACAAAGCTAAACTCAACAAGTGAGAGTTGCAATGAACGTATAATGCATAATGAGTTTCACGGTTGACTGCTTGGACACCATTAAAACAGCCTTTCATCGAAGAAGCACCATCATACACTTCTACACTGGGACAAAAGTTAAAAAATCTTCACAAAGTATGTATATGTTATCTCTGGGCTCAATATTCAGTTGCCCCACAGCAGAAGGATAGATGCCCTATATGAACAGAAACTATATTTTAGGTTTCATCATTTTTATTGAAGTTTCAATTCGAACATTTATCATGAACAAGGTAAAGAATAAGCTAACTTAGGATTTGAACGTGTTTGATTTGATGGATTCTTCCTCTGTCGCCCACATATGTTGCAAAAATCTCCATAAAGCGTACAATCCTCATACAGACACTTTTTGCATTCTATGCATCAAATCCAATCCACTTTGGAGGAAGTGGCAAAAAATTGTTCAGTGCACTCGCAGTATTCCTCTGGATCATCTGAAGATTCCAACAATGATCGGATAATTCGTTTCTTTACCTTGACCACCTTTTCTCTTGATGGAAGTTTTCTATTAGTACTTTCATTTTTCAACGTTTTATTTCTTGCCTTTTCTTTTTTCTCATCGATAACGATAGGCACAGGTGACAGTTCTTCAAGAATCTTTGATGGCGTAGCATCGATTGATTCATTCAATGTTGGTTGGTCAATATGCGGAACAGTTGGAGGGGACACATGTACATTATCGGCGAGACTGGTTGTTGGTTTGGGGGTGAACAAATCACTTGAACAAGATGGAGTCAATGGTAAAGTTGAGTCATCAGCAGGTATGATCAAGCGTTGGTCAGTTTAAACAGATGACGTGGACAGTGATGTAGGCTGCTGAGCAGCTAAATCCGATATGGCAAAATATTTATCTGGGATAATATTGGGATCGAAAGGACATATACCACATGCTTTGTATCCTGAAATTCCATTGGATGGAGAAGCTGATTTCAGCCAGGCTGAAACAATCAATGATATCTGGTTACCTTTCTCTCCTTATTGAACAGGATCCCATTATCCAGAATTTCAACAAAGAAAAAAGTTTTGAATGACTTAAAAAATGAACAGTCAAGCGGTTGTAGCGCTTGTGTCGTGTGACTGGGAAGACCTAATAAAATAACATAATTTGCATCGGCAGTTTCTATCATGTGTCCATCCAACAACATTATCACGTTACCCGAGGGCTTTCAAAGTATGAAAATTTCCTGAAGCTATTTCAAGAATAATTCGGAGTTGATATATGCCGGTTTCTTATTCATATATACCAGACGGTAAGCCAACTTTAAATTCATCCTTTTTGTTGACGTCTTTCATTATCAAAACTGGAGGAAGGAATTTGCGTTCAGCATTGCAACACGCGATTACAGATATGGTTTCACCCTTCTCTCCTGAAGTAGTATGCTGAACAAGATTCGCACCTCTTGTAGCTACGACTTTACCAGGGTTGTTATTCATCTGTAACCCAGTCTCATCCATATTGAATATTTTGTCGGAAATTCATATAAGCCCATTATCATCCACCAGCTCGTGCACGCGATAATCCTCCTGCTTTCCGTATGGACAGATCTTTATTTCGTTCAAGAAAACTCATCAACCACTCTTCTGTGAGAATTTATGATCAATTTTCAGTTTTTCAGCTACTTATACTATTTCGTCGTCATCTTCTTCTTCACTATTTCACGACGCCTCTTAGATTTTCCCTTCTTTTGTTCTATTAGCTTTTTGCTCATAAGTCTCTCTAATAACACATCGTTTTTGGTTAACACATTCGCTGCCGGGTGTATCACTTATGATACACTATGTAGTGCTTTCTGTCTGAACAGCGATGTATTCCCTAGAATACATCGGCAATAAGAAATACATTAGCTCATGGTCTCTGCGGCCTGGCAGCATAAAGTTTTGGCCTGGGGGTTTTGGTGGGGACTATTGTGTGGGTATAAAACAAATACTTATGGCAGTAAAGTAATTTGATTTATTCATGTCAATACAAAGAAAAAGTAATTATATCAACGCAAAAATAAGTTTGAGGGCGTCAAAAAATACAATTGAAAATAATAATCAATGACAACGGTTGAAACATTCTCTGCAGAAAAATTGATTCCCCTCACACTGATCGCAGACAGTTTTCACCTGTGCAGCCATCTTTTTTTTGCCATCTACCACTTTACCATGCTTACCAAATTTTTTATAGCATTCGTTGCACCGACCCCTTTTATTTTGACCATGTTGAACCAAATGATGGATTTTTCTCTTGGCTTCTACTCTTTGTTCAGAATGGAGAAGCGATTGTATAACACTCTCTCTAAATTGCGTGATTGTCAATTTTGTAGAGTGCACAGAATTTTCGCAATAGAGAAAGTAAGCATTAACGAGACACAAAATTTCAATGATTACTTTTCGATACCATTTTATCGAGACCGACGATTTTTCGGCATCATAGTCTAAAACGCATACAGGTTTCACAGTTTCTCTCCCAATATTTGAAGTAACAGTATGTGTATCTGTACCCTTGTGAGTGGTGGTCAGCATCATCACGTCCCCTTTATCCTTCCATTTCAGTATGGTTATTCCATCAGCGGATTCTTTAGCGATTATTTCACCTTTCTGCAATCGTGCAGATTTTATTTCTGGGGGAATATATTTTCGGTTCTTGCGGAGAGTGCCCACGACGTGCGTATTATGAGAGAGCAATTTACAAGCCAAAGGTACACTTGTATAAAAGTTGTCGATGAACAATGTTCTACCATTATTTAGAAGATCTTCAATCAATTTCATCACCACGTTTTGAGAAGCAGACACATGTGGGTCTTCGGCTTTATCGTTGCCAACATAAACCGACAAGTTCCAGGTGTAGCCCTTATCGGTACATAACTTGTGAATTTTTACCCCATAATGTCTTTTGGAGGGTATGTATTGGCGGAAACTCAACCTCCCTCTCCGAGGTATCATAGTTTCATCAATACATATTTTTTGCGCTGGTGTGTATATACTTTGGAAACTGTTTATAAACATCTGAAGAATACTCTCTATTTTACTTAGACGATTGGTCCATTCAGCCTCCTCATTATTGGCGAAGTGCCAGAATCTGAGCAATAACTCAAATCTATTTCGCGACATGGACTTTTTTGGAAGTGGGAATGCATATAACTCGCTTTGGCGCCAATAATCAGCCAATTTGGGCACTTTGACCCATCCATCCTAATAAACCGATGAATTTGATCAGTTCCTTACTATCTGTAGGAGTCCAGTCATGTAAACGGGAACTGGGAGCAGAGTCACTTCTTTTCCAAAACCTGTTGTGAGGAAATATATAACTTCTACCCGAAGTTAGTTACAACCTATCAATTAAAACGAGATAAATGGTATTCTTTGTATTTTTTAGCAAAATATATTTGATAAAACCAATATTCAAAATTAGACAACTATGTCATCAAAATATGTCACATCAACATTCCTTTTTGTGGATCACATATATGGTGATTCTGTACATTCTCCATATATAGGGTGATTCTCAACATTCTCCCAACCACGAAAGGTATATCGGTGATATCAAAAATAAATAAATCACAAGTTCAGTCTAGAAACGGGAACTATTCTTCTTCCATATCTAGTTGTCCGTATTTCATTTTCTTTAAACAATTTTTTCCTCTCTTCATGTGGTTTGGAGTCATTTGTATTCTTCAAAAGATTTCTTTCTGAAATATCCATTTCTAAAGGGTACAACCTTTGGAGTGGACGTAAGATGACACCCGTAGAACATCTCAATCGTACTAGCCGTATTTTTCCATCTTTACCAAAAATCAATTCCTCCACTCTGGCTAGTGGCCAATGTATGCGTTTAGAAGTATCATTTCTGATAAAAACTACTTCTCCGACTTTAGGATCACGATTACTATTTTTCTTTTTTCGAATCATCAACTGTCCTAGGTACTCTTTTCGGCATCGTTTTCTCAAATCTTCTCTCAACTTTTGCTTATATCTAATTCTTCTTCGTAGTGCTCTGGCATCTATAGCATCTATATCAGGAACACCTGATGCTATCACATCTTTCAAGAACATAGAAGGATTCAAAGTGACTAGGTCTGATTCATCTTCCGAAATATAAGTTAAGGGCCTAGAGTTAACGATAGCTTCACAATCACATAAAATAGTGGAAAGTTCTTCGAATGTCAAACTTGCCTTTCCCAACACCTTTTTCAGTAGTTGTTTGATTAATCGGATCAGGCGCTCCCACCATCCACCCCACCATGCTGCAGAAGGAGGGTTGAACTTCCATGTGATCCTATCAGTTGAATGTTGATCAGATATTTCCATCCAATTCAATGAAGAAAATGCATTTTCAGCGCCTACAAAAGTACGACCATTATCTGAGTACACTGTAAAAGGTCGACCTCGACGCGCAACGAATCTCCTGAATGCTTGCAAGAAAGCATCTGTAGCAGAAGCATCGAAGACAGGTCGAAGTTTTTTTGTACTGCTACTCAGTTTTACTACATGTCTATGAGGGAGATAATAACCTCTTGAATCAATTTCTTCATCAGGTATTCTTTCTATAATTCCATCGGATAACCATTCTTGCAAAACATCATTATACTCTTGATAGTATCCGTCTTTGTTCAGTTTTGTCAACAGGGAATCTAACCCAGTTTTTGCCAAATGGAAATTACTCGAGAGTGGAGGATGTCCTTCAATCCAAGGCATATTAACCTCGTATCTTCCCTCACTATTTGTATGAACTGTAGCTAGAAAATATTCCATAATCGCTTCTTCATGTTCTTTTGTGGATTTTCGTTCTTCTACGTCCGTTATACCCAACATATCTAAATTCCACAAATCGCTTATATTCAAATTTTTACTGAATAGAGTGGTTGTGAGCATGGAATATGACTTTTTAGAAGACTTTTCCGTTTTTCCCATTAAGCTCCATCCAAGAGGAGTTTTTATGGCCACTAGACCACACTTCAGAACATAACGAACATCAGAAAGTAATTTTTCGGCTACATCAGCTCCTATAAGTATATCTTCGGGCCTTGTTTCCTATCGGTGATCTGAATACCCAATTCGACAAGTTCTTCCATCCATGGACCCTCATGTATGGACATAACAGTGCAGATCATAGGTTGATCAAGAACTTTCAGACTGCATGAGTATTTTTTATCTAAACTCTGCAAATTCACCCTATAACAATTATGACTCATTGCTTCAGATTTGTATCCTCCAAACAACGCATGAATCATATCCTCAGATCTGATAGGTTTGAACTTCATGTCTATTGCTGTGAATCTATTTATATATGATCTTTCGGAACCAGTATCGATAATCGCCTGAATGTTCTTCACTTTGTCTTCTCCTTGCAACTGTACCACCAGAGTTTGCAGAAATACTTCAGTGTGAGTATGATTCGAAAGATTCTCTGTAGGTCTTATGATTTCGTCAATTGTAGATTTTGAAGTATCGGTTTTAGGACACATTAAGGTGACATGTTTTTCTCCACACTTTTTACATATCAACTGAACAGCAGATCTGCATTTACGGGCTATGTGTCCGAATTCGAAACATAAATGACAACATCCTGTCTGAGATAGGATTTTCTTACGTTCTTCGAAACTCATGTCTGTAGATTCATTACAATCTACACTTAGGTGATTTTTTTTACAGAACACACACTTAGGTACATGAGTACTCACTAATCCGGATGCTGTTGGAATTGTTGTCGAATCTTCTTTTCTTTTAACTTTTGGTTGATCGAAACTCGAAGTAGCAAGCCTTATCCTTTCTTCGTTCTCTACTTCATTACGAAGAAACATCATCAAATTGTCAAGACGTACTTTCAAGGGGTCCATAGTAGAAAAATGTGTACTTCTTTGCCAAACACGAATAATTTCCTCAGGAAGACATGATTCGATCAGAGGATATAACATTGCAGCACATTTATCAGATGTGACTCCCAGAGTTTCGAGTGCGCGCAGTTGGGTTTCCAATTTGTCATAAAGAAAGTGAAGTTTCGATTTCCCGTGGAAATTATTCAATATTAGTTTGAGGAGTTCTCTGACATATACTTCCACCAACAAGTCATCTCGTCCAAATCTTGTTTTCAAACTCTCGATTGCTTTAGGGTAGTTATCACCCGAAGGAGGATAACTATCAATGACCTGTCGTGCTCTAGATTTGGGAATAGTCGCTTGTAGAAGATATTGAAATTTATCTTCATTCGATAATTGTTTATGTTCATGGATGCGTTTGAACTGAGCCCAAAAATTCAACCAATCTCGGATATCTCCTCCAAACTTATGGAGTTCGATTGTCGGAAGTTTGATTTTTCGTGAATCTGAACCGAACTCATCTTTGGATTGATCAGTAATCACTTCAGATGAAGTAGCACTAAATAGCTGCTGTACTCTGAGTTTGAAGTTGTTGAAACACATAACATATTGGTCAGCTTTCTCCATTTCTTTATCGATATCAATATCACCAGAATCAGCATCAAGTATGGCATCTATGAATTTCTTATCCAGTTCTACAAGTATGTCGATTTTCTGTTGAAGGATATGTAGTTTCGCTTGGATTGCAATCGAATCAGGTTGTGCAGATTGCAATTCATCGATAGCTGCATCGTGGATTCTTGTGAAAGAGGTCCTATGAACATCTAGTGTTTTTATCAATCTGTCCATCTATCTTCTCGTCCTGTCACGGTCGCCAAATTATGTGAGGAAATATATAACTTCTACCCGAAGTTAGTTACAACCTATCAATTAAAACGAGATAAATGGTATTCTTTGTATTTTTTAGCAAAATATATTTGATAAAACCAATATTCAAAATTAGACAACTATGTCATCAAAATATGTCACATCAACATTCCTTTTTGTGGATCACATATATGGTGATTCTGTACATTCTCCATATATAGGGTGATTCTCAACACCTGTGTTTCATAGAGATTTGTCTCGTTCACCATTTTATCTAAAACTTGCAAAGAAAGAAAGAGCTCAAAGTAGTCTATTGGGTGGGTCTGCCAACGCCATAATACCACTAATGTTGGGATGCATTCCACTGGATCCAGTAAACTGAAATACCTTAAGTAAATTTAGGATATTTTTAAACTTATATTTTATGGAAAAAGCAATAAAATATACACATATATACAGGGTGTCCATGAGCAGCAAAAATTAACATATTCTAAAAAAATACGATTTGGAAAAATATTAACTTGACGCATCCGATCCTTCTTCGTCTGAATCAATTGTTTCTTCTTCATCGTCTGAATCAATTGTTTCTTCTTCATCGTCCGTTGATGATTCCGACTGATTTCATACATTAGGTGAAGCCGGAAGTAACAAAGTTCATGTTTCTTTAGAAAACGCTTCACTCTTAGTTTTAGGCCTTGGTCTCATTCCCGTTATAATAGGATCTGAACTAAGCAATAACCTATTTAACACATTTAAATTGCAAGATACTCTTGAAAACTTCCTGGCAAAATTCTGGCGATAAATCCGGAAATGTTTATTACGTGCTTCTGATGCTTCCTCCGATAATTGACCTATCGGAAGCAACGCTTTTTCGATAACCATTGGACCATGAATTAATATCTTATGCATGGTGGGGGTCATTGGATGCCACGGAAAGAGCTGGACATAGAGCTCTGCAGTTTCTTTTGCATAAGCAGAAAAATTTTCTATATTGACTTTATGCCCACTCGATAATATCTCTAAAATTATTTTTAATCTGTATATAAAATTTTTGTCAATTCCAGTAATTTCTGCTGCCAACTCGTAGTCCCCAAAAAATCTTCGACTGCTGTTACCATCATTGGTGTTACCAAAACCAGGTTTAGGTACATCCACTATTAGGCCCATTTTTTTTCGGAAATCATCCTGTATTTGCATTTTTCATGCTTTATTACATTAACTTGATCCGTAGAGAAATCTTCCGATTGGAGATGGTGGTTTTAAATAAATTCTAACTTTTCGTTCATGGTATTCAAATTTTGACGCTGCATAATCGTAAATAATTGTTTTCTGTTCATTACTCGTACATTTGAGGACCCTGAAAAAAAAACAACCCAATCAAGAACGCAAACAAGAAATTATGAAATAGTTATATTTTTTCGATTTTGTATGTACTCAGTTATTTCAAATAGCCATAATTCACAAAATCGCACTTTTTCGCAAAAAAAATTATTATTTCCTCAAAGTACGCAGCCTAAGCTTCCAAAAGAATTCAAAATCAATGCCGGGAAATATCAGGAAATATAACTTTTTGCATACAAATAAAACCATTTTGAAGAAAGTGTAAAAATAAACTATCAATCGAAGAAGCTAATTTTGAAATTAGCAAACCTGATAATATATCAAATAGTTGTAAAAACTAAATACACTTACCTGGTTGTCCACAATCCATGGTTAACTATATTTCAGTCTAAATAAACACGAATCAATACTTAAATCACGTAAACTAACTATATTTTATTCTAATTTGTCTGGTCAAGGCAACAGTCAGAGTCCAACTGACAACTGATCTTACAATCGTTAAGAGTGTGCCATGGGCCGGAGATGGATTTTATTATATTCGTAAACTATCTGTGCTTCTAGAGGGCTGGTATTCTGTACCTGCGGTAAAATTTACAAAATTTTTTGGCCGCCGATTGTCAAATACCCGATGGAGCGGGATTCATCCAAATCTTCTCCTATCTGTGCTTCTAGAGGGCTGGTATTCTGTACCTGCGGTAAAATATACAAAATTGATTTTAAGCCCTTCATATTCATTTTTATGTTTATCACTGTAGTCTCTATAGTCACTTTTTCACCAACACTTGGAAGCTTCTATCTCTGCGCTCGTCAATCTGAAACAATAAAAAAAGCATAAAATACTGGTGTATCATAAATGATACACTCGGCCTAGAGCAACAAAATTATTATTGTTCGGCGAGTGTATCACATATGATAAAAAAAACAACAATATGTCAAAAACCATGAAGTATTGAATGAAACCAAATATAAGGAATGCTTGCAAAAGGTACCTCATTGGTGAAAATTAACTTGGCCCGTGAGGTCAGATTTTGAAATTTTAGCTCGGCAGCGAACGTGTTAAAACCTCTGATCCCGTACCCACTTTTTGTCTCTTTGTTTGTTCGGGGCGTGGGCTTTGTTTAACCATTTCTAAATGTAATGTTATGACAGTTTTGGCAGACGGAACTGGATCTGCAGCTGCAGTCACAGTCAATTGTTCGTTAAGTCTATCATGGTCTGCAGTTTTATGTTCTCTTTCAGCTTGATTTGTTGTGGTGGGCTTGTTTTTCGACAGATGCCACCGACGTAATGATTCGGGGCAGAATTTCTCGTCGGGGACAACTGTTCTATCGAATGGATGAATTACTGCTCTAATAAATCCATTTCGTATTACTTCAGGAGATGAATTTTTCCAAGTATTTCCTAAACATTTTTAAAATGTGGACCAACATTTTTTTGTTGCCAGGTTACTAATTCAGCATCCCACTTGTCTTTGAAAGCTTTAAAAACGGACAAATCCAAGGGTTGTAGAAGCTGTGAGGCGGTAGCTTTAAAATTGTTATTTTCTCCCGGATCGCTAGTTCTATTAGCTCAGGACTGATATGCGTATGAGCTGGGCGAGTTTCACCAAGGGATGGTATGAGGGTGCGCTCAAAATGATTTTTAAATATTTCTTTTTCCATCCAGCCTTTTTTTTAAGCTATGTAAACCGTTCTAGGATACCCAGTTCCCTCTGGGGCACACCATTGGTCCCACATATGCAGACTTTCATGAATTATGAGTGGAGGTGCCTTGTCCCCAGCTGCGTTGGCCAGTAATAAATTATAGTGTTTTCTCTTGCTGGCAAACTCAACGTTTTGGGGCTTTTTAATACTTAACTTATGCCTTTTCTTAATGCCAAGGAACCAGCCTTCCCCTGGGGTTGAATTTTTAAATGGAGTTGACAAATTATTACCTTTTATATAACGACCCACCGAGAGTAATGTTATCGATCGACTGGCGACCATGAGGTCCTACAGGCATATGAATGATATTACGCGGCTCCTTTGTCAATTTATACCCCGGTTCAACTGAAATATGGTGTGTATCTCTTCTCCATTCAGATATGCACTGGAAACAGCATTAGTCAATCCGTATCATTCGTACTTTATCAATATTGACAGGAAGTGTAGATTCATACGTTCTTCCCCTCACAAGGCGAATTTTTCCCAATAGCATAGGGGGAATCCATAAGAATCGTGCACTTTGTGCCAAGTCTTTGAAATTTGGTATAGTCTCAAGGTTTTAGGTAACCTATTTGCTATAAATCCAATATGGCCACCATCTGTATTGGTATTTTCAATATATGGGCTATTAGACACAAAATCTTTAGTAATATGGCTTTTTATATGTTCTGGGATGCGAGTAATCCATTTCTCAGGTCTAATTTGTGTTTCAAAATCAGAAAAATCAGAGTTCATTCTAATAAGTAGTACGAGAAATGTTCATGAAATATACATTAGCATTTTACAACTGAATGGTACCTCTCAAAACACCCAATGACACAAAGTGGGACGTTACATGTTACACAAGTGTATGATGTTTCTTTCCTCTTATTTTGCTTCGCGCAAACAACACACCTTTTCAGAACTATCTTATTATTCTCCGGTTTCCGAGGAAACATCGCTGGAAAATGTCTCTCAATAAGCCTCAAAGGAGAATGGGCTTGAGCTGGTCGGCTGCTGCCGTAACTCTCAGGTATAACTTTGCGGTGTTTGTCAATAATAGATTTCACCAGCTGTCTTTGGAGTTCACAGTGCATTTTTTTAAAATTATTTAACATCTTGAAAGTACCTCTATTAATATATAAATAGAAACTCGTTTATGAGTGAAATACTAAACAACATTTATTATGTTATTTCCAGCAAGGTGGTCATGTCCTTTTCTTTGAGAGACCCTCAGAAATCTTTCCACTCCCTTCGAATTGCTAGAACAAAATTTCACCATTTCTTTGTTTATTCTTCACTTCTTAATACCAATCTTTACAAATGGATCAACACAATCATGGTTTGTTATATGGCCCTAGCCAGAATTTTTTTTGGGGGTTTGTTGACTTGAGCTTGAGAAAAATAATGCGGACTAAGTGTGATCGATTGCAGTCTAGTTTGTGTGTTCAACACAATCTTGTTATTCACCCAGAAAAGATCTGGTGATTGACTTCGCCAATTTAATAGTAAAATCATCACATTGAATATTCGGTATGAACCAAGTTTCAATTCTTCAGATTTATTCATAGAATAGTATTTGAAACTGTTTGCAGTATTATTTATTGAATAGAAAACGTAATCTTCTAGATGTCTTTACTGCAAATGAATTAATGATCTTTTGAGACGATTCAGCGAGGAAAATGACCTCTCAGGAGTACATGTTGTAACAGATAATGTGGCCAAAACTTTAATTTTTTTATAAATATTCGGAAACAATTCCTGATTACATTCCCCGAGTGTTTCGATAGCACAGGTTGGTCGAGATGAAACAGGTTCTTTTAGTAATTTTTATATATTATGAAATCGTCTTCTTTACAACTGGGCTTTTTCACAACAAACTGATGGAATCGAAATACATAAATATAATAAGATAGATTTATGATTATGGAATTTTAAGTGGAGTTGATCAATGCAATCATCTTAGAGTGGAATAATGATACTTATTCTAAAGTACTCTTCAGGATCTTCGGTTCCATAGTTTGCCCGAGACACTGTCGCGACACTCTTGGTGGAAATTTATTTCTTCGTTTATGGATTGGAGCAGATCAAGGATACTCTTATGAATGTTTGCGACATTTGATTTGATATATCTTCGATTATCATTGATATTATCTATGATCAAATTAATATTATCTATGATCAAATTAATATGTTGCAAACCACAACATCAGAGAGGCGACTGGAGTATTTTACAAAGTGGTAATGTCATTGAAAACAACAAAGAATCACTACACATTCACTAAAAAAGAAGTCGCTTTTGAATAAGTTTCAGAATCCCTATCTTCACTTAGTTCTTCAAGAGTATCGACGATAGTCTTGAAAATTTCCTTGAGACTTATAAAACTATCATGATTCTCAAGCCAACGAGTTTCGCAGATTTTTCCATCTTCGAGATAGTTTTTCATATCTTTCAAGTTTTTCGTTCTTTTTGCTGATGATCTGAAGAAATTTCTCACTGATTTTATAATACCAATTGTATTTCGAATAGATTGGATTTGACAAGAGTGACACAAAGCTAAACTCAACAAGTGAGAGTTGCAATGAACGTATAATGCATAATGAGTTTCACGGTTAACTGCTTGGACACCATTAAAACAGCCTTTCATCGAAGAAGCACCATCATACACTTGTACACTGAGACAAAAGTTAAAAAATCTTCACAAAGTATGTATATGTTATCTCTGGGCTCAATATTCAGTTGCCCCACAGCAGAAGGTTAGATGCCCTATATGGACATAAACTATATTTTAGGTTTCATCATTTTTATTAAAGTTTCAATTCGAACATTTGTCATGAACAAGGTAAAGAATAAGCTAACTTAGGGTTTGAACATATTTGATTTGATGGATTCCATCTTCCTCTGTCGCCCACATATGTTGCAAACATCTCCATGAAGCGTACAATCCTCATGCAGACACTTTTTGCATTCTATGCATCGAATCCAATCCACTTTGGAGGAAGTGGCAAAACATTGTTCAGTGCACTCGCAGCATTCCTCTGGATCATCTGAAGATTCCAACAATGATCGGATTATTCGTTTCTTTACCTTGACTACCTTTTCTCTTGATGGAAGTTTTCTATTAGTGCTTTCATTTTTCAACGTTTTATTTCTTTCCTTTTTTTTCTCATCAATAACGATAGGCACAGGTGACAGTTCTTCAAGAATCTTTGATGGCGTAGCATCGATCGATTCATTCAATGTTGGTTGGTCAACATGCGGAACAGTTGGAGGGGACACATGTACATTATCGGTGAGACTGGTTGTTGGTTTGGGGGTGAACAAATCACTTGAACAAGATGGAGTCAATGGTAAAGTTGAGTCATCAGCAGGTATAATCAAGCGTTGGTCAGTTGAAACAGATGACGTGGACAGTGATGTAGGCTGCTGAGCAGCTAAATCCGATATGGCAAAATATTTATCTGGGATAATATTGGGATTGAAAGGACATATACCACATGCTTTGTATCCTGAAATTCCATTGGATGGAGAGGCTGATTTCAGCCAGGCTGAAACAATCAATGATATCTGGTCACCTTTCTCTCCTTATTGAACAAGATCCCATTCAGAATTTCAACAGAGAAAAAAGTTTTGAATGACTTAAAAAATGAACAGTCAAGCGGTTGTAGCGCTTGTGTCGTGTGACTGGGAAGACCTAATAAAATAATATCATTTGCATCGGCAGTTTCTATCATGTGTCCATCCAACAACGTTATCACGTTACCTGAGGGCTTTCAAGGTATGAAAATTTCCCGAAGCTATTTCAAGAATAATTCGGAGTTGATATATGCCGGTTTCTCATTCATATATACGTCGGATCCAGACAGTAAGCCAACTTCAAATTAATCCTTTTTGTTGACGCTTTTCATTATCAAAACTGGAGGAAGGAATTTGCGTTCAGCATTGCAACACGCGATTACAGATATGGTTTCACCCTTCTCTCCTGGAGTAGTATGCTGAACAAGATTCGCACCTCTGTAGCTACGACTTTACCAGTGTTGTTATTCATCTGTAACCCAGTCTCATCCATATTGAATATTTTGTCGGAAATTCCTATAAGCCCATTATCATCCACCAGCTCGTGCACGCGATAATCCTTCTGCTTTCCGTATGGACACATCTTTATTTCGTTCAAGAAAACTCATCAACCACTCTCCTGTGAGAATTTATGATCAATTTTCAGTTTTTCAGCTACTTATACTATTTCGTCCTCATCTTCCTCTTCACTATTTTACGACGCTTCTTGGATTTTCCCTTTTTTTAGCTTTTTGTACATAAGTCTATCTAATAACACATCGTTTTTTGTTGAAACCTCTGATCCCGAACCCACTTTTTGTCTCTTTGTTTGTTCGGGTCGTGGGCTTTGTTTAACCATTTCTAAAGGTAATGTTATAACAGTTTTGGCAGACGGAACTGGATCTGTAGCTGCAGTCACAGTCAATTGTTCGTTAAGTCTGATCATGGTCTGCAGTTTTATGTTCTCTTTCAGCTTGATTTGTTGTGGTGGGCTTCTTTTCCGACAGATGCCACCGACGTAATGATTCGGGGCAGAATTTCTCGTCAGGGACAACTGTTCTATCGAATGGATGAATTCCTGCTCTAATAAATCCATTTCGTATTACTTCAGGAGATAAGTTTTTCCAAGTATTTCCTAAACATTTTTAAAATGTGGACCAACATTTTGTTGTTGCCAGGTTACTAATTCAGCATCCCACTTATCTTTGAAAGCTTTAAAAACGGACAAATCCAAGGGTTGTAGAAGCTGTGAGGCGGTAGCTTTAAAATTGTTATTTTCTCCAGGATCGCTAGTTCTATTAGCTCA
Source organism: Gonioctena quinquepunctata (assembly GCA_018342105.1). Taxonomy (NCBI): domain Eukaryota; kingdom Metazoa; phylum Arthropoda; class Insecta; order Coleoptera; family Chrysomelidae; genus Gonioctena; species Gonioctena quinquepunctata. Next base: position 58,380 of record JAFIRS010001348.1, on the reverse strand, counting down.
GGACTTATATGCGTAAGAGCTGGGCGAGTTTCACCAAGGGATGGTATGAGGGTGCGCCCAAAATGATTTTTAAATATTTCTCTTTCCATCCAGCCTTTTTTTGAAGCTGTGTAAACCGTTCTAGGATACCCAGTTCCCTCTGGAACACACCATTGGTCCCACATATGCAGACCTTTATAAATTATTAGTGGAGGTGCCTTGTCTCCAGCTGCGTTGGCCAGTAATAAATTGTAGTGTTTTCTCTTGCTGGACCGCTCGTAATCCTCGAAGCTGATTTTCCCTTTTCACCGACAACCTTGGTTTTAGTTGGGTCTACAGTATCGGAAACATTTTATCTGGGGTATAGACAGAAATCTACACGAGCAACATGGAACGCAATGATATGATAATACTACATAAACAAGAGAGACGCACTGCTGTGCGCCCCTCCTGTTACCACACCCGACGCATTAACTGACCCCGTGGCAATGCGACACAGCGCACAGCTTGCCGAGCCGTGGTTGCGAAAACACAAGATCGTGACAATTATTACCTTTTAAAACATGCCGCCTATTTCCACAACCGCAGAGAAAGTACAATAGATTCGGCTATTGTTTGGCCCAAAATGGTGGTTTGTTCGAACATTCAATAAAATAATTCCGTACACAAAATATTTAATTTGGTTAATCTTTCCTTGTAAATATTTTTTTTCTCTCCATTCAAGGAATAATTGTTTTTCTGTTAGAAATAAGTTTTTTGTTTTTATTGTCTTACAGAAATATAGTTTGCTTTTGTTTATGTTTATGTTACGTCACCAAAGATATTTTGATCTACCTGTCGTCCGACAGATTAAATTGAATCAATGATTCAGTTAAATTTGTTCAAATCATCTGAAGTGAAATTATCGTCAATAATTCTTCTTCATTGCTCATTCTCCTGACTGCTGCTGGTATGATACTGACGTCCTGAGCTGACCGCCGGGACCGCCCTGATTCTCCTATCTCTGTGTCGTGACGTAAATATCCCTTCCTCGAGCGAGTCGATGAGGAATTGTAATGCTCTCTCAACATAAAGCAAGCTATTCTTTACGCTTCCATGAAACCACCGTACCCCAGATAAATACTTTCCGATACTGTATACATAAGCTCGATTCATCGAGATTCCAAATATTGCCTGGTTTATCTCGTATGCTCAAATTGTTCAAGGTTTCTTCAAGAAGATCAAAGTATCCAAAAATAGTGAAAGGATCAGTGGCCTTTCTTCTTGCAAACTCAACGTTTTGGGGCTTTTTAATACCTAACTTATGCCTTTTCTCAAGGAACCAGTGTTCCCCTGGGGTTGAGTATTTAAATGGAGTTGACAAAGTATTATCTTTTACATAACGACCCACCGAGAGTAATGTTATCGATCGACTGGCGACCATGAGGTCCTACAGGCATATGAATGGTATTACGCGGCTCCTTTGTCAATTTATACCCCGGTTCAGCTGAAATAAGGTGTGTACCTCTTCTCCATTCAGATATGCACCGGAAACAGCATTACAGTCAATCCGTATCATTCGTACTTTATTAATATTGACAGGAAGTGTAGATTCATGCGTTCTTCCCCTCTCTAAGCGAATTTCTCCAAATAACAGGGGATGAATTCATAAGAATCGTGCACTTTGTGCCAAGTCTTTGAAATTTGGTCTTAGGTAAGTATAGTCTTAAGGTTTTAGGAAACCATCGCAAGCAACTCGTGCGCCACCTCTGGTAACCTGTTTGCTATAAATCCAATATGGCCACCATATGTATTGGTATTTTTAATATATGGGCTATTAGACACAAAATCTTTAGTAATATGGCTTTTTATATGTTCTGGGATGCGAGGAATCCATTTCTCAGGTCTAACTTGTGTTTCAAAATCAATTTCAAAGTCATTACGTATTACGAGGGTTCTCGGGTCTGAAGTCATCTATGTCAACCTGTGGTCGTGCTTGCAAACTTGGAAATAGCTTCGTGATGAGCGCTGCATTTGCCTTCGCTGTTCCCAACTTACTGGGCCCCTTGTTAAGATTCGCAGGCGGCCGGTTTCTGACCCTGTATATGGTTGACCTTGGAAAGGGGTTATGTAGCACTTTGAATTATGTCCCTCACAAAGTCCTTACACATGGTTTCGCCCGTCTCCATGGCTTCCTTCAGGCAACTAGCAACTACAGGATCCCTGACCTCATCAGTATCCAATGTGACGAGTTCCATACCTGTCTCTTCAAATGGATTAACAATTGTTCCATTTTGTACTACATTAAGAGGGGCTTTCAGGTTAAGAAATTTTGTCCGTTTGGCAGTAGAAGATTCCTGATGTTCCTGATTATTTTCGGACGAATGATTCAAATTACGTTCAAAATCATCTATTACCCTCAACACCTCAGGTTTTTAAAACTCGATGTCCTCCTTCCCTTCTTTTTGACCATTCCCTGGGGCCCACTATCCGCCTTTAGAAATTGGATACTATGCTCGTGGCTCTGATCTAGTGCCATGAGAGAGAACTTTGTTTCTCTATGTTGAACGGCAAACTGCCCTTTCATAAATGCTTCATGGACACCTGGATGGGTATTTTGTAAACGTGAAATCTCATTCAGAAAAACCGGCAGCCAGCGTGAACAGTTTGGATGACCGAAGACGAAGAACCATGGGCAAAGTTCTTCGCAGGAACTCTTAGTAAGTTACCAATTATCCACTCGCTGACCTCTAACGAAACGACTAATCAACAGTAGAAACTCTCTAACAGTTACCCAGTAATGCACGGTTGGTGATTTTGCAGTAAGAGGCTTTTTCCAGACCTCCATGGATTCATGCGGCTCAGATAATTCTTGACAGTGCTTTTTGTATGCTTCAACTTCTATAGTGAAAGCCAGATTTAGAATGCACTGTGGGCCTTATGGAGCGCAGGGTTGCCGCCGATGTCAGGTAGTCGGACACGTTAGAAAAGCGGCTTAGACGATTCTGGGTTTCGTTCGAAGCATTGACAAAATTTATTGATGGTTATATGTCTCTCTGACTGTTAACCCTCCAGTACCCGCATCAGATTTATAACACCAGTACCCGCTTCAGTCTGTCAATCCGTATTATATTTAGAAATTTTGTCGGAATGTATATCACCTACCCTCTCAATAAAAACATTGTTTTCAAGAAACAAATTCAATTTTATTAAGAATGAGTATTCTAATAACACAATTGGTTCGTAATGAAGTATAATTTTATAAAAACAAAAGCTCAATTAAAATAATGATTATGATAAAAGATATCTCATGTGAATGAATTGTAACAGGGACTACAAACTTTTTCGACATGTTCCATACATATCCACTTACGACAATTTTTACAAAAAAATCTTGTTTTTCGATTGGCTTTTGAAGTACAGAAGTTGCATCTTCCGGTTCCTATATGTCCATCATCGTCCAATTGTGCAAGTTCGCAATGATTCAAACTGCCACAAATTTCTGAGATACGAGTTTTTATAATTTGCGGGCAAGCTCTTATTTGTGCTCTTAGTTGTAAATAAGGACGTATCATTTCGAAAGATAATTTTTTCAGGAAATCACGCCTTGTACATTTCCTAGATTCCATGTCATTATTTGCATTATACAATACAAAGGAATTAATTCCAGCTACGTTGAGGCTCGAGTAGAAGACTACCATTGGCCATCGGTTGGTCGATCTAGCACAATTATAATTAGCGCACAGTTGATCAACAGTATCCACTCTTATTTTCGTATTGTTATAATCAGTGATCATCAGTGGTTTGAAATCTTTACATTCTGGATTTAAAGTATCCGAATCGTGCATGCTAGAAATTACTAAGACATTTTTCTTTTCATTTGGAGTATATGGAACTAAAGTACAATTCTCTCGAAAAGCAAACATGCTGGTTTTCTCCTTTCTTCTCTCAGGATGTGTAAGTTCCGATAGTAATCCAATGCGGTTTTCCTTGATTGTACTAATAACTGTCAATTTTTTCCGGTACAAACTTGCAACAAGTGGTATACTCGTGAACCAATTATCGAGGGTAATGTTTCGATTGGAATCATATATTGGTTCATAAAGTCGTTCGACCACAGCTTGAGATAAATTACTCCTTTTATATGGCCCTGGTGGTTGTTGACCTACGTATACTTCTAAATTTACGGTGTAAAAAGTTTTTGCATCGGCGAGTGCGAATATTTTCATCCCATATTCATTGGGCTTCGATGGAATGAATTGGCGAAATTGACAGCGACCTCGAAAACCTTCAAGCTTTTCATCCACAGTCAAATATGCAGAAGGGCTATATCCAGTCTTACATGTCTCTCCAAAAATATCCCAGAATTCCCTTATTGGAGCAAGTTTATCCACTTCTTTCCTCTGAAGTCGGGTATCTTTATTATCAAATCGAAGGGCGTACAAAAGGAATCTGAATCGATTCAAAGACATGGCAAGCCTGAACATTTCTACACCTGTTCCATCAGTTCGCCATAAATCCTCAGCATTTTGATGATTTTTTTTTAATACTCCTGCAAAATATACTAGGTCAATGGGGGCCTGGATTTATGTTTTATCTGTCTGTCGACAATCACTATTTTTTTTAATAATTCTTAGCTATTGATGCTATATGTTGGTTAGTATAGGTAACAATGATTTCCAAAGATCATCACCAATAAAATGTTTCCAAATATCCAAAGGTTCTTTCAAATTTTTGGTAGACATTTTTGAAACTGATAGTCGAATAATATTTTTTGCACTTCTTCGTACAGCTATGGCTTTTTTTATCGGATGTTTGTTCCATATTATTTTTTCCACATTTTGCCACAAATACGCACTTGTTTGTTACGGAGATTCATTTAGAATATCTGGCAAAACATTGTCTTCTTCACTCACAGCATTTTATTCGGTAACCATATGACCATCTTCGTCTGTTAGATCCTGTTCGGTGTCACTATTTTCACATCTTACTTCTAAAATATCAAAAGGAATACTTTCACTAATGTCAATATATTCTTAACCCTACGTTACTCGCGCTTGCTTTTTTCACGTCAGTAGTCGCGGGGGTATTGAAGTACCCCACTTCTATATAGCCTGATAACTTTATACAAAAAAAAAACTCGACTTCGTAAAAAAGCTCATTTATTGACCTGAATAATAAAAAATACATTATTATCCAAAAACACATAACATAGATGGGTAGAAACAAAATCTGGTGATTAACTTCCTATACACAAAAAAAAATACAACTAAAACTTCATTCACTCTGCTCAGGGATTTTATTCTGCCTTCGGAGGCACTCTTCCCAAACTATTTGTTGATGACTCTTACATATCCATTTCTCACAATATATGCAAGCCATAGGGGTTTTCTTATCTTTATTTCTGGGGCACAAATAACATCGCCCTCTACCAATTTTAGGTCGTTTGGCGGCTTGACTTACCTCTAGATCTCCTGTTTCCTCGATATTCAGAAGAATCATTGCTCTTCTTTTAATATTTTTACCGATATTCTCGGAATATATTCTTTCTAAGTATCAAGGGCCGTACTAAATCTGATGCGATACTTTTAGGAAATTTTCTCTGGTAGGTTTTTTGAAATTATTATTCATCGCATAGAGACAAATAGCATTGATTCCAGCAACATTCAAATATGGAAGAAAACTGTAAGGGGCCAACGCCTACTATTTCTAGCAACATCGTAATGCATACACATTTTATCCAGAGTATCAACACCAGATTTTGTTCATTATACTCCAGGATATCTCTGTTTTTAGTGAATCTTCGTCCACTTCATCATCATGATGCATTGTTGAAATCAATATAGTATTTTTATACTTTTTAGGAATATACGAAACTAACGTGAGATAGTCATGAAAAGCAAACATGCTACTCTTTTCAGGCCGAGATCGTGTATTGGTGAATTCCAATGGGATTTCAGTTTTATTTTTTCTGAGTGTACCAACTACTGTCAGTTTGTCTTTAAGTAAATCCAAAGCAAGTGGTATACTGGAAAACCAATTATCCATAGTTATGTTGCACCCTGTACCTTTGAGAGGTTGAACCAATCTTCTTACAACATCTCCTGAACAGTTACTCATTACAAACGGTCCAGGGGGTTGCTTTCCTGCATATATTTCTAATTTATAAGAATATAACGTTTTAGCGTCAACAAGTGCAAACACCTTAATTCCATATTTGTTGTTTTTTTTTGGCATATACTGCTTGGACGAACATCTTCCTCTAAAAGCAACCAACTGTTCGTCTATTGTTAGATATGCATTTGGATTGACTGAAGATTCGCTTTTGGAGACAAAACGTTCAAAAAGATCTCTTATGGGAGCCAGCTTATCCAGATTGCGTCTTTCTTCCCTGGAATTAATATTATCGTACCTAATGCAGCGACACATGAATCTAAAACGGTTATAACTCATCGTTAGATATATGTGCTCGATACCCATGCCATCTGTGTTCCACAAAGATACAACATTTTGCCTGCCTGATTTCAAAACACCGGCAAGATATAATATGCCAACAAATGCTTTCATCTCACATATATCAGTTGTACGGGCGTCCCTCGCCCTACCAAACTTTTCTTGCATGTGAGAAATATATAGGTTTGTATTTTCCACGATCATTTCAAACATGGAGTCATCGATAAAATTGTAAAAACATTCCATATATGATTTGGCAGATTTAGCAGCACCGACAGGACCTGGAACTTTCAAGATCATATTGTGCGCCTTGGTTCTTGATGCAGGAGGTTTCATTTTATTCCATTTGAAAATGCCAATTTTCCAACGAAATTAATTCTCTTTGTGGCCATCGCCGTAGTTAGGATCTGCGTCTAGTTCGCTGTCTGTATTCTCATCTTGAATTTCTACCTCAACCTCTTCATTATCTTCTGAATCCTCTTCTGCATATACCTCTTCTTCTTCAGACTCAATTTCATTATACCACTTGAGCCACTGTCCTTCATCTCTGCTTCCTTTCTTTTCCATATTATATTATTTTACCTATCAAAAACCCGGTTTAGAAATATTTCAGACAACAGATCGAACTACCACCAAAAATATTTCTGCAGTAATCGCGCGGGGTACCCAAATACCCCAACTAACTATATTCGTGTGGTCCACAAATAGTTTCAACGATTTTGCGACACTCCTCTGACACAGTCGCTGTCATACACAGAGTTGTTCCGGAGCCATTTTAAATTGTGCTCAAATTGGCCACAAAATAGTGCTTGATTGTGCTCCTGCTTCCGCGCATGCGCATTATTCAAACTTGATTGTTTGAAATTACAGACACAAGATGTCGCCACTCATGCCCTTTTCCAGTTTTTATAAATTATAGAAAATACATCATTTTTCATTTCTCTGGGCTACTTACCTGTCCATTTTATACAGTTATCTATAATCTTATAGTGGATTTAAGAAGTAGTTTCAAGTATTTCAATAAATAATTGAATATGGCCAATGGGTTTGTTTACAAAAATCACTGCTTGAAAGTTTTGTTCTGACATATCACTTCTTGTCTTTGATATTCGGATATAACTAATATAAAAGTATACTGAACGATAAAAATAAAAAATGTTAAATTTTGAATATATGTCAATGAAATTGTCAGTTGTCATTGTCAATGTCATTTCAAAATTCCTTACGTATCTCTCTCTATAATGGTCTATGCCATGCCATATGTCACGTTTTGTGCACTATCTCCTACCTGTCATCGACAAATATGACAGGTACTACATATTTTTCAGTCTTCTTCTCTTGTTGTTCTTATTTCTTCTTCCCTAAAATAACTTACGCCATTTTAATGAAATAGTGCTCTTTTTGGCAAATTTTCCAATTGTGCGTGCTCGGTGCTCGCTTGAATCAAATAGTGCTGCATTTGGCACACTTGTGCTGCATATAACAACCCTGGTCATACTGAGTACAAGGAATACACAGCGCCGCAAGCGATTCTGAGGTTTCCCCACCAAATTACTTCGAGATATTATACGCATGGGGTATCCAGATACCCCGCGCGAGTACTGTAGGGTTAACGTGTATATCCGCTTCGGTCTACCACACCGTTATTATCCTATCGTCGCCTGATTGAAACTATCGTTTGAACACCTCGAATTTTACAGCTACTGATCCGGGGAAGTCCCTATATACGAGTAAGGAAAAGTTATGCAAAACTTTATACTACAATGGTCTACTAGACCGGATGCGGGTACTGGAGGGTTAATAAGAAACATACAAGCAATTTATTATAAAAAAAAAATTACACAAAGAATTCCATTATTTATCGAGGGAAAACGTTTTATAAAAAAAAATCCTATGTCATAAGAAAAGAATTAAATATTAAGGACGTAATATTGTAGGTTGAAGGTCGTATCACAATACATAAAATTTGGAATTCCCGTAGTAAAAATATAATTATCTATGAGAAAATATATATAGGTTATGATTTTTCCTGACTGTTCCGTGATAAAATGATTGTTTATTTTCCTGGCATCTCAGTCGAATTTAAACTCAGAGTTATTGGTTAGAGTATATTGACGTTTCGGCTTTTTAGGCCATCTTCAGAATATATATATATATATATATATATATATATATATATATATATATATATATATATATATATATATATATATATATACAGTGCTCGTCTGAAGTCCGTTCCCCCCCTACTAATTTTTGAACCACCTGGTATATCGCAACGAAATTTGGAGGGCTCAAATAGGAGATGAAAACCTACTTTTTCATGAAAAAATCACAGTTATAATTTCTAAATGGCGACTGAGCGCCATCTTCAATAATTTTTTTGAATAGAGCACCCCGTATATTATTTCATTTTCGAAATCTGCTCATAATTCTCAACAGTTTTCTCCGAGACACTTCACTCCCAAATTCAATTGTTTTCGAAATATTCACGTTTGAAAAGTGACATTCCGGTTTAAAATGAAGTATGTATTTTGGTCACTTCTGGTCTAACATTTTGCTAACTAAACGTTATTATTGATTTATAGTTAAGTCTCTCAATGTATTCGACTAATAAGAGGCGTAATGAGAGTTCATTAAGGACAAACAGTAAAGCTTACCGGAAAATCTCGAAGCCTACGTATGTGTTCTGTAAATTTACAATCAAAACAAATTAGTTAGCTAAAAAATTATAATTTATTTTTGAATAAGACTTTTATTCAACCCAAACAATTATTTATCAAGTGTTCAATGTGCCCCCCTCCTAAATCTTGACAACAAAGTGCCCTATTATAAATAGCTTCTCTCACGTTGATGAAAGTCTGTTCATCTATTTCTTCACATATATCTAATATTCTGCTTTCCAACTCTTTTATTGTTTGGCATTTAGTGGCGCAGATTTTTGACTTCAGATAGCCCCGAAGGAAAAAATCTAGAGGTGTAAGATTCGGAGATCTTGGTGGCCATTCTGTACTTCCCCTGCGACCTATCCATCGCCCAGGAAAGTTTGTATCGAGGAACTCTCCAGCCATGCGATCCAAATGAGGAAGTGCCCCAGCCTGCTAAAATATGATTTCACGATTTTCAAACTCTTCCTGAATGTTTAATACAATTTGTCTTATTCGAAGTTCAATTTCAGTTTCCAAAAGATGTCTGTGAAGAACTCCTGTGAGATTCCCTCTGATGAAAATCGGTCCAACAACGCGATTGCTCAAAATCCCCGCCCAAAGATTCCTTTTCAGGAAACTGGGTATGTCCCTCTCTAAAAATATGTGGATTAGTATCGCTCCAGTATCGTACATTCTGTTTGTTTACTTTTCCATTAAGAAAAAACGTGCATTCGTCTGCGAAACATACACGTTTTAGGGAGCCCCGTTCTCCTTCAATTGTTCTTGTCAACCTCTCACAAAATTCAACCCTCCGGTCTGGATCATCCTCCGTGAGAGCATGCAAGATTTTCATTTCATAGGGATAGAACTTTTCTTTTTTTAGGATTCTTTGGACACTTTTTGAACTTACTCCACAGGATTCAGTAACTGCAGACGTCGACTGAGTCGAATTGATTACCATTTCACCAAAAATTTCTACCTTTTTTCTTGTGAAAGAGGTCTTCCTGATCTTGGAGCATATTTAAGCGTACCAGTTGCTTGGAGCTTATTCAAAAGTTTGCGCAAATATGACCTCAAAATAGGATTCTCGGGAAATATATCATTAAACATACGGACTGCTAGATGATAATTTCTCCCAGCTTTTCCAAATATTAAAACTGCTTCAAATTTATCGTCTAAACTACGAACCATGATCACACCTTTCATAAAAGGATTTAGGCGCACAACGGACTATTTGACAGTTAGCAGTTCAGTTTGACAGTAAACAAGATGTTACCGCGACAACGATTTTTTCCAATGCAAACTTGATTGAAAGCAACATTAGTGTTTTTGGTTGGGTTCGAAATGACCAAAATGTCACTTTTCAAACGTTAATATTTCGAAAACAATTGAATTAAGGAGTAAAGTGTATTATAGAAAACTGTTGAGAATTATGAGTAGATTTCGAAAATGGAATAATATACAGAGTGTTCCATTCAAAAAATTCATTGAAGATGGCGCTCAGTCGCCATTTTAGAATTTCTAGCTGTGATTTTGTCATTGAAAAGTAGGTTTTTATCTCTTATTCAAGCCCTCCAAATTTTGTTGCGATATTCCGGGTGGTTCAAAAATTAGTAGGGGGGAACGGACTTTAGACGAGCACTGTATATATATATATATATATATATATATATATATATATATATTGTAATATTATGTGAATTGTATAAATAATTATTTTAATTTTGTCCCAATTTGGGTTTTATAAATTGATATGATAGATAAATTATTTTTCACCCTGTATAATATATTTTGCAATGTAATAATGATTGCTAGCTAACGTCACTGTTTTCTCGTCACGTTGCTGCCAATTGTTATCACTTTTCTTACCACAGCTAAACTCAGTTGGTACGCCTCTTGTCTCAGATGGCCGGTTCAGGCAATTGAGCCACTAACCACTGCTTGATGTCAAATCTCAATCTTTTCAATGTTTATAAGTATGATTGCTGATAATTGTGGAAAACAAACGATAAAGTATCAAAAAGAAATTATTTCCTTTATTCAGGAAAACTTAAATTAACCTGGCCTACGATAGATAACTTATTCTATGGTCAATCTACAAATTTTCATGGATAATCATGAGAAACAGGTCATGGATAAATAGACACAACCTCACTTTTACCTTGAAAGTGAAAATGTCTTTAATAGTTCAAAATCAAATGAAATAAAGTTCTTCTGATGGGATATGAGTTATTAGTGAAGTTGTTCAGTTGGTGATGTGCACTAGGAAAGTTTATACCTGACGCTGGAACTGTCGCTGTTCAATATACACCCAGAATTTGGATTCCCCTTCAATCCAATGCTCTTAGGAACTCCAATACCAAAAAGAAGGAACCATACAAATCCAGAAATCAGCTTTGGAATATTTGTATATGGTGTACAAACAAGGTAATGTTGGTTTTCTGCTTATAATGTTGAAATTATTGAGTTTTTCTTTTCTTCCAAACAAAACGTGGCATTCGTTTTCAAATTATTTTCAATCTCCTCGTGGCTTTGTTTTCTCCGTCTCCTGGATATCATTTTTCCTCATTCCGTTTGATTTGAATTTTTGAATTCGCGCACTATATTGTCACCTTTTCACTGTTTGGGGTTATTTGTCAAAACTTATAAATAGAACTATTTTTACTTCCTTATAAACTATGTACAATTTTCAGTGATAATTGTCTCTGACACTTTTCCGTTCTTATTTTCTCACATTTCACCATACTGTTCCCTGATTGGCTATTGTCATCAAGAAGTTTGTTGTTCTCCCATTGGCTACTTTTGGTTATATACAATTTCATATACTGTATGTTTCAAGCTTATAATTTTGCTGATCACATTTTATTCAGGATGATTTTGTAAATCTAGACCTTTTTTGTTGTCTTTTGAACAATTATGGGTTGTAATCATTATGACAGTGTATGAAATTGATTGTGTTATAGTATTTGGATATTTTTATTATTCATATTATACAGTTAAAAAAGGAAATAGAATTTCAAAAATTATGTAAAAACAATCTTTTGAAACTAATAGCTATTAAATAATTATTCTTTTTGTGGGTTTTTTCCTTTTAAAATATATATAACTGTACTGTACTGTACTGTACTGTATTGTATATATATATATATATATATATATATATATATATATATATATATACAGTAGATTGGGGTAGTCTTGGGATATAGGTTCAATAATGACTCTAGGTGGTGGCCTAGTATTACTATTTATTTAAGTTCAACGTTTCGATGAAGGGCCCCTCATCTTCTTCAGGAACAACATTCAAACATTGAGAAACAGTTTTATAGTATGAGACACACTGGAAAAAATTGCATGCAGCAGACACCGAACGGTAACGGATGTCAAGCGTATTGGGTTTTTGGGCAACATGGATGGTAAGGAAGAGCACGGTTATTTTATTTCAGTTTCAGTGAGGTGGCTCCATCTTGAGGTATAATTTGGAGTTCGGTTTATTGTGGAAAAACAGGTATCTGATCGGTTTGCTATTGAGCATTTTTATTGTTAGGACTGTGGCTTCGTCGATACATGGCGTTAGAGTTTAATGTGCGGGGTTATTTGATGAAATTTGAGATAATGGTTCAAATTTTTATTCATTCATTTTTATATATTATTTTAATATGCAAGCTGGAATTGGGTGACATATTGAAAGAGTTATAACAGGTTATAGTAAATTTTGTTCAGATGTTGGATTTCAGTTTTGTCATTGACACAGTTAGGGGTGTTTTTGATATGTATCATTTCCAACAATTCACGTTTTTGTTTATGCCGTTCAGTAAACATATTTTTTTTTTCGTCATAGTTGAAGTCATGGGTGGTGGTTTGTTTGTGTTTGCTAAGGGCTGTGGATGCATTATGAGTGTACTTGTGGGCGTTGATGCGGTTACTTACCTAGATATTGTTCAGTTTGACCGATGTATACTTTTTGGCATTCAGGTTCTCTGCACGGTATTTGGTATACATGTGTTCTTTTGTTAATAGGAATTTCTGATTTCAGTTTTGAAAAATTTGATTTTAGTGTGTTGGTTGCTTTGTGACAAACCTTTATATTGAACGGGTTTAATGTATGTGCTAGTTTCTCTGAAAGAAATTTGGTGTACTGGACGGAGGTGTAAACAGTGTTGCTAGTAGTTGATTTTGGTGTAGTATTCTGGTTGTACATTAGATGAATGCTCCACCAGAATCAACTACTAGCAACACTGTTTACACCTCCATCCCGTACACCAAATTTATTTCAGAGAAACTAGCACATACATTAAACCCGTTCAATATAAAAGTTTGTCACAAGGCAACCAACCGAACTCCAAATTATACCTCAAGATGGAGCCACCTCACTGCAACTGAAATAAAATAACCGTGCTCTTCCTTGCCATCCATGTTGCCCAAAAACACAATACGCTTGACAGCCATTACCGTTCGCTAATAGCAAAACGTGAACATAATGGCTCTTGTTAAGCTCACAGATGGCATTTTCGACGAGTCTGAGCGCTTGAAGTTCGGTAGAGTGAGCTTGTCTAAAACCAAACTGAATATCGGGCAGGACATTTCTATCCTCTATCTCTTCTTCAAGCCTTTGCTTGAAGATGAGCTCAGCCAGCTTGCCAACATTACACAATAAACTGATAGGACGATGGTTTTGCGGAAAACGCGGGTCCTGACCATGTTTCGGAATCATGACAATGATTGCTTGCTTCCATCTTTTTGGGAAATATCGTAATTTAAGAGAGTTATTAATTGAATTTAGAATTGAAATTAATTGAGTTTCTGGAATTTTTCTAAGAATTTCATTCGAAATTTTATCAATGCCTGGAGCTTTCTTGATTTTAGCTCTCTTGATGAAACCTTTTAGTTCATCAAGAGTGGCTGACCGAATATTGTCATTGTCATGATTTCGAAGAATATCACGAACCCGTCCCTCAACAAAAATATCCCTATCAATATCATCGTCATGATTTGCGTTAGGCTGAAACTGTTGCTCCATCTTATCAGCAAAAGCTTGAGCCTTGTCGACGTTGCTGTAGCACATACCTCCAATACCATGGATGGGAGGAAGATTTGTTTTCTTGTTTTTAACTTTTTTATAAAGTTTCCACATTGTATTTGGATCTCTCGGATCCACCTCTTCAAGAGCGTTTGCCCATCTTTCATTTTTGAATTTTGATATTAGAAATCTTACCTCCATAACAAGCCGATTCATAAAAATCTTATCAACACGAGCTAGGGTACGTTGGTATCTACGCCTAGCTCTTTTCTCTTTTATCTCTCTCGGGAGAACATTATGGGAGGTATTAGTGCTTGGCACTTCGATAAAATTGTTATTCAAAACTCTAATAATGGTATTTTCAAACATTTCTACAGCAGCGTCGAGTTTGGCCGGAGTAGGAATAATTTCCGGGGCACAGTATTCATTTTCAAGGATTTGTGAAAATCTTCGCCAATTCGTGACTTTGTAAGTGCGATTGACCTGTGTTGGAGGGTCTTCTCCAAACTCAATAGTAATTGGATTGTGATCCGAACTTAATTCCCGAAGAGTGGCAACATTTATGTCCCAATGCAAATTCTTGATCAACACGATATCAAGAATATCAGGTCTATATGGACCATAGAAAGTCGGCTCATTAGGCGCCGCAATAATATAATCAGAATTGTCACAGTGCCTTCTCAACTTATTGCCATTGCGGTTACTAACATTGCTCCACGTGATATGTTTCGCATTAAAATCACCCGCAACTATAGTTGGTAGATTAGTTTCAATAATGATCATTTCCAAAAAATCGTTCGCTATTTCATTGTTGGGCGGGTTATAAACAGAAATTAGTCTCAAAGGACCTCTGCTTGTCGTAACTTTAATCCCGACCACCTCGGAGCCTGAAGCTCGATCATGACTAATTGCGATTTGCTCATGTTGAATGTTACATTTAATCATGATCGCGACTCCACCCCCTTTATGGCCGAGCCTGTCTTCCCTGTACATCCTGTAGTTTGGAATGCCAATGGGATCATTCTTGAGGAAAGTTTCTTGAATGAAAATAATATCTAAGTTTCGCTCGAGAATCAAATCCTCGAGCTCGATGATTTTTTCCCCGAGCCCATTGGCATTCCAGGACAACATAGACAGAGAATTTGGCACAACTTTTTCAGGCATTGTGAGCTGAATTCACGTTA
Source organism: Gonioctena quinquepunctata (assembly GCA_018342105.1). Taxonomy (NCBI): domain Eukaryota; kingdom Metazoa; phylum Arthropoda; class Insecta; order Coleoptera; family Chrysomelidae; genus Gonioctena; species Gonioctena quinquepunctata. The sequence goes on along the minus strand of JAFIRS010001348.1, from coordinate 43,117 downwards.
GTATTTAAAATTTGTAAAATAGATGGGTTGTCTTTGATGATATTAAGTAGTTTTATGAGTTCAGCAAAAGAATCGTTGGTTTTAGGGACCTGATCATTATTGAAATTCATAGCTTGCGCATAGGAAACTCCTGGCCGCATTGAATTTGCGCCTGGGGGGCGTGGCCTATGAAAATCTTTTTGGCTTGAACTAGTCTCGTGCATGGGTTGTGGATTTCTCCGATTCAACTTTGGGAAGCAAGTGCAACCACGATAACTTGCTGTGTGCCCGCCTTGGCAATTTGCACACTTGGGAGGGGAATTTACGGGTTTTTTGCAATCAGTGGAGATATGCTTCCCACCACATTTCACGCACGCAGGATTAGCAAAACAATTTGATTGTGAATGTCCAAATCTTTGGCATCTATGGCATTGGCCAACAGCAGCCCTTGGTTTTTGGGGTTCTGCCTTAACACGAATACTCAAAATTTCAAATACGTCGAAAATTTCTTTCTGTCTTCTGTCACACGTAACTAGGACCATCGGCATCGCCGATTTGTCCTGTTTTCGCATTCTGGCAACGGAAAGAACTCCGAAACCTTGGTCTCGAAGATCTTCCGCGATGTCAGAATCCGAAAACTCCGTTGGGACGTGTCTGAAGACGACTCTCAGTGGTTTATCCTCTTGGAGGGTATAAACATGATGAGAAATTTTCTTATCTTGCATTAATTTGGGGAGCTTCCTATACGCATCCGGGCTATCTAGGTGATACTAATACCATCAACTATGTTGTGGGATTTAACCATTTTGATGTCATTATCCTTAATCAAGTTACGAAGAGCAATCCATTTAGATTTGTCTCTTAGCGTGATGGGGGGTACCCTAACAGATTTTTTATTTGGGTCCGGAATTGAATTTTGAATATTGGAATCGTCAGGAATCGTATTTAAATGGCCCGAATGAGCGGAATCTGAACTTCGATTCCTCTGCCGTTTTCTGGTGGAGGAGTCGGTGGTGTTGAAATTCGAAGTCATATCCACGTCATTCGGGTTTTCAGCACGGTTATTATTACCAGAGTTATTTGTTTGAGAATTTGGTGTATTGACTAGACCCACTTGGGGTTCATGAACATCTAATAAGTCAAATTTGTTGCTTGTGGCAACATTTATTTGGAAAGAGTTTTTGTCATTGTTCTGACCTAGCGTTGAAGTCTCCAAAGACTTCACACTTTGTGACGAACTATCACGAGAATACGTTTTTCCGGCAACTTTAGTGCCATCGCTATATTCACCAGTCATTCTGGTGGTACGTTTACCTCGTTTTGGTGGGAGGTTCGGTGTTGGGTTTCGAAGGTATCGAGGAAGTGGATGGAAGGGAAGTTATGCCATTCACAGGATCGGGAAGTGATGATTTGAAATTCTGAAATTCAGCTTTCAGATCTTGAATTTGCTTAATCAAAGGAGCTTCAATAGCTTCTTTGTTTCTTTGGAAAAATGATTGTTGCTCTGTAAGCAAAAGAGCTTGTACTTGGTCATGAATGATTTGCTTCATGCAAGGAAGTTGCATGTAGAGCTGAATCTTACTTTGAAAATCTGATTCAAGAGCAACTAATTGCTCCTGACTCAGCATTCGGGCGGCTGCCCATTTACTAATTCATGCGACATATTAAAAGAACTACAACTTGAACAATAACTAGAACTCAAAAACAACAAAGGCTCTCACCTGTCTAGAAGTCTTCAGAGCACTAAAATATATCGGGGTAAAAGTGGTTAACACGGTTTTACATAGGCAGCAGTCCTTGGGGGCCGACGTTGGAGCCTGGGGCTCCCCCTCGCAACTTTTTTGTCGGAGGGCTATATCGGGGGGTTCGATGGAGCTCGTTTGAGAGTCTGGGTCTCCACACAGCTATTTGATGGTAAGGCTTGTGTTTTGCGAGCTTTTTCCAGTAATTTGCGGTGCGAAAAAATATTAGCTGTCAGATATCTGTCGATTTGACACTTGGATAAGCTGACGGGGTTTTGTTTGTTTGGGGTCCATTACTTGTGTTTTCGGAGTTAGGGCTTGGCCCTCTTACTCTTCCATCTTACTTGGGTTCAACAAAGTTGAAGTTTGTTGGTTATTACACATAATTTCTTATGTGCAACAACCTTACTAGTATGAGACTAGTTGGCTTCACAGGGTAGAGTTATATGAATCCTAGTCGGTGGAAGTTGGAAGTTCAATCGGAGGATGGTACAGCTATTGCCCCTTGGCTATGTTTCAGCTGAATTAGTTCTGCTAAAATTGGTCTCCTGATTATTAGATCCTTTAATTCATCCATCGCTGTTATAAGTTCATTGAGTTCTGAGTTCTCGGTTATCTTGGAGGTATTATTGTCTCCTAAATTTCTGGGTGGCCTTGCACGCCTTGGGGGAGGTGGTGGCTCCTCATTTCTGTCCTTCTTTTCCGTTAGAGGGAAAGCAGGGCATCCTCTGAAATTTGATTTGTGTGGGCCCTCGCAGTTGCTGCACTTGTTTGGCCCCACATCGTCCTTATCATGGGCCCTGGATTCGTGATTGCCTGCACAGTGCCTACAGACAGGTTCCGCCTTGCAGTTATAGGCACTGTGCCCAAACTTCTGACAATTATAACATTGTCCAATGCGTTTTTTCTTCCTTTGGTGCTCAAAGTGGACCTCAATATCGCAGATCTGGTTTATATCTTTTATCATGGCTTGTGACCCTGGAACTATGACAAGGATAATGGGCATGTTCTGTCCTTTTCTGTTTTTAAATCTCGCTATGACTCGTGGAGCAAATCCTTTATCTTGAAAATCTTTCATGATCGTGGTTGTTTCGATGTCCTCGGCGATTCCTTTAAAAATCGCTCTAATTTCGCGTTCTTGGGGCGAACGGAAAGTGTGGTATTGGACTTTCTCTTGGTCTAAGATGTTTGTGGATTTGGTGTATGAATCCATGGACGGAAGGATCATCCTAATACCATCCCTGGTATTAAAGTTTTTAACAGACGTGATTCCATAGTTTTTCAGGGTCTCGTTGATTTTTGGCCATTTTTGCTTTTCCCTTATGACGATCGGGGGGGTTTCTTGGCTTCAATGGTTGGATTTGAAGCTTGAATTTGCATTTCTTCCGTGTTATCTGTGGTTTCCAGTACAGAAAATCTGTTGCTGGTTGAAACTTCCAGAGGTGGTTGTTTTTCCTTTAATCTAATCTTTTTATGAGGGGTAATGAAGCTTCTTTCCTGCAATTTATCGTCGCTAGTACTTGGTCCATGTTTCTTCATGTACGCCTCGTAGAAATCCTTCCTTGTGGTTTTAAAACGCTCTATTATTCTCAGCCTTCTTGCTTCTGATACATTTTGTGTGAATACTGCATTCAATCCCATCAATGCATCCTCCAGGGATACAAACATCAATGCCATCCGGATATCGTTGTAAATCTTCTCATCATCGGGTTCCATTTTTAGGTTATGTTACCAAAGCGATGCTCTGCGAACGATTAGCTGACGGGGTATCGATTTCTGAAAATGCTGGGTTTGAGTCCCCTAGCTGTGTGCGCTCGGAGGCTCCACCCCCGTTGACTCTCGCACGCTATTGGTCAATCGTCTACACGACTACCTGGCTCTGAATTCTCCCGAGTTCAAACTTGAATCGGAGAATGAAATAATTTCCTAACTTTCGATTGAAGTTTAATATAGAAAATAATCGTTTTTGCCCGATTATCGACACGACACTCGAACAGGGGTTCACTGTAGGAGCCGACTTAGGAAATGCGAAGTCAGCCTCCTACTCACCCGCTGTCCTATATCCGCCCTAATCACTTCATCCTTAGCACTTTTGTTATAAGAAGTGATGTTTTTTGTGATTATTATGACTTAAGCAAATAGGGCCTACTTGTATTTTCGGCCCTTTCAGAAAATTAAGAATGTTATTCTTATCTCAAAAATGAGAGTTGTACACTTGAAATTTTATGTAAATATTACGAAATTCTACGATTACATGCACCAAAAGATTGAGGTTATGTTAACACGACCACTCTCTTCGGCTCTCAATCTGGATGAACCAATTTCATAAGAAGATGCTATTTCTGGAACGGAGGAAGAACAATGGAAGGAGGCAATTGTGGAAGAATTCGAATCTATGGAGAAAAACAAAGTATGGGACATTGTTGATGTGGAAAAAGGTCAGAGAGTCGTTGGATGCCGTTGGGTATTTGAGAAAAAAATATCTGAAACAGGAGAAGTTTCTATATACAAGGCCAGGCTTGTAGCCCTAGGATTCAGTCAAGTTCCTGGAGTCGATTTCGAAGGAACTTCTTCTCCTGTGATACGACATGAGACGATCAGTCTGCTCTTGGCTCACGCAATTCATAATGGAATGATATCAAGCCAAATGGATATCAAAACGGCATTTCTCAATGGAGATATTGACGTAGAGGTATACATGATAATTCCAAAGGGCATGGATGATCAACCAGGAAGAGTTTGTGGGTTGAATGAAAGTATTTATGGTCTGAAGCAATCACCACGACAATGGAATCAAAAGTTGATTACAGTGCTCAAGAAAATCCATATTCGGCAATCAAATGCAGATCCCTGTTTATTTTTATCTTTGGACAAACAACAGATAGTAGCAGTCTATGTAGACGATCTTCTGATTTTGTGTTCTTCCCATGGAAAAGTGAAAATTGTTGAAGATATTTTAGCTCAACATTTTTAAGTATTTTTTCTAGGAATCCCAAAATACCTGCTTTTAATCCGAATATCTTGGCAGGAAAATAATTTGGCTTTGTCCCAGGAGCAGTACATTTATAAGTTATTAGAAAAGTACAATTTTCTGAATTGAAAACCTACTTCAACTCCCATGGATTGTGGGACACGACTGGAGAAAGCGAAACCAGGTGATTCTAGGACTGATAAAGAACTGTATCAGTCGAAAATTGGAAGTCTTTTGTATCTAGCTATGGGAACAAGACTAGATATTGCCCATACCGTAAATGTTTTGTCTCAGTATTGTGTGGATCCATCAACCATACATAATAGTTCAGTACATCATCTTTTCCATTATCTGAAAGGTTCCATGCATTATAAACTGATTTATAAACCAGTGGGGTCCCCTTCACTGAAATTGTATGGTGACGCTTCTTTCGCAAACTACCTAGATGATAGGAGGTCCTATACTGGATTTGTAGCATTTTATGGAGGATCAGTTGTCTGCTGGTGTACGAAGAAGCAACAAAGTGTAGCAGTTTCAACCACGGAGGCAGAATACATGGCAATATCAAGTACTTGCAGACAAGCAATGTGGATGTCACAATTACTAGAAGATTTGGGTCAGAATATAAAACCACTACTACTATGTGATAATCAGTCGACAATTCATTTATCTGTGAATCCTGTTATGCATCAAAGAAGCAAACACATTGACATTCATTATCATTATACCAGAGAAAGGTTTTTGAATGCAGATTACTTACATACTGCATATTACTTACGTTGATTCGAAAGAACATTTCTCTGATTTGTTTACAAAACCATTAGGAAGAGAGCAGTTCCATTATTTATTGTCAAAATTCATGGAGAGTTCATATTAAGGGAGAGTGTTGAAATTATGATAATGTGAACTGAATTCATAAACACTTTGTACAATGGTTATTATGAGATGTAATTTTTGATGTTGTTAGTTGATGATATATATGTCTACTGTTTGCCTCTAAGTTTATTTTTCTTCGAGTATTTCTCAAAAACTTCTAACACCCCGTTCATTTGGCCGGACCACCTCTGCTTTTTATTCCCTATTCATTCTAGGGCTTACTATTACGTCCTCTATATGACTTACTCAATTCAGTCATTTCATAATTACAGTAACTCTATTTACCACAGCCTCATTTCATTCATTCAATTGTTCTGCTTCTGTCCTCTGAGCTGACCTCTAGTTCATACTAGGACACCTGATTTATCAGCCTCCATACTGCCAAACACCTTTTGCTAGCACATCAGCTACTTCTGATAAACCCTGTCAATAGTTGCACCATCTCGTTCGCTGCTACCAATCTGCCTAAAATACCTTGGCTTGAATACAAGATAGAGGAAAGTTACCATGCTGTCTACTGCTCTGCCTACCATTTCCAGAAACTTCCCTTCTGCATACTCCATCCCCAATAGTCTTTCAATTCACTTATTAACCCGAATCACGCACTAATGATATTAAAATCAAGTCCTTCAACAAAACAAAAGAAATTAGTCTAGTAATCAAAAATTATATCTCATCATAGAGCCCAATTTTAATCTTAACCACATTACAATAAAAATTGTAAAACAATAATCAATATATCATTAAAAAAATAACCATTTTCTCCTTAAATTCTTACAATTACAATATAATAATATCAAATCCTTATTAACACCCAATTCCACATTTTTCATATGCAATCCGGTCAAGGTGGCGTTTCCGTAAAATAAAATAGATATTCTTATGATCAATACATCAAAACAAAATAGAATAAACCTAATTAGTAGCAAAGAAAAATTAATTTCATTATATCAACATATTGTCAAAAGTCTATGGCCATAAGGGCCTCAAAGGGAGTTGGTAGTTCAGAGGGATTTTGTGAAAACCAGATTATGAACTCAGAATCCAAAAACAAACATACAATATTTATTTCCATCAGAAATATATACAAAAATATACTTACACCTAAGGACTATATATATACAACGCTGTCAGAACGGCAGCTCAAATATAGAAACTACATTTCTACACTTTGCTGGCTTCCAGCTCTTTCTTCAGGGGACACGTCACTGACCAATGACTTGTGTCACACACCAAGACCTGACAACTACTCCCTCATCTTTGTTTTTCCCTTACCTCGAAACCTAATTGTTTTTATCCATTGACTGGATCGAGGTTAGCAATTTCGCAATTCTGCTTTGTTATCTTTTTAATTTGGGATTTCTAGGTCGCTTAAAATGTGCACAAATGTTTTGCATTGTCGGCCTATTTTTTGTTGTTGAATGTTTCGATTTGGATGTTTTGGAAAGGTGATATGATTTATCAATTCAGAATAATGAACTGGTAATTTGGGAAAGTAAAATGATTTTCTCTAACTTGTGATATATGCCTCCCCTCTCAAAAAGCTGGACCCCAGTTTTGAAAATTCCACCTACTTGCAAAAATATCTAACAAAACTATACATTTTAAATATCCTAACCGATTAATTCAATACAATCATTAATAATTTGAAAAAATCTTCTCTGGTACACACACCATGGCTGTGGCCCGGAACTGTCGTTGCAAGTTCTTAGGCTGGCTCTTCCCGCCGTCCGCTTGGGGTTGCCCCGATTGAACGTCGGCACTGCTACCATGTTGTCGCAACTCTCTGCCGACTGTGGCGGTTGTTGACGGTACTGCTTCGTTTGGAGGATCCTCGTCGACGTACTGGTAGCGCCATCTGTTTTGCGTGGTGCTCACCGAGTCGAGGAAGAAGAAGAAATTGGTTCCCAAACCTATTCTCTACGGTGCTAATGTATCGTGATGTTCGCTTTTTTTTCTTTTCCCTTTGGGGCGTTCCACGTTAGTAGCTCCCCGGTATCGTGCTATGACTGTGCCTTTGGATTTTTTGTATAATCAACTCGATGCTTCGTAGTTCTCGACGTGGCTGTTTGAAAATTGCGAGATCAGCGATTTCATGGACTATATCTGCTCATGGCCAAGCACATCCTCCGGTATGTTATCTTCTTTGGTTTGGAATATTTTTCCATGAACTTCACTCTTTACAGGTGAAAACAATTAGACTACTCAGTTCATTCAGTGCTATATACCTTTTGTGAAGCCTCTGTGATGCATGGTACTTGTGCTTCGACTCCCTTTTCTAAGTGACTTCGTAGAGCATCCCCTTGTTGGAGTCCAGGTTGTGTACTCCTAAAGCCAGGCTGAGACCTTTCCATTGGATTCTTGTGGTTCTGGGCGGTATCTTCCTGATTTCTGGATGTCTTTTCAAAAAACTGTGTCAACTTTCAATTTCCGTTATCAATTCTGTACCAGTACTTGACACCCCCATTTGTAGAAACTAATATAACCTTCAAATTGAAATAATAAACATCAATACTTGAATTTGGAATGAAACAAATTTCCCCGCAAATATTTCAATATGTGAAATAAAAAAATATACTCAACTCACCTGTTCTTATCGGTTTCCGTAAGGAAAATACAAGAAGCACCAAACACAAATAGTACATGTGATCACTGCGTCGCCATTTCGCTTAATGAAATATTTCTGCCGCGAAACTTGGGGGAGTACGCGCGGATATTCGAATATCGCTAATACTAGATTAAAACTGTAATAAAAGCGGGTTTCGAGCTTAATAATTTCGATTTTGTCCGTAAATATCAATTACTAGTACTAGGTCAACTACTGGTGACTTCCTTATTCCGAACTTCATCCTTTTTGAAATCCACAACAACATTATTCATTTATTATTATTTTTATATTTATATTATTATCATTATTTATGTTCTGAATATGGATATGTGAAGGACTATGTTTTTGAATATATGTTATCTCCACTTGAAGAAGCTATTAGCGAAACACGTGTGCATCGTACAACATCGAAAAATCTACTATGAGGAAACCAAGAATAAAAATAATAAACTTCAATCAAGAAATGGAAACAGAAGAAATAGAAAGGAGCATCATCCAACAAAACGGACTGACAGAGAGCTTCAAAGTGACTTTTCTAAAGAAAGGTAGGAAGGGAAACATTATATTCGCTGAAAGCTTGGCCGATAATTTCAATAAACTAACACAAGCCAAAAGAGTTTATATTGGTTGGGAATCCTACCCAGTGTACGAAGATCTGATTGTGCCAAGATGTTACAAGTGTCAAGGTTTTTACCATAAACAGCAAGAATGTAGAAGAAAGCTCACATGTTCCCAATGTGGTGAAGAACATGAGGAAAGAGACTGTCCAAAACGAAGAAAGTGCTGTGCAAACTGTTTGAACTCAAATAAAAAAAAAAGAACCAACCATAAATTAGATCATCAGACAACTGACGGTGAATGCCCCACCTTGAAATACCAAACGGAGTTATTGGAAAACAAAACGGATTACCTTTCGCAATGGTTGTAATAGATGAAGATATAATATTAGATAACCTCCATAAGGAAAATGAAAAAGCCAAGGGGAAATATATAAACCCAGAGGAATACATCACATTTGTCGATACTTCAAGTAAGTTATTGAATCTTATTCACCTCAACATAAGAAGTGCACGGAAAAATTTCGATGAGCTCTTAGCACTAATTGAAACCTATGATATCGGCAGGTGTGACGTATTCGTCCTCAGTGAATGCTTTCAAATCGAATCCATAGACAATTTCACAATCCCAGGGTTCAATACTCTATATAATAACGGTGACTTCAACAGAAATGATGGGGTTCTAATCCTCATCAAATCCCATCTAAATTATAGCCTCACCAACACTAAGTTTATAATATGCGGAGTAACCTTGTGTACTCTCAAATTGATTATTGATGGTTCATCTTTCAAAATAATTGCCTAATACAGACCGAATCCCAGTAGCATAAACTCTTTCATTGAAGAAATAGATGCATACATTGAGGAACAGAGGTGAAGAAATGATTATGAAATATTCGTTGGGGATATCAACATTGATATTCTAAACGACAATGATGTGAATGTAAATAAATATCTTGGTGTTCTTGCCAAACATGGATTCGAGCCCCATGTAGGTCAAGCCACCCGAGAAACACGAGAAAGTGCAGAGAAATAATTTTTAACGGTAGTTCATGGGAAGAAACGAAAAACCTAGTGGAAAATGATGTGGCTTCAATAAAAAATTGGTTAAACGCGTACCAATTATCACTTAACTTCGATGAAACACATAACATAGCCAACCGGCCAAACTTCAATACAATAAAAATTGCGGGAACCAATAATGAAATCAAAGCGACTACTGAAGTGAAATACCTGGGAATTATCATTGATCAGAATCTCAAGTGGGACAAACACATCATATACTTATCAACGAAAATTAGAAAGCTTATTCATAAATTTTACCAATTACGGGAAATAATGTCCAAACCTTTACTGCTGATAGTCTATAAAGCCCTTGTTGAGTCAATTCTGATAGTCTTACCCGAAGAAAATGCCCTTTTCTATCAACCATGCCTGGATTTGTGCTTTATTCCATGCTTTTTTGGGGAAATCAAACTTACGTGAGTGATAAGACGCATTGTCCAAAACAACGACGTTTTCTTTGTCTTTTGGCAAGCTTGGAATTAGCGTACGCTCGAACCAATCTTCATATAAGTCACCATCTATTTCGTCATGGTAATCCTCCGCCCCCTTTTTAGGCAGGAAAGTTAATTCTGCTCCATCCACAAAGCCTTCTTCAGTTCCAGCATGCAATAGTACGAAACGAGGTCCCCTTTGAGTTGGAGCTTTCAGTCCCGTGATTAGCCTTTTCACAAAAGCATCTCGTGGATTTTTTATGGTCGTGACCTTCCATTCCTTTTTCACCGACGCACCAATGTTCGTCCAAGATTCATCCGTGTAAATGAGGTTCACATTCTTTCCCTTAATGCCTTGATTTGACTCTCCAGGTAATAATATCCTTTCTTTCCATCTGCCTCTTTTACCATAGACAAACCCTATGTCACTCAGCAATCTTTAAAAAGTTGTTGTAGAAAAATTTGGCAAGTCATCGTCCTTATTCACTCTATCCAGAATTTCGTCAACTGTAGGTGGAAGATTTTTCAAGAAGAAATCGTGCACAATTTTTTCAATTCTGGGCCTGGTTCCCTCGTCATATGTAATTTCACGTGAATTACATTTAGAAACGCCACTTTTCCTTTTCCGTGGCACTGTCAATTCACCTTTTTGAGCATCGCTGCGAATATTAAAAACTGTGCGGACAGACACAACCCAAGGCTCTTCCTGGTCGAGAAGACATAGTTGTGCCTTGTTTTCGTTGGTGACGCAGCATTTCCTCTAATGGAAAATATTATGCGACCTTATCCTCGTAAAAACATAAATAACTATGGAAACAAAGTTTTTAATTACAGGCTCTCAAGAGCCAGACAAACTGTTGAATGTGCATTTGGCATATTAGCTTCTCGCTTTAGAATATTCTTGCGGCCATTTGGAATGAAGGTGAAAACAATGGACAAAATCGTTATGGCAAGTTGTATATTACACAATTATCTACGTTCGCAAACAATAGCTCATGTTATGGATGACGACGCGGAGATATTACCAAATAGACATCAGCTAGTACCTTGGGCTCGAACTAGAGGACGTGCTTCGAAAGGGGCATTTAAAATAAGAGACCAATTCACAGATTACTTTAATTCTATAGAAGAGCGACTTGTATGGCAGAAGCATAGCGTACAGAAGGGGAATTATTGAAAACAGCTATGTAAAGTAGAAATCTTATTAATACAACATACTTGATAAACTAATTATTGTGTTTCTTTTATTCCGGAAAGTTTGTGAATTTCGATATTTAATGAATAATTTCTTCACATCATATTTAAAAGTCTCTAGGATTTTGTTCCAAATTAGTCGAAAATCACTCAGAGAATTAACGTTGGTTTCTGAAGTCATATAGTACCAACAACAAGTTGAACGGTCCAATAAAAGTATCCGTTCAGAGGTATCCGTAATTAGAGGTGTCCGTTAAGAGAGATTTCACTGCAATAAAAAAGAGACACTTTTTGATGTTTATCAATAATTAAAAAACAAAAATAAATTTTTCACAGAACTGTGACTGTTACATATGTATTTGTTTTTATAGAAAGTGGAACAAATGAAAAGATCATAAAGAAAAATTTAATTTAATTGAAGGTAATCGAATTCACCTCATTTTCCAATTCTGTTGGCAGTTGGTCTGCGTGATGACGATATGATAGTGGAATATGTGCGGTAAATTTTCTTGGTCTGATAGATGATGGGCTGCAGGAGATGGAGTATATGACGAATATGTTGCTGCATCGCTAGATCCTGTACGAGATGGATATTGTGACAAGGTTTTAGATTCTTCCTCTGCCACTAATGCAAATATGCCAGTTTTAATCTTATGTTGAGATAATTGTGGCAATTGTTTTGTACTTTCGTACATGCTAATGGAAAAATGAAGAAGGGGATCATTCTTAACATTACTCATGGTGAAATCGTTTGATGTATTATTTAAAAGACGCTCCCGTTTTCTCTGCCTATTAGCTACTCTTTGATGGTGTTCCTCAATTGACTTATTGAGCATGTCATTTAATGAATTCCGTTTACGACGCTTTCTTGGCTGTGTTGGCTCTGTTTCTGTAAGTGATAGTTCAACTGATCGATTAGCTCCTTGATTATTGACTTGGAATTCTTGGTTATTGACTTGGGATTCCTGATTATTATCTTGAGTTTCTTGTATATCACTGTCTTTGATATCTGATTGAGCTTGAGATTGTTCGTCCTTATCTTGCATCTCTTCATTATCATTCTCTACATTGGTTTTGCTTGGCCTATTTGCCATGTATGGAATTAAAAAAGCCATCTGCTCTTGATAACGCCATTATTTTACATTAACAGCACCCGATCCACTTTTCGGTTTTGAATTTTTTTGGCGACGAAGTGCATCCCTATGGTTGTTTCGTAATTTTTCCCAAGCTTTTTTAGCATCATTTCCTGCAAATAAAAGGACTCTTCATGCAATTGTTGAATAATCCTTATCATTGAAACAAACTTAATAAACTCAATGATTGTGTTTCTTTCATTTCGGAATAAATGTTTGTAAATTTCCAAATAATAATTGAATACTACTCACCATCTTTGAAATTCAAAGCCTCTGCGATTCTGGTATGGGTTCTCTCTTCCTTTGGAATTTTCTAGTCATATCCCACAATGAGTGGTCCCTCACGTTGAGGTTCTCAAGTTTCCGATTCCACTTATCGTTCGTATTGATGTTTTAGAGTTCTGTTATTTCAGTCCCCAATCTCATAAAGTGTTCTTTATGGATTGGGTTTCTTGTTGTTTGCCATCGCTTTCTTTCTTTATTTTTGATTTTAATTAGATCTTTGATATTTTGCGGAATCGGAAAGTTGTCACCCCTCACGATTATTTTCCTAGTTGTTTTGGATCGTGCCTCCTGTAGTATTTTGATAAATTTCTTTGTTTCTGCATTTATCTCTTCTTTGGCAATGTTTTGATTTATTATTATCTCCCTATTCACGATATTCATGTACTCCCGCCAATTACAATTAAAATAATCGAATTGCGTTCTTTCTATTTTTTTGTACTTTTTTTGTTTAATGTGGAATACTACAGGGACATGATCCGAAGTTAGTTCATTGATCGTTGTTAATTCACTTATATCTCTCACGTTTTTATGAACGACTAGGTCTATGATCGTCGGCGACATACCGTTAAAAGGAAAGTGGGTAGGATCTCTACTTGCCTCTATCATCACTTCATTATCCGCTACGTATTTCAGCAGAGTTGCGCCATTTGGACTTGTTTTAGTCGGCCCACCGTTCCACTCTTTATGCCTTGCATTTAGGTCGCCTGCTAATATTACCCTACTGGCAACACTAAACAGACTGTCCAAATCTCTTAGTGAAAACTTGTTCTCCGGTGAGCTATACACCGAGAACAGACACGTGCCATCTTCGAATTTAATCCCATGTTCTATTCCCCACATTTTGCTGCGAGACTTCCACATATGGGATATTATTCTTGATTAGTATTGCAACTCCACTTGCTGCCCTCTCACCTCCTGGCCTATCGGCTCTAATGGTGATATACTCTCCGAACTTCAAATTATGCCCCTGTCGGAGTCTGGTCTCAGACAGAAGCATTATATCTATTGAATGCTCATGAATGAAGTTGCTGAGAAGCGCAAACTTCCCAGCAAATCCATTCGCATTAAGCATGCACACCTTTATACCTTTATCTCCTGCCATTGAACGCGAAAAAGTTAAGTGCGACTTGTTGCCGATTTTCTTTCCCCGCCCCAACAGCTGGTTATACAAATCACTCAGTGCTCTTTCAATTTTGCTCAGGTCTACTAATTGTGCAATTTTTTGCGACAATTTAAAAATATTATTGGTTGTGTTATGGGGTGTAGGACAGTAGGGTATGGGAGGTGAACCTACGTTTGTTCGAATGGATCTTTGCGGCGCCCGATTTCTCTCTCCTATGCCGTTCCATGCTTTCCTCCTCTGGTTGGGGCAGCGTCGTAAATTCGACGTGCCCTTTTCTCGAGTCGCTCCGCCTGAGGTCTGGTTGGGGCAGCGTGCCCTATTCTCGACTGTTGGCCTCTAGTATCTGGTTGGGGCAGCACCGGGAATTCGTCGTGCCCTCTTCCCGATATCAAGTTCTGTGGGGGTCTTGGGTCCATGCATTGGTTTTCGGCTGGGCTGCTGGTATGAGCGTTTGCTCCGTCCACTTTTGGGCGGCTCGCTTCTAGGTCACTCAGTTCATCTTGGGTCCTTAAAAACTGCTCTGCTCTTACGGACTTATTCTTATACCTTCTTCGATCTTTTTGTGGTGTTCTTTCTATTTGTACTAGTTCTACTCGTCCTGTATGCTTTCTTTTGGAGTCGTGGCTTCTATCGCTTTCGGTTGCCTCCGTTGATAGTTTTTCCTTAAGCGGTGTTCTGAAGAATGCCCTGCTTTTCCCCTCATTCCTTTGTTTGACTTGCGTTTCCTGTTTTCCTGCCTCTTTTTCCCTTAGGTTTTTAATTATTTCCCTTTTATTTTTTTCAATTCTATCTTTTTCTTCTTCCATCTCCTGGATTCTTTTATCCCGTTCAACTATGACCTGCGGTTCGCCCTTTGCCTTTGCGTTTTCCCTGGTTTCTGCGCTGCTTACTTCCGTCTCCGAAAAATTTGGAATATGTTTTAATTTAGTGTCTACAATGCCTAAAATTTGAATGTTATGTGAAAGTAATAGATTTTTGACGGCAAGCCGTTTATTTTTCAAACTATTTATGTTTATTGTGCCTATCACAAAATCGTTGATCGGACCCGGAACGCCAATCTCTCTCTCGCCGTTCATTTAAGACGTGTGAGATTCGATTGGGCTAAAATGTAGAGTGAAACCTGTTTGAGATGGGATGTTTACGCACTTCCATCCGTATAGGGTTCTGGTTACAAATTGTTCAGTTTGATTATTTGTTCTCTATTTCGGGGCATTAGATTCATGAGCATGAGTATTTGGTGCTCTATCATTAGTCTGTTTTCGTAAGGGAGGTTTTTGAGGGGGTGATTGGTGCCGTTTCGGCGGGGGTTTTGTTTCTTTCTGGGCATTTTAGAGAGTAGGAGGGGTGGGCGCCTTCGCAATTGGGGCATTTTGGCTCATTGGGTTTTTCACACTCTGTGCTTTTGTGGTCCCCACCACAGAAAGGACAGACTATTTTTTTTCTGGGCATTCGTCCCATAGATGGCCATTTTTACAACATTTGTTGCAGTATTTTATTTTCGATAATGTAATTTGTGATGTGAACGATGGTTCACATCAGTGGATTCTTCCATAGAGGAAGATACCGTTCGCAACTTTATCAATGTAAGATTCTGCTCTGTTTGTTATAATTCTGACCATCAGGGTGGGTTGTTGTCGGGCACGGGAGATTATTCTCCGTAACATTTGAAAGGCAACGCCATTCTCCGTCAAATGCTCCTTCGGTTCATCATCAGTATAGGCTTTTGGTACGTCCTTTATGATATATGACAAACTGGGACCATTTGAGCGAGAACTCGATTGCTCTCTTGGGGCTTTTTTTAGTGAGTGGAAGTCTGAAACTTCGATAGTTGGGTGGCCTGCAACGTGTCGAATCCGCCTTCTCAACTCGGCGAGACTGATTGGATCTCTCATTTCTAGTTTCGCTGATTTATTCCAGCTTACTATGACTCTAAATGGGTTGTTTCCCGTCATGTATTGCCGAGCAAAGAAACGGTAAGCGTTGAAAGAAACGGTAAATGTTGATTTCAATTTTTTTTTTAAATTATACCAATTGCTTGTAATGTTGAAAACATGTTTATTTCAAAAATACGAATATTTTTTTATTTATTGTTTTTTTTTATAATTCTTATTTCAACTCTTTAAATATTTAACGTTCTCCCAAACATAACAATATATATATATATATATATATATATATATATATATATAGTTTGAGGAGTAGGTAGTTTTTTTCAGGTTTGCGGTCTGTGACAAATGAAACTCATTCGTTTTTAAATCTCAATATTTCGTCAATGTTTATTGACTTCATCAGGAGAAGGCTAAAAGTAAATAAAAAAATGGACATACTATTGTAGTTACACACAAAATTGACAGATTACTAACAAAACATAGAGTCAGTCACTTGAAAACAAGTTAAAATATATATATACATATGTTGGACGGCACATTCAGACTAGGAAAGCAGAATTATAATAAATATTCATTTCTCAAGAAGAGAGAAAGAAACTCGAGGTAAAAACCAAAATAAATATAAAACAATGATTTTTTTCTTTCTTTTACAATGTGATTGAGAGTGAATTGTCAATATGTACAGATACAGGGTGTTAGAAACAACCCAGGAGACAAGGAAAAATAAAACAATACATACTCAAGGAAAAAAAATGCAACATAATAATTTCATCACAAGTCTGTCTAAGTGAATTGCAGAATATTGCAGTATATATTACCCAACTGTCCTGTGTCAGATTTATAATTTGCCGTTGTGTTTTTGTTTTTATTTATATGGCATATTTCCAAGAATAATCTGCTTAGCAGTAACGTAAGATTCCCAATTGCCGTCGAATGTGCCTGAAGTCGTGATTCTGCCGCCGCTGTCGTCGTTGTTGTCATCAACGAAAAGAAAGCAGGGTTTCACTAAATTTTGAAATACAGAGTCGGTCTTTAGTGCGTTAATACTATCTTCGTACGTGTCAAAATCCGCAACGAATTCGACTCGCAGCCGTAGATTGAGTTGAATGTGCTCCAGGCGTTGATTATGCGCTTCGAAAAAATTCTGCATAAATACAGTCTTTTTCGAAACGTATTTACTACACGACCCAATCCCCGAATATGGTCTATAGGGTGATATTTGCTTTTCGTTTCGTTGTCATATTTGATACTGATAGTATCTCCATTCGTGACGGCCGTCAATGACCTGAAATATATATACATAGCGAGAGAGAGAGAAAGACAGGTAGATAGAAAAACATGGAAATGATGTAAAGTGCGAGCTCTACTCTTCATTGGGGGGAAAACTTGATCCTAATTGAATACTACGGTCAGATATCCAACATTATCCATACATCATGAAAAAACAGATTTTGTTATTTTTACCAACTATTCTCTATATTGGCATTGATAATTTGCGTATACAGATCAACATTTAATCTAGGATACACTGACAATTTATGTGTATCATTAATTTGTCTACACGTTGACATTTATTCAAGGATGCACTGAAAAATCAATTTTTATCAGGAGTACCTTTTTTTCGTAAAATAAATAATAACAATTTTTCATATGGTCGGAGTCTAGAGAAGTCAAATCAAATCAAAATATACTTAATTGTCAGAAAGAATCAATTCCTAATGACAAAGCATTAAAAAATTAAAAAAATGATACAAACTGGACATCGAATCATATCAAGATTAGGTCATAATTGGTAAAAATTTAAATATAGAATATAGTCAACCATAAAAATAGCAATAAAAATGGAAAACAATGCACACACCTAATATAATAATTCGTAAAATTTAAATGGTTCAATCAAATCAACCAATCAGAGTATACTTTATATCTGAGGAATAACAAAATTTCATTGACAATGTCATTTTAAAAAATAGATACAAAAAATATAAATATAATATAGCGTATATAGCAACAAAAAGAGCTGATGTACATAGTCACAATAAAGACAAATATATATATACATATACACACACACACACACACATATATATATACATATATTTATATATATATATATATATATATATATATATGTATATATATATATATTGTTATGTTAGGAAGGACCAGTAATATATTTTGAAGATGAAAAAGACACAAAAATAATAAATATTTAATAGTTAGTAGTTCATGAGAAACTGTTTTACATTTTTTTTTGAGATACTATTTCCTTTATGAAGCCTCTGTATAATATTGATAGGTAAAAATATGCAAATACTATAATGCAATCATTTTCATACATTTCATACGCCACCTTTATATTTTGCAAGAGATTTCCTAAAAAGAAATTATGGAGGATGGTGACGAAAAATTCTCACTCAAAATATTTCTGGAATCTATTACTAAGTAACCTGGATTTCAATGATTGGGATGCATTTTTTTTTCAAATCCATATACCCCTACATTTTTTTATTTTCATTAAACAGTCACTGATTCACTCCTCGGAAGTGGAGATCTCTGGGTCAAAAGAGATGACATCGTATTTGGATGAAATTATGATTCACGTGTCACATGGTACATTTTCGACTGATGTGATTGGCTAAGAGATAAGTGATAATGCCATTATCACCGCATGTTACCTGTCAACTTTTTCCACTTTGAAAATTGTTTATTGTCAGTTTGACGTTAAAAAATGTATTTCATCTGATTATATTACCTCCCCAAATATAATTCGTGTAATGATCGGTGGTTTCAAACCTTAAGAAAATCGTATTGCGCACATCGGTTTTAACTCGTTGCTATCACTGATGATAATCATAGCACTAGTTATATTACCCCCGAATATATATTTCAAATTACGTATGTACCAGTACACCACAAATGTATGTACCCGATATATATATATATATATATATATATATATATATATATATATATACCGGGTGTCAACGAATCTATTAGACAAGTCATAACTTCTAGAATATTAGGTGTATCAAAATGAGAGTTAGTATAGGTTTTACCGGAAATGGCTCCGGTTTTGAATTTTTAAATGGAAAACTCTGTATATTGTGACATTTTTGGATTTCTGAGACAATTCAGGAACAGAATGTGACATTTAAAAAAGTTTTTACTCCTACTTCATTTTTTTATAGTCACTTTTAATATTGCATCTAGGTGGCCATGAGCGGACGTAAACTAATCTGAGGACCTCAAGTGATGTCAGAAAATTACAATCGCAAAGTTTTAGTGATTAGTATGATAGATATTTTCGTGTCTACTTATTATTTTTCCAATGGCGACCTTTTTTGGACAAGCACTTTCCGAAAAAAATTTTTTTTTGATGAATAACAATACTAATTTATTTGCTATTGGACTAAAAATAAGAACTTACTCACTAAGGAGAATACTGGATAATAATGTATTCACCTGTCAAGTGTGTCATGAGTAGCCATGATGCGTAATATTTTGCAGTTGTTTTTATAAATCTTCTTTGGAAAACAAAACACTCACTCAGATAATGACAGTGACGTACGCTCTATGAGCAGACAGTAAAAAAATTTCAATTTTCCTATAATTTCAGTTTAATTTTTCTTCAAAATAATGTATACTCAAAGTGTTATTGATATTTGGAGAATATCATAGAAATTCAAGGAATGCTGCTGAGTTATATGCTCATAGATATCCCAATCGGCAACAGCCAGCCCATCAGTATTTTCCGTATGTTGAGAATCTTTTTAGGCAAGAAGGAAATCGAGAGGCTGAACATAGTTTTATCATAAATGAAGGAACTGAGATTAACGTTCTTTCTATGGTTGATGTTGATGAAATGTTTTTTTTCACCAGAAAATACATATATTACTTTGAATAATGGAGAAACCGTAGCGGCGGTATTCTGCGACTTCTCCAAGGCATTTGATTGTGTCAGCCATGAGACATTACTGCAAAAACTACAATTTTACGGTTTCCGAAATTCCTCATTAGACTGGTTCCGCACGTATTTGTCAGAAAGGAAAAATATAGGAAAACTACTCTAACAGTGGCAAAGTCGCAATGGGCGTTCCACAAGGGTCGGTTCTGGGTCCTATTCTATTTTTATTGTACCTACCATTCGCATCCAAGGAAAATTTACTTTCTTTGCGGATGACACCACCATTCTATAGCATAGCGAAGACTTAAATCACTTGAAAGAATCGATTGTTCTCGATCTATAAAAAAATAAGCAATGGTGTGACTCCAATCGACTCTGTTTCAATTTAAAAGTAACAAATCTAGTCACCTTTAAGTTTGACTTTGATAATTTGTACTTAGATAACCAGATTATAACAAATAAGCCACAAACTAAGTTTCAAGGTCTAATAATTTTTATTTTATTTTTTATTTTCACAATCAGGAATACAAACAGGACGAACCCAGAAACAGTATTCACATATATACTTACTAAATATGTCATATTGCTATTCAATACAATAAAGTAGTATATTTTATATGTATTAAAAAAATATTGAGGATATCAATTAGACGATGGTACAAAGTGTTTCTTAAGTTTGTTCACAAAGGTAGCTAAAGAGTCAGAAAAAATATCAATCTCTATTATGTTTGAAATGAAGTTATAACTTTTCAAGCATCGATGTAAAGGGGAATTCAAATAATAATTTGTGTTTGGTATAGATGTATGGAACAAATTATAATGGCGAGTGGAATATTGTGGAATATTATAATAAATCAAGTTATTGATGGATGGGGAATGAATGAGGCCATTTATCATTTTGAAAGAAAATTTTATGTCGGTGATAGCTCTTCTGTCAGCAAGACTGATCAAATTGAGCTTTTGATTTACGAAGTAATTTTGTGGCGTATTATCGAAATATTTTCTGTTGATATAGTAAATGAATTTGTTCTGGATACTTTCTATTTGTTTCATGTAAATTATATAGTGGGGGTTCCAAATAGTTGAGGCAAAGCCTAGAAGACTATTTACGTATGACATAAAAAGAGTACGCAAGGTATTATAATCTCCAAAAGGATAAGTTGTTCTTGAAATAAAACCTAGCATTTTATTCGCTTTCTTAGAGATGTAAGAAATATGTTTATTAAAGGTCATTTTCGAATCGAAGATAATTCCCAAATCCTTCACCTCACTACAGGTGTGGAGATTATGATCCTGCATGGTGTAATTATTGATTATCAAGTTGGAATTTCTACTGAAAGTCATCTGATGGCATTTGTTGAGATTCAGAAAAAGGGAATTATTGCTGCAGTACTCTAAAAATCGGTCAAGGTCCTCTTGAATTAGCCTACAATCGTCCAAGTGTGAAACTGTATGAAATATTTTGAGATCATCAGCATACATAAGAAAATACGAAAATTTGAAACATTCAGAAATGTCATTTATATAAATGTTAAATAGTAGGGGACCTAGATGTGAACCTTGAGGTACACCCGACGTTATGTTAACTGATCTTGAGAGATAGTTGCCAATACAAACAACCTGTTTACGATTACTCACGTAAGATTGAAACCAATTCAATAGGGAGCCGGTCACACCGACATCAGCCAGCTTTTGTACCAGCAATGTATGATCGATCTTATCAAAAGCTTTGCTGAAGTCGGTATAAACGGCATCCACTTGAATTCGGCTATTCAAGCTTTGTAATATATATTCAGTATATTCGAATAAATTTGTTTCGACAGAGCGCTTTCTGACAAATCCATGTTGTTGTATATTCAAAATGTGCATGACATCGTGATAAAGATATTCAAAGATAATACTTTCAAACAATTTTGCTAATATACATAATTTGGACACTGGTCTATAATTTTGAGGTAACTGTTTTTGTCCAGATTTATGAACTGGAACAACGAATGCTTTTTTCCAGGCGTTTGGAAAATGCCCTTTATCTAAGGATTTGTTAAACAGAAGATAGAGAGGAAATGACAAACTCTCTGCACACATTTTAATGAAATTTGTCGGAAGGTCATCGGGGCCAGGGCCCTTATTCGGGAGAGATTGTATTTTAGCTTTGATAACGTTTTCAGATATGTAATATTTACTTATATTTTGGGAATTGAGGCGAGAAGATACCCTGTTCCCTTGGTTTTTCAAAGGTTCACTGAAAGCTGATAAGAAATGATCAGCAAATATTTCACAAATAGTTTGACCTTCCGTCACAATATCATCGTTAATAATTACAGATGATATCCTACTGGAGGAGTTCTTCTTTGTCTTTACATATTGCCAGAATTGTTTGGGATCGGATGATATATTTTTTTCACATGAATCTATGTAATTTTTGTAGTCAAGTTCCATCAAATATTTGGAACGTCCACGTAAGATTTTAAAGGTGAGATAATTCATGTCGTTATGGTATTTTTTCCATCTTGAGTGATATTTATTCTTCTCTTTAACAACCTTGATGGTGCTAACAGAAAACCAACAAGGGAATTTTTTACAGATTTTTGGATTTTTTGGAACAAATTTCTCTATAGCTATATTGATCTTGGAGTATAAAAGGTCAGTGGTTTCATCAACAGTTTTTCCCAGGAACATATCATGCCAATCAATCTCAGCAAAGAAATTGTTGATCAAGTCATAATTTGCCTTATTGAAGTTGCAGGCATGAAATTTATTTTCCAGATTTCGAGTTGAGTCTATATGTGATAATTCCAGAAGGAATTCAAGGGTAGTATGAAACTTATCTTCACGAACTAGAGGCGATTGGCATAATTGTAACCTTCGTAAGTAACCACAGTTGTTGAAGACAAGGTCAAGTGTGTTTCCACATGAATTAGTAAAATGATTGTGTTGAGTAAAATTTCCAAAAGAGAGTGTATCGATCAACAAATTACTACTTATATCAGTATAATTCCTAGGACTACAAAGATTGTTGACTTCATCGAAATGCCATTGTATAGAGGGAATATTAAAGTCACCACAAATCACGATATTGTCATTTGGATTGCTAGTTATAATATTTGTCAATTTTGAGCAGAAGGAGTTCAAAGCCACATAACCAGATGGAGGTATATATACACAGCACAAATGAAATTTCATAGATTTTTTATCACCTGCATCAGCTATTACTGTTACCCAAATATCCTCTGCATCAGATGACCAATCTTCTTGTATGTAACTGTTGATTGAGTTATTGACAGCAATCAAGGTGCCACCTCCTTCCAATTTGCAGCAGGCCGAGGATGCTCGATCTCTGCGATATACATTGTAATTTCCAGAAAACACTTCACTATCAAGCACATTATTGTTGAGCCATGTTTCAGTAAAGCACACAATGTCATAGTCACAGAGCGTTGTGCCAATATATAATGTTGATAACTTGGATTTTAAACCTCGGACATTCTGATAATATACTGATAAAGTCATGGGTACAAACAACTTCCTGAATCTAGTTGGGTTCATAAGATGAAATTACTGTAGTTTCAAGATATCACCTTCCTTTCCTATGCTAATCACCTTCGATCTATCGTCTTTCCTTACTAAAATGTTTCCATTTCTCACCCAAACAAATTTGAAGTTCTTGCTTTTGGCGGCTTCCTTGGTATTCTTCAGCAGCAACTTTATCTTACTGGTGAGATGTTCATTTTCGAACAACTTCTTTGATATGTTTTCTATAGCAATACCAGCAGTATTGCTTTCACGCCTGAGCCTTTTGGTTGCAGCTAGAATCGAATCTGTTTTATGCTTGTTTAATAGTTTGACTATGATGGGTTTCATCTGTTGAGCAGACGAGGGATGGGGGGCAACACGATACACAGTGTCTATGTCTGCCTCGGCAATAGGACACTTGACGTGTTCACCGATCTTACGCATAATGTCAAACAGATTTTTATTTTCTTTAAAGGGCACGCCTTGTAATTCTAGGTTATTCGCTCGAGTCTGCTGATCCAAGAGATCCACTTTGGTATGTTGTTGGGATACTTCTATTTTCAAATTAACATTTTCTCGGTTCACTTTTTCCAATGACGCTATTTTCTCGTTCATTCTATTCATAGCGGTTTCGAAAGTGCTGATTTGATTGCTACAGAAATTGACAGAGTCCATAACGTCCTCATGTTTCTTATTGAGAGATCGCAGATTTTCTTGGATATCTTTCAATATCATAGTGACTGAAAAAGGTCCAGATTCCATATCAGTATCATTGCTTTCGGTTCCAATCACGATAGACGTATTATTTGTCACGTCCCTACATCTTGGGCATATCCAGTGCACTCCATGCATAAGAAATTTATTAAGATCTTGTTTATTAATATCTACACATTTACCGTGGTAAAACTTTCGACAATCCCCTGTACACTGCAACCCAGGAGATTTATTGTTTATACCTGTAGTACATGATTCACAAACGGGCATCTTGAAGCAAAAAGTGTAATTCTTTTTTTCCACGTCGAGCCGTCGTCGGAAACCAGCAAATCGAGGATAAAAACTACACCTGTTTCTTCTAGATATACTACACTATTGAATGTTAAATGCAATTATTAGGACTAATAGACGTTCTACTGAATATTAATTTTCACCAATATTTCGGTATGACTCTTACACAGTACGTGTGAAATTTTCACGGAATTTAGATAAGTATTTCCACTGCATTAGAAACAATTTTAGGGAGCGACCAACACAATGTATGATCAACTCAACGTTGTTAATGGTTATAATAATAGACAAAAAAGTTGATGAGCATGTTACGACCTTGAGCAAAAAGTTAGCCTCTAGCTGCTTTGCAATGAAAATAGTTTCAAGAGAATTGAACGTAGCCTCGGCTAGGATAGTCTACTTTTTCCTAGTTGAGTCACACTTGAGGTATGGCATTGCCTTCTGGGGTTTATGCAATAACCAGCTATTTCAATGTGTTTTTATACAACAAAAAAGAGTAATCCGATACCTGTGTAAAGCTCAATATCACTATCACTGCAAACCACTTTTTATTAGCCAACAAATATTATCACTCGTTTGTTCATTCATTTTGGAAACTGTATGCCTCATCCACACAAAATATGATTCAACACCTACTGAAACACGAAAACATAAAACAAAAAATGAAGGTTGTGTTTCCTTACCCTTACCTAAATCTAGTCTGACAAAAATCTCCATCATGTATGAAAGCAAAACAATCTATAATCATCTGCCAGCCAGTTATAGAAACATAACTTCCCTGAAGAACTTTCGAAGGACTGTAAAAAAGGCTCTATTGCAGAAAGCTTATTATAACCTGCAGGAATATTATGATGATATACTATTGTTCCTTATGTGAATTGATTTGATACTTGATATTTATTTTATTATATTTTTTATTCTTTATCTCATATGTTTTGATTTATTATACAAGACTATTGGTAAATCTTAAGGGTGGTAATTGTTAGTTACCCTTTTGTTAATGTCATCTCATTTTATAATGTGTTTGTTTATGATGTGTTGTTTCAATAGTTCTTCATTACGGTGCAGTAAGACGGTATTTGGATGAGGAGTATCGTGGTAGATGGATTGGACGACGAGGTTCAACGGAATGGCCAGCTCGATCACCGGCCTCACACCTTTGGATTTTTTTTGTGGGGTACCTTAAATCGAAGGTTTACGCCACTGAACCTGACAATATTGACGTTTCAAAACAACGTATTGTTGCAGAATGTGAGGCTGTTTCCGCAGACACATTTGCAAAAGTACGAGAAGAGTTTAAAAATAGGATATTTCACTGTCAGGAAGTGAATGGAGGTCACTTCGTGCAATTTCTCTGAGTAGATACTGATTCTTAAATCTGTAATTGATATCATACTGAATGGAATTCAAATTTTAATGTTTACTAATGAGCCATCAAAACTGCCATAAACACAAACAAAATTAGTATAATTGAATAGGTTTTTTCGATACCTTTTAAAAGAGGTGTCGCTTGCCGTAGGGTTCCATTCAAAATTATTGGTCACAATGGCCTTGTGACGTCATCTTTGACGATTTCGTCATCTATCATCACTAGTAGGGAAGTTTACAACCTTTTATATTCAGTTTTCAAATTTCCCTTGTTTATGTATAATCGTTCCAAAAATAAGAGGGGGGGAGAGGACTTTGAGAAGCACTGTATGTAAATTAGTGAATTATAAATTGATTAATAGTCACACGAAAATTCTCTTGTACAGATACAATTCCATTCAGACACCAAAATTGAGGCAGATAATGACATTATAACGAAGGGTATGATATAAATTGGCCCTCATTGTGTAACATTCCTGTTGTGTTATAATAGTGGAACATCTGACACACTCGAACATGAAGGATAATATTTGTGGCATTTCCTTAACACACCCTTGTTTAGCAATATTAGTGGATATAGGGTACCACGAATATTTTTTCAATATATCTTCTATACTTCGGAGGGTTAAGCAAATCATAATAGTTTTCCTGACTCCCGATTTTTTGCTGCATCGAATGAAGTAGGTTTCGGAGATGGCTCCACAAATACCCCTCATGCACGGACCCCACTAATATTACGGAACCTGTATGGGTGTAAGTGTATGATGTGATGTGGGTGTGTTGATCTTACGTGTTTTGTATTGAGTTGTTACTCACCTGACGCGCCGGAGTGCTACTCTCGGTGGTGGACGGTCGTTTTGGTAGGCTGGTCGCAAATACTTTTCACTTTCTCTAAACCTGGGATCGTCCAGGTTTAGGTTTGCGTGGATGTCATGAATCACCGGGTTCGTGTGGGTCTTCAGAAACGTCGCGGTGGCGTGGTTCCGAGGATGGTCGTCAATGAATTTCGGATTGACATTCAGGTCCCTGTAGATGAATCTATTCGGGACGTATCTGGGAGCGTTCACTGCCATTCTTAGGCTCACGTTTAAGAATAGCTGGATCTTGGTCCTGTATGTTTGTGCGCATTGACCCCATGCTGCGGATGCATACAGGATGATGGGGAGGAGGATGGTCCTGATAAGGAGCAGTTTCAACTGGAGGTCCATGTTGCTACTGCGTCCTATGAGGGGGCAGAGGTCCTCTCGGGCTGCTTTCGCTAGTCCGAGCCTCCGATCTACGTGTTGCCTGAATGTCAATCTTTTGTCCAAGGTGACTCCAAGGTATTTGGCCTCGTTTGCCCATGGGATTCGTTGGTCATTCATGATGACATGTCCTGACGGTTCCTATTGTTTTTGTTTTGGGTCCGTGACTGTGTATTCTGAGTGAGGGCTTGGCCCTTTTACTCTTCAATAAGATAATGACATCAACGCAATTGAATTAAGAAGAGTTTATACATAGCAAAGCTATGTATAAAACTCTGGTGTATGGCTAAAAATTACGCCAGGTTAAAAAGTTTAAAAAGTTGGCACTAGAGAATGTGCCTAGGCCTTTTATATCTGGAGGGGTCATCGGCCAGATACTCGACCGCTTCTCTGATAAGCGGATTTTCATGGGTGTTTGCCTTGGCAAATACCTCACGATTTCTATCTAAAATTTCGTCCTCAATTTTTCTAAAATTGAGGTCGGCTAAAATGGTATTATTCGAAACGTACCACGGAGCATTTATTAGCATCCGCAATAACTTCATCTGGGCCCGTTCCAGAATTTGAATATTTGAGCGGGCACTGTGACCCCAGACCGCAGAAGCATATAAAATGGTGCTTCTGAAAACCGATTTGTAAAGCATGATCTTATTTTTGAGATTCAATTTGCTATCTCGAGCAACAAAAGGAAAAAACATAACTAGTCGTTTTTCGAATTTTTGTCTGATCATATTGATGTGCGGAACCCACGTAAGCCTACGATCTATTTTCACACCGAGGTATTTTACCTCATTTGACCACTCGATCTCGTGATCATCAATCGTCACCTTGTCCTCAGGAACAGTCCAGAATCTACCAAGTTGAATAGCTTGAGTTTTATCGCCATTCAACCTGATTTTCCAATCCAAAAACATTGTTGGAGTGTGTCAACCGCTCTTTGTAGGTATAAACCGCTTGGTTTTGGTGCCTAGAATAGGCCAAAAGGGCGGTATCGTCAGCGAAAAGCGAAGATTTCACATTTCCGAAAGTGGGAAAATCCGAAGTTAAATGCTATAGAGCAGTGGAGATAATACTGCGCCCTGGGGAACGCCTGCCCGGATTTCCCTGGTTGTAGACAAGGAGCCCTCAACTCTTACTTGAAATGTTCTGTCATTCAAGAAAGAACTAAGCCATTTGATCATTCCATGCGGAATGCCAAATGTCTCCAACTTGAATAACAGACCATAGTGCCAGACTCTATCGAACGCTTTTGCTATATCTAATAACAAAACGTGAACATAATGGCTCTTGTTAAGCTCACAGATGGCATTTTCAACGAGTCTGAGCGCTTGAAGTTCGGTAGAGTGAGTTTGTCTAAAACCAAACTGAATATCAGGCAGGACATTTCTATCCTCTATCTCTTCAAGCCTTTGCTTGAAGATGAGCTCAGCCAGCGTGCCAACATTGCACAATAAACTGATAGGACGATGGTTTTGCGGGAAACACGGGTCCTGACCATGTTTCGGAATCATGACAATAATAGCCTGTTTCCATCTTTTTGGAAAATACCGTAATTTTAAAGAATTGTTGATTAAATTTAGAATCGAAATTAATTGGGTTTCTGGAATTTTTCTAAGAATTTCGTTCGAAATTTTGTCTATGCCTGGAGCTTTCTTGATTTTTGCTCTCTTGATGAAACCTTTTAGTTCATCAAGAGTGGCTAGCCGAATATTATCATTGTCATGGTTCCGAAGAATGTCACGAACTCGCCCCTCAACAAAAATATCCCTATCAATATTATCGTCCTGATTTGCATTCGGCTGAAACTGTTGCTCCATCTTGTCAGCAAAAGCTTGAGCCTTATCAACGTTGCTGTAGCACATACCTCCAGTACCATGAATGGGAGGAAGATTCGTTCTTTTGTTTTTGACTTTTTTGTAAAGTTTCCACATTGAAGTTGGATCTTGTGGATCCACTTCTTCGAGAGCATTTGACCATTTTTCGTTTTTGAATTTTGAAATTTCGAATCTTACTTCCATAACTAGTCGGTTTAATAAAATCTTATCAACACGAGCTAGGGTATGTTGATACCTACGCCTAGCTCGGTTTTTTCCCTAATTTTCTCCTTAATTGCTCTAGGGAGAACGTTGTGCGAAGTATTCGTGCTTGGCACTTCAATAAAGTTGTTATTTAGAACATTGATAATGGTATTTTCGAACCGTTCTACAGCAGCGTCGAGTTCGGCCGGAGTAGGAATAATTTCCGGGGCACAGTATTCGTTTTCGAGGATTTGTGAAAATCTTCGCCAATTCGTGACTTTGTAAGAGCGATTGACTTGTGTTGGAGGATCCTCTCCAAACTCAATGGTTATTGGATTGTGATCAGAACTTAATTCCCGAAGAGTGGTAACGTTTATGTCCCAGTGCAAATTTTTAATGAGCACGATATCGAGAATATCAGGTCTATAAGGACCATAGAAAGTAGGCTCATTGGGCGCCGCAACAACATAATCAGAATTGTCACAGTGCCTCCTCAACTTATTGCCATTGCGATTGCTAACATTGCTCCACGTGATATGTTTCGCATTAAAATCGCCCGCAACCATAGTTGGCAGATTAGTTTCGGTAATGATCATTTCCAAAAAATCATTCGCTAGCTCGTTATTGGGGGGATTGTAAACAGAAATAGTCTTAAAGGACCCCTGTTTGTCATTATTTTGATTCCGACCACCTCGGAGCCTGAAGTTCGATCATGATTAATTGCGATTTGTTCATGTTGAATGTTACATTTAATCATGATCGCGACTCCACCTCCTTGGTGGCCGAGCCTATCTTCCCTAAACATCCTGTAGTTTGGAATGCCAATGGGATCATTTTTTAGGAAGGTCTCCTGTATAAAAATTACATCAAGATTTCGCTCGAGGATTAAGTCCTCGAGCTCAATGATTTTATCTCTGAGCCCGTTGGCATTCCAGGACAACATAGATAACGAACTAGGAATGATTTTTCCAGGCATTGCGAAGTGAATTGACATTAAGATTTAGCAATTGTGCTATAATCGGATTAGCTTGTAAAAAGTTGGCAAGTTTCATTAATTCGTTGAGTGATTCGTTGGTTTTTGGGCCCTGATCATTACCGAGATTCATAGCTTGCGCATAGGAAACTCCTGGCCGCATTGAATTTGCGCCTGGGGGGCGTGGCCTAGGTAAATCTTTCTGAGCTGAACTAGGCTCGTGCATGTTTTGCGGATTTCTCCGATTGAGCTTAGGAAAACATGAACAGCCACGATAGCTTGCCGTGTGCCCTCCCTGGCAATTTGCACATTTTGGAGGAGTATTTGCGGATTTTTTACATTCTGTGGATTTATGCTTACCACCACATTTCACGCATGCAGGAGTGGCAAAGCAGTTGCTTTGCGAATGTCCAAATCTTTGACAGTTGTGGCATTGCCCAACAGCAGCCCTCGGTCTTTGAGGTTCTGCCTTAACACGGATACTTAAGATTTCTTGAACGTCAAAAATATTTTTATTATCTCTTTTGCATGTTACCAGGACCATCGGCATTGCCGATTTGTCCGGTTTTCGCATTCTGGCAACGGAAAGATCCTCGAAACCTTGGTCTCGAAGATCTTCCTCGATGTCAGAATCCGAAAACTCTGTTGGAACATGTCTAAAGACGACCCTCAGTGGTTTATCTTCCTGGAGGGTATAAACGTGATGTGGAATGCTATGTGTTTACATAATTTTGTGAAGTTTCCTATATGCATCCGGGCTATCTAAGTGGATACTAATGCCGTCAACTATATTATGGGATTTTATTACCTTGATGTCATTATCTTTAATTAATTTAAGGAGGGTAAGCCACTTGGACTTGTCCCTCAGAGTAATTGGGGCTACCCTGGCAGGTTTTTTGCTTGAATCTGAGTTGGTATTTGGATTATTGGAATCGTCGGCATTCATGTTCAAGTGACCTGAATGATTAGATTCCGAACTTCGATTCCTTTGCCTTTTTCTGGTGAAGGAGTCGGTTGTGTTGAAATTTGATGTCATATCTACATCATTTAGATTTTCAACACGGTTGTCATTACCTGAGTTATTTGGTTGTTGAATTGAATTTACTGGACCCTCTTGGGGTTCTTGAATGTCTAGCAAATCGAATTTGTTGCTAGTAGCCACATTTATTTGTATGGGATTTTTATCGCTGCTTTGACCCAGCGTTAAAATCTCTGAAGACTTGGAACTTTGCTGGGAACTATCTCGTGAATAAGTTTTTAAAAGAGTGGTGCCATCACTCAATTCGACTGATACGTTGGCGAGACGTCTACCTCTCTTGATGGGAGGTTCGGTGGTGGTCTTCGAAGTCGATGGTTTCGAAGAGGAAGGTTTGGAAGGAGGAGGGATGGTTGGGCCATTCACATTTGGATCGGGAATCTTAATTTGAGATTTCAAATCATTTATTTGTTTGATATAGGAAGCCTCTCTGGCATTAAATTGTTCCTGAAGGGAACTTATTTGGCTTTGCAATTGCGAAAATTTAATCTGAAATTGTTCCTGAATGAACATTTGAATAGTTGGTAAATTAACATAGCTATCAAAATTATTCTGAACCTCTGAGTCAAGAGCGACCAATTGCTCTTGGACTGAAGTTCCGGGCGGTTGCCCATTAACATCTTCATTCATAATTAATAAATAAACGAAAGAATTACAACAACAAAACGAACAACAACAATAGCTCAACAACAACAAAGGCTCTCACCTGTCTTTGACGTCTTCAGAGCACTATAAGAGAACGAGGGGTAAAAGTGGTTTACACGGAATTTACATACAAGGAAGCAGTTCTTGGGGGCGTCTTTGGAGCCTGGGGCTCCCCTCGGCGACTTTTTTGTCGGAGGGCGCTATCCGGGTGGTTGGATGCAGCTCGTTGGGAACTCTGGGTCCCCGCACAGCTAGTAGTGACAAAGCTAACGTTTGCACGAGTATATCCAGTAATTTGCGGCGAAAGTTTTAAATGTCAGATATCTGTCAAATAGAAATTTGGATAAACTGACGTCGATGACGGTTCCTAGCGATTCTTTTTCTTTTCTTTGGGTCTTTGGCTTTGTTTTCGAGTGAGGGCTTGGCCCTTTTACTCTTACATCTCAATATAGTGCAACGTATTTGATGTATGATGGGTTATTATGCATAACTAAGTTATGCATAATATTACCCTGCTAACTGTTTGGAAGTTAGCTTGCTGCGTTTTCTTAGGCCAGAGCCATCTAAAATTGCTAGTCGGTGGAAGATTAGTCGGAGGGTGTGGAAGTTGTTGCCCCTCGGCTATGTTTCAGCTGAATTAGTTCTGCTAAAATTGGTCTCCTGATTATTAGATCCTTTAATTCATCCATTGCTGTTATGAGTTCATTGAGTTCTGAGTTCTCGGTTATCTTGAAAGTATTATTGTCTCCTAAATTTCTGGGTGGCCTTGCACGCCTTGGGGGAGGTGGTGGCTCCTCATTTCTGTCCTTCTTTTCCGTTAGAGGGAAAGCAGGGCATCCTCTGAAATTTGATTTGTGTGGGCCCTCGCAGTTGCTGCACTTGTTTGGCCCCACATCGTCCTTATCATGGGCCCTAGATTCGTGATTGCCTGCACAGTGCCTACAGACAGGTTCTGCCTTGCAGTTATAGGCACTGTGCCCAAACTTCTGACAATTATAACATTGTCCAGTGCGTTTTTTCTTCCTTTGGTGCTCAAAGTGGACCTCAATATCGCAGATCTGGTTTATATCTTTTATCATGGCTTGTGACCCTGGAACTATGACAAGGATAATGGGCATGTTCTGGCCTTTTCTGTTTTTAAATCTCGCTATGACTCGTGGAGCAAATCCTTTATCTTGAAAATCTTTCATGATCGTGGTTGTTTCGATGTCCTCGGCGATTCCTTTAAAAATCGCTCTAATTTCGCGTTCTTGGGGCGAACGGAACGTGTGGTATTGGACTTTCTCTTGATCTAAGATGTTTGTGGATTTGGTGTATGAATCCATGGACGGAAGGATCATCCTAATACCATCCCTGGTATTAAAGTTTTTAACAGACGTGATTCCATAGTTTTTCAGGGTCTCGTTGATTTTTGGCCATTTTTGCTTTTCCCTTATGACGATCGGGGGGGGTTTCTTGGCTTCAATGGTTGGGTTTGAAGCTTGAATTTGCATTTCTTCCGTGTTATCTGTGGTTTCCAGTACAGAAAATCTTAATCTAATCTTTTTATGAGGGGTAATGAAGCTTCTTTCCTGCAATTTATCGTCGCTAGTACTTGGTCCATGTTTCTTCATGTACGCCTCGTAGAAATCCTTCCTTGTGATTTTAAAACGCTCTACTATTCTCAGCCTTCTTGCTTCTGATACATTTTGTGTGAATACTGTATTCAATGACATCAATGCATCATCCGGAGATACAAACATCAATGCCATCCGGATATCGTTGTAAATCTTCTCATCATCGGGTTCCATTTTTAGGTTATGTTACCAAAGCGATGCTCTGCTAACGATCGGTTCCTAGCGATTCACACACCATGCCCCCCTTAAGGTTGAGCGCCCATGGGTAGTAAATCCCCTTCGTCTTATGTGTGAACGAGATTTACTATCCACTTGCCATCCTCCCCCGCTCCTCCTTGGAGCGGTCCTCAACTCGCAAATGGCACGTTTGCGAGATTGAGATCGTACCTCCTGTGGTATGAAGTCAGCCTCTGAGTGCTTTAAAACCCTTATTTCTGATTTTTGTGTGTTTCCCTGACTTGTGCTGTGTGTGCATGGTGGTGATGTACCTGATGGGTGTGTTAGTGTATGGTGTGATGTGGGTGTGTTGGTCTTGGTGTTTTGTGTTGAGTTGTTACTCACCTGACGCGCCGGAGTGCTACTCTCGGTGGTGGACGGTCGTTTTGGTAGACTGGCCGCAAATACTTTTCCCTTTCTCTAAACCTGGGATCGTCCAGGTTTAGGTTCGCGTGGATGTCTTGAATCACCGGGTTTGTGTGGGTGTCCGTCTTCAGGAACGTCGCGGTGGCGTGGTTCCGAAGATGGTCGTCAATGAAGTTCGGATTGACATTCAGGTCCCTGTAGATAAATCTATTCGGGACGTATCTGGGAGCGTTCACTGCCATTCTTAGGCTCACGTTCAAGAATAGCTGGATCTTGGTCCTGTATGTTTGTGCGCATTGACCCCATGCGGCGGATGCATACAGGATGATGGGGAGGAGGATGGTCCTGATAAGGAGCAGTTTTAACTGGAGGTCCATGTTGCTACTGCGTCCTATGAGGGGGTAGAGGTTCTTTCGGGCTGCTTTCGCTAGTCCGAGCCTCCGGTCGACGTGTTGTCTGAATGTCAATCTTTTGTCCAAGGTGACTCCAAGGTATTTGGCCTCGTTTGCCCATGGAATCCGTTGGTCGTTCATGATGACGTGTCCTGCCGGTGATGTTCGCCTTCTGGTGAAAAGTATCGCCTTCTGGTGAAAAGTATCGCCTGGCTCTTTTCCGCGTTGATCTCGATCTTCCATAGGTTGAACCAGTCCTCAAGCTTGTCTGCTTGATCTTGCAGGTATCGGGTTACTTGCGTTGCGTTCACCGATCTGGCCACTAGTGCTGTGTCGTCCGCGTACAGCGCTAGCTTGTTGAAGTTGTCAGCAGGCTTTGGGATGTCCGCGCTGTGTCTTGCAGGTGAGGAGATAAGACTGCGCCTTGCGGTACTCCTGCTTCTAGGGTCCTCACTGCTGAGAGGACGCTGCCAACTTTACATTGGCACCGCCGTCCTCGCAGGAAGGAGTCTATCAGCTTTACTATGGGAGTGGGGTATCCGAGGTCTGTCATTTTGGTGATTAAGCCATCGTGCCAGACCCTGTCGAAGGCCTTGGAAACGTCTAGGAATAAGGCTCCTGTGTGGTGTCCCCTGCCCAGGTTGAAGCCTGTTACGGCAAAGTCCACTATCCTCAGGACCTGCATTTCCGTAGAGTGTCCTTGTCGGAAGCCGAACTGCTCGTCTGGTAGGACGTTGAGTTCTTCCGTGAGTGGTTCCAATCGTTTCTGGATGACTCGTTCTGCCACCTTGCTCATCGAGGGTGTGAGGCTGATGGGTCGGTGGTTTTGCGGTATCACATGGTTCTTGTTGGGTTTGGGGATCATGATGACCGTGGCTTCTTTCCATGGTCGTGGAAAGTGTCTGAGCCTGAGCATTGCATTGACGATGTTGGTCAAGGCAGCAATTCCTTTTTTCGGTAGAGCCTTTAAGGCTCTGTTCGAAATTTGGTCTGGTCCGGTGCCTTGCGGGTAGCAAGGTTTCGGATAATGTCCTTGATTTCTTCTGGCGAAGTTGGTTCAAGGACGTGCTCGGCATCATTGCTCCGTCTTATTCTCCTGACAGTCTGACTGGCTCGGGTTTCCATGTCTTCCACCTCGTCGGTTTGGTTGACCTGGTTGTCCCTATTGTCTTCTGTGCTCATTTCTGTTATCCTGTTTGTCCATTGCTGAGTTTGGTGGGCTTTGAGTTCCAGCCGCAGTTTCCTGCCTGCCTGGTTCATTCTCCTCTTATCTTCGGGAGCCAGTTTCCTCTGGTATCTCTTTTTCTAGCGGCGTCTGCTCTAACAAGCTCCCTAACCTCTGGGGTTAGTGCTAGTTGGAAGTTGAACCTGGTTGCTTGGGAGTCTTGGAGCTGCGTTCTATGGCTTCTTGAATGCATTCTTGCAACTGTGTTGTTGCTCTCTCGAGATCAGTCTTTGTGAGTATTCGTGGGATGTTTCCTGGGTCGTGTATGATTCTTTGGAATCGGTTTCAGTCGGTCGTCTTCCTGGTAGCTGGTTCCTCAGGTTCCGCGTCTCCACTCCTATTGTTAGTAGGATTGGGTTGTGGTCTGAGGAGCCCTCGTCTAATACTTCCATCTCGGTGTTGGCTGGGATGGACTGTACGAGTGCTATGTCTAGGATGTCTGGTGTTTGGTTTGCTAGTCCGTGGTAGGTGGGTTCGAAGGGGGCTACTACTTCGATGTCGTTGTAGTCGGCCAGTAGGTTCTCCAGATTTCGGCCTCTTGGATTGTTGTTTCTGCAGTGCCATGTCTGTGACTTCGCGTTGAAGTCTCCGATGGCTACAGTTGGGTGATGGTCTGGAAATAGTTCTGCTAGGTCTTCTCTGGTATGTTTCCCTGGCGGGATATACGTCGAAATGATTCTTAGCATTCCTATGCGTCTGACTTTCACTTTTACTGCGACTGCTTCGCCTCGAGATAGTTCCGGTTTCTCAGCCTCGTGTTGTTCGAGGTCAGTTCTTACTAGAAGGGCTGAGGCCTCCGCGGGTGCGACAACCGGGTCTGTCTGTCCGGTAGCAGGTGAATCCTGGAAGGTGGAAGTTCTTCTGGGGTTTCAGTGCTGTTTCCTGGATGGCGATGACGGTCACTTGTGTCCTGGATATCATTCGTGCGCTCATTCTTGCGTGTGAGTGCGCTGTTGATGTTCCAGGGGCAGATTTTGAGGTTTTTCGGAGGTTGTCTTAGCATTTAAGACTTCCTGGGGCCTGACTTTGTTTGAAGAGCTCAAGGGTTGCGTCTTGAGCGCCTCGGGTAGTGCCAACAGTTGTTGGTTTACTGTTGTGGTTGCTGTTGTTGTTATCTTTGTTGGCCCCCATTTTGGTGGTGCCTGTGGTGCTTGGGGTTGGGGCACAGCGTTCCTGGGTCCCTGCCTCCTCCGTGGTGGTTGGTATGTTGTTTGTGTAGGTCTTGGTTGTTGTTGTTGTTGTCTTGTCGTGGGTCTGGGGAATTTTGGACAGCCTCTAAAGCTGGCCGTGTGTGGGCCCCCACAGTTTGCGCAGATGGCTGGCAGCTCTCTGTTTTTCGTGCAGGTGCGGGACTCGTGCTCTGCTCCGCACTTCACACACCTGGGGGTGGAATGGCAACACCTCTGTGCATGCCCGAACCACTGGCATTTGTGGCATTGGGAGACGAATCCGCCGGTCCTTTGCCTTTGTGGTTCCACTCTCACCTTCAACATGACACAGGTGTCTAGTTTGAAGATGTGGGCTTCTGACTTGGGCACTTTCACTAGGAACAGTGGAAGTGCCTTTTTTCTTCTTGAGGTCATTTGATGACACTCCAGGACAGTGAAGCCCGAATCCTGGACGCTTTCCTTCACGTCCTCTGCCTTGGTGTTTTCCGGTATTCCCGGATCACCGCGTGTAGCGGAATCTCTGTTTTCAGAGAGTACGTATAAAAATCGTACCCTCCTGCTTCGAGAAAAGCTGTGGTTGCCCTCCAGCTATTTTCGTTCTCCGTCTGGATTGTTATTCCATCGGAGGTGAGCCTGGCCTTCAGGAAGTTTATCTTCCTCCTGGCCATTTCGGCGGAGACAGCCTGCCACTTGTCCTTGTTCCTAAGGACGACTGGTGGTGGTCTTTTGGGGTCGCTTCCTGGAGGTGGGGGCCCCTCGGAGATGGTTTGACCTCTGTTGGCTGCTACGGGAACCGTTTTGGCGACGGGGGCCGATTTGGTTCCGGCTTTTGGGGCTTCTGAGGTCTCGGGTTTGGACTCTCTTTTCCTTTTAGAAGTTACAACGGTGAACTCTGCGTCGTCGTTGCTGGGGTTCTCGTTGTCTTTGCTGTCGGGAAGGTCAGAGGTCTTTTCTTGGAGACGTTGTCCTCCGTCTCCATGATTTCATCTTCTTTTTGCGGTCTTGAGTCCAGGTCTGGCTTCTCAGCCACCGGTACTGGCTTTCCAGCCTCCTTTTTGCCAAGGGCGGCGATGGCCTTCGCTGCCTCCTTCTGTGAGGCACCCGCTGCAGCATTTTCGTAAATGCTGAGTTTTTCTTTTAGCATCTCGTTTTCCTTTCGGATGCCCTCCAGCTGCTTCCTCAGCTCGGTTAGCACCTCGTAGATGTGTTCCATTCTGATTTTTTTCTTCGTCTTCTTCTCCTTCATTGTCGCGACTAAGCTTCTGCTGCTCTCGTCGGTTGAGATGGCAGATTCTTCATCTGAGGACGACATTTTGTGCATGGGTATCACTAATCCTTCCTTTCCGTTTTTTAATTTGCACAGCCACCAACGATCTAACGATCTGGACGGCTATACACTTCTTGAAATAGAATTCCCGAGTTTGCCTTGATAAAAGCAGTTTCTGGAATTTCTCACTTGCCTTAATAAAAGCAGTTTCTCAAATTTCTCACTTGCCTTGATAAAGACACATGTTGCTCATTCAGCTCTCACTGAACGAATACGACACACCCCTAGCGATTCATAAAATCGCTCGAGTGTAACCAATATCGGTGGTGCGCTCGTAGGCCACGCCCACCGCGTGGAACTCGTATTTGGTTCCTGGTTGGTCCTTTGAGTCAGGCGACTACCCGGACTTGATTTCAGAGTGAAATTTATTATGAAACTTTGAAGAAAAAATTGAAAAACTGGATGAATTTCATGAAAAATGTGTTATGAAAATAATTTTGAATATGATTTCTCTTTCGAAGAATTTCTTCAATTGAAAAATATTAATTTTTTCGGGGATTTTTATTTAGAAAATGATAGTTTTTGACGTACTTTCCGACAGGCAAATCGCTCGTTAAGACAGTTAACTTTTGACTGGTTGAATACAGAAATTTGAAATAAACCAAACCGATTTCCGACAGACATGAAGGAATTTACCTGAGCAAAGCAGACGCTATAAAAAGAGCTTATTTTTTTCAATGGCTTCTCGCATTCATTTGTAGATATCATACATCGTTTTGACAGGCACTTGCAAGCCCCTATAACCCCTTGGTTTTGACAGTGTTTGTTCCCTATTACCTGAAAATACAGTATTAACTTAAAATT
Source organism: Gonioctena quinquepunctata (assembly GCA_018342105.1). Classification (NCBI taxonomy): domain Eukaryota; kingdom Metazoa; phylum Arthropoda; class Insecta; order Coleoptera; family Chrysomelidae; genus Gonioctena; species Gonioctena quinquepunctata. The sequence continues at coordinate 4,440 of JAFIRS010001348.1, read as the reverse complement.
GATAGCTATCTAAAAGCCTAACTGGTTATTTGAAGTTGTTTCAAAATATATAATACACAGGGTAGTATGAAAATTTTTCTTACAAGTCATTTCCATCTTTCTCGCCGAAATCATCCGGTGCCTCCGGCCGCGGATATAACTTTTTTTGGCCAACTCGAGGTACAGGCGCCTTTCGAATGTCATCAATATGTACATTCAGATCGATGCCCCCTTGGTTTTCTGACTAGCAACTCTCACTGGTTTGGTATGAGCCGACCCATGTTGACCCGAAGTTGTTACGTGCCTTTTATAAGTTTCTGTACAGCACCCAGTCCCCGGGTTCGAAACTTACCGGCTGTTCGTCTGTGGAAAAATTCTTTTCCTTTATTTGCCGGAATTTTCATCGGCAATGCGAAAACGCTCGTCTCTATCATCGTTTATCGTCAGTTGCCATTTTAGATAGTGGCGTTGCCCACTCGCCGGGCTTGGAAGCTCGTATGCTAGCAACAGCATGCTCGGAGGGTAGTGAGTGGCCGCATTAAATACAATTTCTGGATGAGTCTCCCAGTTATAAAATCTTTTCATATTTACCTATCAAATACTCGAGAAGGCCATCTTAGGAACTAATCACCATATTTGAAGGAACGATGTTCAGTTCTTACTATTGCTTGCAGTTGGACAATTTCCATTTCACAAAATTCGGCATTAAATTTACTTAAAAAATTTACTCAATTCAATGGGTTCAAACTGCATATTTGTTTCATGAAAATTGAGACCCCTCCATGTCCACCATAATTTCTACAAAAATAACTAGTGGAGTAAATTTAATTTTTCTACTTCCACTTTTGGAAAGTTTGTTAATAAAAATACTTAATTTTCTCTTTCGTCATTTCTGGGTGAAGTTTGTAGAGCATGCCTAGAGGATTTTTAGGAAACCACTCTTATTGAACGATGTTATGGATTCCATTTAATGATGCGTTCATTGAACTAGGGTTTTCAGATCTAGCCTCCGTTTGTCGATTGGATTTATTGGCCGCTATGGTTTTTTTGTCGTTTGTAAGAATCGTTTTCCATTCTCCACTTGATGTGGTTTCTACTTGATCATATAGCTGAACTCACGTCTTGAAAAAATATTTTTTCAATATAATTTGCTTCATCCTTCTTGCAGGTATATTAGATTTTCCATTTCCTGTACCTCCTACTTGAGGCGAAGCTGCGGCAACACTGCAATCCATTTTATTGGTATTCAGCGAAAGTATGATTGAGTTTTTATCATCAACCTTCAATTCTAATTCCCTATTCAGTTTTTTGAGGCATTCCAAGTCAGCATTGACCCACCTCAGATCACATTTTGATTGTCCAATAGTCACTTCTAGAGTGATGTTATGTGGAGTGTTTCCCGTTAATTCACTTTCTGAAATAATTTTCGAACAGTATCACTGAGTTCGAATCACAAGGCACATTTATTCTCATCATAATGTTAATTAAATCACAATTTTTCAACTTGTCGAGTTCTCTCGAGACTGACTCGAACGTTGCCATGTTGATGAATATTCAATTCGAATAAACAACACATCATTATACGATTTTTACAAATAAAACGTATTTGCTATACAGCAGCTCCCAGAGTTGGAGTAATAATTTTAATATTATCATAAGTACTTCGTATTAATGAGCTAAGGTGCGTTAGCCTGCTGCCAATCCAATCCAAAAATATTTATCAGTTGATAATTCTCATACATTTCGACTAATACTACTATATACATTTAAAGCTACTGTACACAATTAATAAATAATTATTGTATGAACGCGCGCTTGAACTTCCGGGGAAGTGCAAAGGGCGCGCCACCGCCTGCTGGCGTTGACTCGGTATACAGTAAGTTAATGTCATTAAAAAAATTCCAATATGTACTCCCCTCCTGCTTTCGCTCATTAGAGTATAATCGAGTGTGTTTTGGTTAATTTAAAAAGATGCTGCATGTTTCCAATCCTGTCTAGTGTGTGTTTTACTTTGCAAAGTCATTGTCTGGAAAAGGGTGGCGCTAAGTATAAACTTCGCGAACCACCAAAAAACCAGCTCTTAAAAATTACAATATGATTACGCTTTTGTTTGAAGTGGATAATTTGGAAGTATTTGTGTTCTGTAGTTATTGATTTGAGGATGTGTTTGTGTGGAGTTTGTTTTGAGTTTCGAGTTTTGAGTGTTTTGTGTATAGGTGTTTTGGGTTTTTCATGTTTGCAAGTGTTCTGGTTTGAAGTATATTTGTGTTCAAAGTGTTTTGTTTATTTTTGTGTGTTTGTTGTTCAGCTCACCGTCCCCGTCAGGGGCTTTCGGCCCTTCCCCCGCCCGCCCCCGAAGGCCGCGCCCGCGGCCAGGGCGATGAGCTGGTGTATGGTTTGTGTCAATGAAAGAATGGCAGTCTGTATGTCTGTTATTATTTCTGTTTGTCTGGTAATAATGTTTTTGAGTGATACTATTTATTTGTAGGTGTCATGAGCCAAGTTCTGTTGGGGGCGGCCATTTTCCACAGTTCTTGGTTCTGTCGTTGGTTCTTGTCCATTCCTTGTTATTCGGCCTGTCCCACCCTGGCCTTGGGGGTTGGCTGGAATTCTCAAGTCGCTGTTTTGCATTCTCATTCTTTCCGTTTTCGGTCCCTAGTTTGTCGGAGGGCGGAGTATAGTTTCTTCTTTTCGTTCTGCTAGCTCTATCAGATAGGCATCGCATCCTTTATAGTTTGCTGGGTGGTCCAGCATGCAGTTTGTGCAATTTGCTGGCACCTTTCGACAGATATCAATGAAATGTCCTTCTGAGCACTGCAAACATATGGGTTAAAGGTTACATTTCGCTACAGTGTGTCCCCACCTTTGGCACTTCCCGCATTGAGAAAGCGCATTGTCGTCCTTTTTTTTGCCAGTCTAGTAAGATTTCATTCAGAACTTTAGCTTTGTTCCCTGAGTAACTTCTCCTTCTATTATAATTAAATGTAGAGGCCTCTTTGTTTCCTCCATCCTGTTAATATTTACAGTTTTCATTTGATGTTCGTTTTTTAGACTTTTTGCTACTTTCTCTGGGGTTGGTTCGGTGTCCATCCCTTTGAGTATAAAAGCTGTTTGTTTTTTTTGTTTTTGGGGGTTTGTGTGAAAACCTACTTCTTGGTTCGTTATGAAGTCTTTTACTTTTTCAAAGTCGTTGCTGTTTTCAGTATGCAAGAGTGTTCTTTCTTGCGTGTATTTTACGAATATGCTTCCCTCGCAGTGCTTGGCTACTTCTTCATGTTTTTTCCGTTATTATGAATTTTCCATCTAGTTATAATAGGTGGAGGTAATTCTCGTTCTTGAGTATTTGTTTTCTCCAGTAGTGATTCGTTTCTGAAACTACTCATCGAATCATTTTGTCCGACTGCTTGCAAAATTATTGTGCATGGACTTGGTGGTTCCTTCCTACTTGTTTGGTTGCGAATATGGGTATCGCCACTATTTCTTTTGCATAATTTTCCTTAATGTTTCTTCCGTTTTAATGAATTGGTCCGACTTGCGTTGGTATTCATGTTCATCGTCACTTTCGGTGCCTATTTTCGAACACATAGAACAAAACAATAGTGGCATTGTCACTTTTCTATAATACGAGATTTTACCAGATTTTGTCAATTTTCTGAACTATCAATATTGATTCAATGTGCGATTTTCATCATTTTATCATATAACACTGTATATAAATTTATATATATATATATATATATATATATATATATATATATATTCAATACATACATACATTTATCTAATAAAGAACACTCCACTGAAAGAGGAGCGCATATGAGTAAATAATTAGAGAACAATAATATAAATATGAATTGAAACTCATGTGTATAGATAAAAGAAAAAATAATAAAATAATCAAACCGAATATACAAATGAATTTTGATTCAACTCAAACTATTCCAATCTTTGTCAAGATACTCTTGAACATCGTAGAATGTTTCTTTGATGAGAAGTTGTTTCACATATCTCCTTGGAGACAATATTTCTGACAGTAACCGGAAGATGAATTTAATTCAACAGCATTATAAATCAGTGACTTTTTTGTTAAATTGTTATTTTGGCGACTAAAACAACAACCATATCATATAACAATTTATTCTTGTGAATTGAACATACAGTCTCAAGAATAAATAAAGATGAAAGGGTAAGGTTTTGTGTTCTACGAAAAGAGGTTCACATGATACTCTGGGTAACATTGTGGAGGTATCGAATGGCTCGCTTCTGGAGGATGAAAATCGAATGGAAATTTTGATAATTGCAAATACCCCTGAATGGTATTCCGTATCTGATTGTGACTCACCAGGCATGATATACTATTTTGCAGTGGCCCGACCAGTTCTCTAAACACTACCCGCAAAGCATAACACCCAGATGCCAATTTTTTTTTTAATTTTTACATTATTTTTTAAAGTTGAGTTT